>CAUYUJ010005161.1:0-27500 GCA_963575745.1 Prorocentrum cordatum
CTCCCTGGCCTCCGCGGACCCCCTCAAAATCTTCGTCATCGTCGGCGGGGACCTCAACTTCTCAGAGGATTCTTCTGTGGCGCTCGATTGCTTCGAATATTTGGATCCTTCTGGTTTCTCGGTTCCTGTGGAGCCATCCGTGAGCCCATCACAGCGTGGGACTGGGAACGGACGTCTGGGTTCGGAGGGTCTGGCTTGGAATCGTATCTTGGGACAGATGACGGAGGTTCAGCTTCAGGGGCCTACTCATCACTGCGCCGCGCAGGGGGCCCTGCGGAAATTGGATAGGATTTATGTGTCTGCGCCAGGGTGGAGCCTTACTCAGTGGTGCACTGGCGGCAGGGTGCACGGCTACCCAGAGGTGCTCAGCCGCACACGCATCTCTGATCATTCTGCCGTCTCCGCGACCTTTTCTGCCCGATCGTCGAAACCGCCAGGAGAGCAGCCCATCCACCAGGACATCTTTCGGAGACATGAGTACCAGAAATTCATCCAGGACGTTCTCGGACAGGTCGACGACTCCGAGTTGTCTCCCCCCTTCCGCCTCGCTTTCCACAAGGCAATCATGATCGAAGCTGCTCGGCGCACTCGCGATCGACTCCTCCGATTTCGACATCACGACCCCCTCTCGAGATACATCGCCATTCGCACCATCGCTCGAGCTGTACGGGGGCAGAACGTGCTGCTGGCCCAGAAGATTATGGCGTCTCACCCGTTAGGCGCGCAGTTTCTGGTCGTCGATCCGCTGACCGCGCAGGTCTCGATCAATGACCCTGCCAACCTCGCGGCGTTGGCCGCTGAGATCCACGCCGCTATGTTCTCCAGAGCCCAGTCGGAGACAAGGCAGAGGCTCCAGCAGGACAGCCCAGAGACCGTCAGGACCAAGCTCAAGAAGCGCCTCCGCAGCCCCATTACCCGTTCTCGTCTTTGGGGCCCATTTGGTCCAAAGCTGCCCTCACAAGGGATCCGAGACCCCTTTCCTCATCAAGGTCAAGAATATTCGGGCCCCCACAATAGAGTTCGTGCAGACCCTGCTGGGATGCTCTCTAGCCTCTCCGACTACTGGGGCCAGGTTTTCTCCGAGAAAGATGTAGACCGTGCCGCCGCCTTCCAGTGCATCAATCGGTTTAAGCCAGCTGTTGACCTGTCAGGTTAGCCACCTCCTACCGAACGTGATATAACCCGCTTCCTGGAAAATATTGCCCCGAGCGCTCCGGGACCTGATCAACTTCCGTACTTTGCCTGGCGCTTCCACCCCAAAGGATCCCAAGTTTTGTATGAAGCGCTCTCCTGGGCTTTGGATGGCAAACCTCTTCTCTTCGGCTTCAATGCGATGCTGGGAGCGTTCTTGGCCAAGGGCGACGAGCCTGGCGACGAGGATACAGTGATCCGAGATGCTGCGGCCACCCGGCCACTCGGCTTGAAAAACACTGATTGTAAGATCATGACGGCGGTTTGCGTGAAACCCCTGAGTCGGTCCCTGCCCGACTTCATCGCAAAGGCCCAGCGGGGCTTCGTCCCCACGAGGAATTTCGGGATGAACATCATCGAATTGGACACGCAAGCTCGGATCACTTCGATGCTGCCAGATGCGAATGACAGGTTACCCGCCCTGGTATCGTTCGACTACGGACAAGCGTTCCCATCGATCGCCCAGTTTTGGATCTTCCTCACCCTCAAATCGCTCAACACCCCCGCCCCGCTTCGCCTCTTCCTGGAAATGATCTACCAGTTCGTGCTCTGCTACGGGAGGATCGGGAGCGAATGCCGTTACATGTACACAATACTATCGGGCATCGTTCAAGGGTGCCCAGCCAGCGGATGTCTCTATGCGATTGCGAGCCACCCGTTCGTCGAGCACTTCGATTCGCTGATCGAAAAACGAGGACTAGGTATGAGTAGACTATGCGCCGACGCTGTAGGAAGTGTAATTCATCAAATTAAAGTTTTGAGGCAACTATACACTGTTTTTCGGGCGTCAAGGCGGGTGGCTAACTTAGAGCTTAAGCACAATAAATGTAAGATAGTTCCGCTAGCTGGCCCCTTTTCTGAGCCCTTGGCCAGACGGTACCGCGACTGGCCCCAGGTGCATCTGCCCGACTGGGCGGAGTTCCAGGTGGTCCCTCGGCTTCTGTACCTCGGGATTATCATGGGCCCCTCGGCGGCCCCGTCTCCGTGGGACGCCCCTGTGGCGAAATGGGCTCAACGTAGTTCGGCCATAGCTTACAACGGCGCTCCCTCGGCCGTTACCGCGTTTCAATACTCGTCCCGTGCTCTCAGCTGTTTGGGGTGCGTCGCGCAGTTCGCTCCGCTTCCCCATTCAGTGATTGCCGAAGAGCACGCGTTGCTGGCGGCCCTCTTTAAGCTTCCCCACTGCGCCCTTCCGAGGCGCGACTACTTTAATCTCGACTCCTGGGGAGGCCCCCGTATCAGGAGTGCTCTAGCTGTTTCCTTGGCGTCGCTTATTCGAGCGTCTTTAAGCACGTTCCCTGCATGGCGGCAGCAGTATGACAGACTCCAGGAGGCTGGAGTCTATCTCTCGCTCGAAGACATTGGAAAGGGCCGCATGTCTCCCAGGTTTTGGGGGGGGCCTCCGTTCGTCCAACACCTGCAGGCGGCGTCACAGGGTTTTCCAGCCACCAAATACAGGAATGCAGGATCAGCTGCGCTCCCAGCGGCGCAGCAGGCCATGCTCGAAGGAAAGAAGATTCAGCGTGCAGCCGCCGCTGCTCTGACCTCCTCCCTTTTCCCTCTGACCTCGCCTCGACCTTCGCCCGCCGCCTTTCCCACCTCCTTCCACAGCTCGAGCTCGCTGCGATCCAGCGCATCCGGTGGCAAGATGTGCAAGCAGCGGTCTGTGCCGCTCCGTCGCCATGGCGCATGGCCATAATCAAGACTTTTGCTGGCGGCTGGATTACAGACTCTAGATTCCAGCAGAAACAGAAAAGTTGCGTGTTCGGATGTGCCAGTAGCGACTGCCAGGCTCATTATTTTATGTGTCCTGTCGTAATTTCAACGGTAGGGAAATTAACTAGCCACCCGCCTCCCGAAGACATCCTATCTCGTCTTGGGCTGAGCTCCCCCCCCCCTCCAACTTCGTGTATCTAGTTGCCTCTTTTTACCTGTACACCTTGGCTCGGAACTACCAGCCTCCCCTCTCAGTCGGCGACGTGACTGCGGTGCCCCCCCAGCTTCGAGCGTCAGTGTTCCGCTCATGGGACGCCCGCGTGTCCAGTTCTCAGGAGGCCCATCGTTTTGGCTCTCCCCCCGCTCCTGTCCGCCCCTCCCCCGAGGCTCCCGCGTCTGCCGCTGCTGTGCCCTCCCCTTCTCCTCCGCCTGACGTTGCCGTTCATGACCTTCTACGCCGCGGGCGAGGCCCGCCCCGCAATTGCAGTAGTAGTAGCAATGGATGAGGGAGCTGTCCGCCGTGGTACGAGCGCAGGAGGAGGAGGAGGAGGAGGAGGAGAAGGGAGGAGGAGGGGAGGGAGGAGGAGGAGGAGGAGGAGGAGGAGGAGGAAGAGGGGGAGGAGGGAGGAGGGAGGAGGAGGAGGAGGAGGAGGAGGAGGAGGAGGAGGAGGAGGCTGAGGAGGAGGAGGAGGAGGAGGAGGGGGAGGGGGAGGAGGAGGAGGGGGAGGAGGAGGAGGAGGAGGAGGAGGGAGGAGGAGGAGGAGGGGGCACCTTCGGGCTTCTGTGGCCCACCTCGGGCACACTCCAGGAGCCACGCTGGAACCGGCGGGGGGCAATCTTGGAGCCTCTTTCTTTTTTGGGGGGGAAGTGTTTGGGCCATCGGGGGGCCAGCTTGGGACAGGGCGGCGACATCCTGAAGCGGTCGTTCCCTCTGCGCGAGGGTTTTGAGCAGAATCATGCTGCGTGTTTGTCGCAGTTGTGCGTTTGCCTTTTTGTGCGGAGAGTTCGGACCCAGGGGGGTAAGCGACGGCGAAGCGGGATATGTCCGATCAATTTCCGGACATCTTTGTGATTCCTTTTTGGGTGCGCGCTCGCGGGTTGAAGGTTATTGTTTGGTGTCGAACGCGATCGCGGGCGTTCTCGGATAAGAGAAAGGCGGGAATGTTTGAATTGGATTGCGGCGGCGGGTTCAGGCTCGCATTTCGCGGTCCGACGACTTTTCAAGTCCGAAACATTGAATAGAAGAATGCGCGCACGCATGTGCGCGACGTAAGCACGTCTACATACATTGATGTCTTTCCATGTCCGTATCATGTAGTACACATCGCGTGCGCAGAGCCCGTCGCCGTCGTTGCTATATTGTCGCCTTGGCTTTTGCATGCGGCCGCCCCCAGTTCTTTTGTAACGCTTACCTGGTGTCCGGGGCGTTGGCCGCCAGATTTGGGGACCCCCCGCATAGTGTCTTACGTTTCTTCGTCGCCGCCGTGGGAGTCCTTGTGAATACCTTCCCTGGAGTGTCGACCTGGTGCTCTGATTCCCTTGGTTCATCCCTGGAGGAGGAGGATAAAAAAGGAAAAGGAGGAGGACGACGACAACGACGACGAGGGACGAGGGAGAGGGGGGAGGGGAGGTGAGGGGGGTGGGAGGTGCTTTGTGAGGGGTGAGAGGGATGGGGGGGAGGAGGTGGAGGAGAAGGAGAACGAGGAGGAGGGTAGGAGGAGGATGGACGATGAGGAGGAGGACGAGGACGAGGACGGGAGGTGGAGGGAGGGGAGGAGGAGGAGGAGGTGGAGGAGGAGGAGGAGGAGGAGGAGGAGGAGGAGGAGGAGGAGGAGGAGGGGGAAGGAGGAAGGAGGAAGGGGGAGGAAGAGGAGGAGGAAGAGGAGGAGGAGGAGGAGGAGGAGGAGGAGGAGGAGGAGGAGGAGGAGGAGGAGGAGGAGGGCAGCGAGGAAGAGCGCAGGCACGTCTCCACTCTCAAGATGTACTACAACGACAACCCGAGCAACCTGCAGGCGCCCAGGGGCAGCGCCTTTTACTTGGCATCGCTCGGACGTGTGCATTTTTCCTCGTTGGGGACCGTCGAGGAGCATCCTTGATCATTTGGCGGAAAAACCACGCACGAAACCGAAAAAAACACAGGGAATGGACGTCCGAGCGATGGCGAGTTCAGGACAGGCGTGGGCTGCACCTGCCCGCGATTCGCCGTTGAGCTTTTTCCTTTGATATCGAAGACGCCTTTGGTGAACCACGGCAGCCTCCTGCCTTGTTGGAAGCGTCCATGTGGCCAGACGTTCGGCCGACATCTTGCCAAGCGATTCAGCTACGTGTTTCCCGGCGCGTTGTGGAAACCCTTTGGGAGAACATTTTGGGAATGAAGAGATAGAGAAGAGAGAGAGAGAGAGAGAGAGGAGAAAGGAGGAGGAGGAGGAGGAGGAAGAGGAGGAGGAGAAGGAAATGGAGGAGGAGGAGGAGGCGGAGGAGGAGGAGAAACACGAGTATCCATAACAATAGTACGAATCAAATCACCAATCATAGCAATGACAACACCAGCAACAGCAGCAACAGCAATAACAAGAACACTAGCGATATCAACAATGATAACACTACTACTTATATTACTAAGAGGAAGCGGAGGAAGAGGAGGAGGAAGAGGAGGAGGAGGAGGAGGAGGAAGAGCAGGAAGAGAAGAAGGAGAAGGAGGAGGAGGCCTCTTGGGGCCTCCTGAGAGCTTCCTGCTCCCGGGGCCTCTGCGTGGCCTCTATGGGGGGCTCCTGCGGGCCTGTAAGGGGCCGCTCGGCCTCCGGAGGCAGTAGGTCGGGGCCGTCTCGAGGCCCTCTTGGGGGACGCGTTGGGGCTGTCTCTGGGCCCCCCTTATAAGTAATGCGACCCCCCCTTCCCCTTAAGTAATACGACCGCCCCCCTTAATGAGGGCCAGTAATACGACCACCACCACCCTTGAGTGGTTTCGTTCCGTGCGTCGCCCGTGCGCCGGCCCTGGTTTGCGCCTCTGTCCCGGATCTCGGCCCCTCTCTGGGCCCCTGGGCCGTCTTGAGGCTCTCTTGGGACGCTTTGAGGCTGTCCTTGGGCCCCCTGGTGGTATGGCCCAGTAAAACGACCACCTCTCCCTTACGTGAGTAGTTTCCTTCAGTGCGTCGCCCGTGCGTCGCCCGTGCGCCGGCCCTGGTTTGCCCCTCTGTCCCAGATCCCGGCCTCCCAGAGTGCGTGGGCGACATATGGCGCGAGGGCGCGGGGCGGACGGGGAGGGGTCGTCGTTCGTGCACACAGCTGCCAGCGTTCTGGGGCGAAGGAGGCCGTTCTTCGCAGCGCGTTGTAATTTTGTTTCGATTGCCTCTATGTGAGTTATGTAAAGGTTGTGCCGTTTTATTTTTTTGTCCTCTTACGTTTTTTCATTTTTGCTTTTATTTTTTCTTACTCCTTTATTTATTTTTTTTCTTTTTATTAGTTTATTTTTTTTTTTGGTCTATCGTGTCGGGATTCTTTCGCCTCTTTTCTTTACTTTTCTGTTCTTTTTTTTTATATCTTTTTTTTTTTAGATTTCTTCTTCATTTCCACGGGGCCCCTGGTGGAGTTCTGGGGCCGTCTTGGGGCTATCTTGGAGGCGCGAAGTGGGGCCGTCGTCGGCTGTGGGAGGCGCAAAGTGGAGCGAGGGTGCGCAGCACATGGAGCCACCGAGTGCAAGTCACTGGTTTCGGCATCCTGGAGGTCCTCTGGGAGTCCATTTTGGGGCTTCTCGGGGGCCTCCTTGAGCCGTCTGGCTCGCATCTTGGGCCGTCTTGGAGTTCTCTGAAGGGCCGTATTGGTGGCATCTTGGGCCCTCTTGGGGCCATCCTGGCCGTCTTGAAGGCACTTGGGAACCATCTTGGAGACCATCTTGGCCGTCTTGGAGGAACTCTTGGGACCCTCTTGGGCGGGAACGCCGGTGGAGTTGAATGGGGTGTACTCCGCCCAGGTTCTTCCAGGGCCAGCGGGTTGAGCCGTACGCCACTGGGAAATTGTTTGGCTTCCCAACGGCCGCTCTTGCAGGCAACAGGGGGCGGCGGATCGATAGTGCCCTTCGGCCAAAGCCGCCACCCGCGCCCGGGATTGTGGACCAGAGGCCTCTTGCCTGCCTCTCGGGGTCTGTTGGGGCGGCTCGGGGCCCTCTTGGGGGTCTCGGGGGAGCCTCCGGGGGGGGGGGGGGGTGGGGGAGGAGGCCCCGATGGGGGCCTCGGAGGGGGGCCTCGGAGGGGGGCCTTCTCGTGGGCGTCCGGGCGAGCTCCGTTTTTTTTTTTTCCTGTGGGGGAGGCTGGGGATCCCCGGGGGCCCGCAGCACCCGGGGAGTTCCCGGGGGCCCTCTCCCTCGGCGCCGAGGGGGGGCGCTCAAAAGCCCACGAAGTGCCCTCCGAGGGGCGCCCCCGAGGAGGGCCCTCGCGGCGGCCCCGCGGGGTTGCTCCCAAGAGGCCGGCCCGAAGAAGCGCCCTCGGCGCTCCAAGATGGGGCCCAAGAGGACCTCCGAGGCGGAGGGGGGCCCAGGAGGCAAACGGGTGCGATTCTCGCGTGGACGTTGATGGATTTTGGCGTTAACTATGTGTTTCCGCCCTCCGACCGCCCAAGAAGACGGCTCGAGAGGCCTCCAAGACCGCTCCAGCACGGCCCGAGAGGTCTCAAGGAGGGCCTTCCAAGCCGCCCCCGGACGGCAGAAGAGGCCCGCAAGACGGCCCAGGAGGCCCTCTCTGGGGCCGTCTTGGGGCTCTTTTAGGGGGTGGGTGGTGGGAGAGAGCAACAGCGGGGGTGGGATAACTGCTTACTCGAGTGCCTACTTGCCTGACCCGAGCCCCCTCGATCCTGCCTGACGCCAGATGCCGAGACAGGTCGAACTTCAGCGCGCGAGTCTTCGGGGAACAAACAATGATATAAACATAATAACTCGGAGGTAGGTCCGCGCGGATTTTTCGCATCGGCGCTGGGGCCCCCTGGCGGCGCCTCCGGCGCCGCCCCTGGCGCGCTCCGCGCGCCAGGGAGGGGGGACCAGCGCCGATCCGAGAAGTCCGCGCGGACCTTCGAGCTTTTGTGCTTATGCCATTGCTTGGTCCCTTCAAAGTCTCGCCAAGTCGACTACCTACTGGTCTGTGCAGTGCCCAGACGTCCGGCTGCTGCAAATTTTTTTGAGGCGTGGGCCCCCGAGGTCCTGACCACTTCCCCAGGGCCGGTCTCTCGCCCCGAGTCGTCTGCTTTACGCCCTCGCGAGGCCCGGCGAGGGCCACAAACGGCCAAACACCGCCCGCTCCAATTCTTGCTGGGGCGTCGGATCCCCAGAGATCCGACGTCGTGATTTTTGTCAATGCGCGGTCCCCGGAAGTCTCGACCCATTTCCCAGCACCGGTTTTTCACCCTGAGTCGTTTCTTGACGGTCCCGAGGCCCGGCGAGGGCTCCTAAAGGCCGAAAGCGGCGAAAAACCTCCGTCTTGTTTTTTTCAATACGCTGGATCTCTGGGAATATTCATCACATCCGCTTTCTCGGGCGGCGGAAACTTATGCACTGCACATGCACAGATGCTGGCCGGGCCTGCCTCGGGCCACGGATCGGTGTGCACGCCTGCGCACGCCTTCCTAGCCAGGCTAGGCCCCGTGATTCGAAGGAGTCTACCGCTGCTGGCGGAAAACCGGGGGGGGTCACTGGGGGTCAGGGGGGGTCACTACCGGTTCGAACCTCCCCCCCCCTCCTCGGAAACCAGGGGGGGTCACTACCGGTTCGAACCTCTCCCCCCCGTCCTCCTCGCCGCCAGCAAACGATGCCCGCTCCTCGGGACAGTTGGAGAATAGTGGGGATGTTGGGACAATGGTGGGAACGATGGTGGTGGGGACAGTGGTGCGGGGACAGTGGGACAGTGGTGCGGACAGTGGTGGGGACGGTGGTGGTGGTGGGGACAGTGGTGAGGGGACAGCGGGACAGTGGTGGGGATAGTGGGACAGTGGTGGGGACGGTAGTGGTGGGGACAGTGGTGAAGGCGGTGGTGAGGACAGTGGTGGGACAGTAGTACAGTGGGGAAAGTGGTGGGGACAGCGAGGCCAGTGGGACAGTGATGGGGACAGTGGGGACGGTGGGACAGCACAGTGGGACAGCGGTGGGGACAGTGGGACAGTGGTGGGAACAGTGGGGACAGTGGTGTGAACGTGGGGAAAGTGGGGAGAGTGGGACTGTGGTCGGACAATGGCGGGGAGAGTGGGGACAGTGCGACAGTGGTGGGGGCACTGGTGGGGACAGCGGGGACAATGGCGGGAACAGTGGGGACAGTGGGACAGTGGTGGGGACGGTGGTGGTGGGGACAGTGGTGTGGGGACAGTGGGAATGTGGTGGAAACAGTGGGACGGTGAAGTGTACAGTGGTGGTGGCGACAGTGGTGAGGGCGATGGCGAGGATGGCGGTGGGATAATGGGACAGAGGTACAGTAGGGACAGTGGTTTGGACAGTGGGGACAGTGGTGGGAACAGTGGGACAGCTCAGTGGGACAGCGGCGGGGACAGTGGGAAAGTGGGACAGTGGGGACAGTGGGACACAGGATGGGGCCGTGGAGAAAGTGGGGAGTGGAACCGTGGTGGGGTGTGGGGACAGTGGGAATGTGGTGGAAACAGTGGGACAGTGGAGGGCACAGTGGTGGTGGTGACAGTGGTGAAGGCGGTGGCGAGGACGGCGGTGGGATAATGGGACAGAGGTACAGTAGGGACACAGCGGGGACAGTGGTTGGAACAGTGGGACAGCTCAGTGGGACAGCGGCGGGGACAATGGGACAGTGGGGACAGTGGGACAGTGGTTGGGGCCGTGGAGAAAGTGGGGAGTGGAACCGTGGTGGGAACAGTGGTGGGGACTGGGGACAGTGCGACAGTGGTGGGGGCACTGGTGAGGACAGTGGTGACGGTGGTGGGAACAGTGGGGACAGTAGTGGTGAGGACAGTGGTGCTGGGGACAGCAGTGGGGGATGTGGTGCGGACGGTGGTAGGACCCAGAGTTGTTTGCCGGCGGTGAGCGTTGGGGGGGGGGAGGGGTTCGAGCCGGTAGTGACCCCCCCCCGGTTTTCGATGGGGGGGGGGGGGTTCGAAAACTGGTAGTGACCCCCCGCGGTTTTCGAGGGGGGCGGGGGGGTTCGAATTGGTAGTGACCCCCGCCGATTTTCGAGGGGGGGGGGTTCGAACCGCGATCAGGCCTTAGCCCAGGAAAATCGGACATTCCCCGGGAAAAACGCACATTCCCTGGTAGCACCGGGGAATGTCCCATTTCTGCGGCGCCTTCTTTGCGAATGTTTCGAGCGGGGTCGGGCCGCAAAGTCTTCGAAAGCAAATTGGTTGGCTTACGTCTGACCATTCGGTTTCCGAAAAGCATACCGTGGAATGTCTGATCTCGGTGTGCTCGCGCGTTGTAGTAAAGGTACTGGTAATAGTAGTGGAAATGGTAGTGGTAGTGGTAGTAGTAGTAGTTTAAATATACAGCAGTAAGTGGGGTACATGGTACGTGATCAGTGGTAGTAGTAGTAGTAATCGTCGTAGTAACATACATAGACGTAGTATTCTAGTATTAGTCCGTAGTATAGTATATAATAGTCGTAGTAGTAAGTATAGTATAAGTAGTAGTAGACGTACAGAAGAAGTCGAAGTCGTCTAAAGTAGAGAAGTAGAGTAAGTAGTAGTAGTAGTAGTATAGTAGTTTAATTTTTTGTTTATAGTAGTATCGTTGTAGTAGTACCGCAGATAGTCGCGTACGGCGCGTAAGTTAGTAGTAAGTAAGTAGTCGTAGTCGGTAGTAGTAAGTCGAGTAGTAGTCGTATTAGTATATTAGTAGTAATTGTATAGTAGTAATGGTAGTAGTAGTAGTAGTAGTAGTAGTAATGGTAGTAGTAGTAGTAGTAGTAGTAGTAGTAGTAGTAGTAGTAGTAGTAGTAGTAGTAGTACTAGTGTTGGTAGTAGTAGTAGTAGTAGTAGTAGTAGTAGTAGTAGTAGTAGTAGTAGTAGCTAGTAGTAGTAGTAGTAGTAGTAGTAGCAGCAGTAGTAGTAGTAGTAGTCGTAGTAGTAGTAGTAGTAGTAGTAGTAGTAGTAGTAGTAGTAGTAGTAGTAGTAGTAGTAGTAGTAGTAGTAGTAGTAGTAGTAGTAGTAGTAGTAGTAGTAGTAGTAGTAGTAGTTGTGGAAGGAACCCGTGTAATACCCTCATATATACTCCTTATCCTTACCTCTCCCGCACATGGCCGTTTGGGCTCAGGTACTGAGTTGGAGCGATCGTACCTTGATCGCGTGGGAGGGAAAGATATCCATCTACCCCTCCAT
Organism: Prorocentrum cordatum; assembly: GCA_963575745.1. Classification (NCBI taxonomy): domain Eukaryota; class Dinophyceae; order Prorocentrales; family Prorocentraceae; genus Prorocentrum; species Prorocentrum cordatum. The sequence goes on from CAUYUJ010005161.1 coordinate 11,221, forward strand.
CTCTCTACCAACGGACTAGGGGTTCTGTACCCTTGTACTTCAACCCCATACACAGGTTATCAGCCCTTTAAAGCTCACCTTCACCGACTCGACCGCGGTGACCTTGCATGCGAGCCTGATGGAGCCACTTCGGCGCATGCGCCGTAAGGGTTCCATTGGGGCTTCGCGTCCAAGCTCTCCCACGGTGCGACGGCTCGGTGGCGAGTTGGAGAGCATTAGTGCGGACTGTGTTGGTGTCCCCGATACCCCCTCCAGCTCCCGAGGACCCGAGGCGCGTCTAGCTGCTGAACTTCGCCGCAGCGCCGCCCGCGGGGGGACAGGAGAAGGAGTAGGAACAGGAAGGAAGGAGTTTCACACGCCGACCTTCGATCCTCCCTCCCCTTCCCCGTCGGGAGCAATCCCAACCGCGTCAGGCGAAAGCCTTACCGGTCTCGATACTCCAGGGCGCTTTCGCGCTAACCGCCGATGGACCTCAGGTGCTGGGACCCCCAGCCCTGCGACCGTCCCTGTGGCGGAGCACGTAGCTACCTTCGAGGAACTCAGTAGACCAGTGTCGGCACAGCCACAGACGCGGTACCCCAAGGTATCATCGGATGAGACACCACACACACATGGTCCGAGTCGCAGCTCGTCCGCGCGCAACCGCCGTGGAGCCCCAGGCCCATACGGCGAAAGCAGGTCGAGCCCGCGCACTGCCTCTCAGAGGCCATGCACTCCCCGCGACAGGGGACACAGGGAAGCTGACGCTCCCCACCTCTCCATCTCAGACGACCAGCTGGCGGAGACGTCCGCCGCAGGTGACATAGCTGAGCTCAGAGACCAGGTTGAAACCTTCGTGTCCAGCCAATACTCTGGACTACTACAGAGCGTTCAGACGAACGCCACCGATGCTGCAGCCATACGCCGCGATCTTGACGGCGCCTTAGGGATCATCGATTCCAGGATCGCCGAAGATCGCCGCATCATAGGAGAACTGCAGTCCCAGGTTGATCGTGAGGTGTCACACTCAGGTGAACGAACGGCGATGGTCGAGAACCTGCGCAACTATCTCGCGCAGATGGAGCAACAACTTGTGATCGTACGCGACACAGGCATTTCTGCGATCAGGATTTTACATGATGAGATCCACGACCAGCTCCGCAACCGACCAACTCCAACCGAGGCCACAGACCTTGGCGACGTTCAGTCTCAGATCAATGATCTTCGATCTTACCTAGACCACACTACGGCGACGCTTCGTACCGAAGCACACACAAACTCGTCGAACCTGATCGACATGTTGCAGCGTACTGAGAGAGTCATCACTCAAAGGCTAGATGCGACCAACGCTGTCGTGCAGCCACTCGCTAACCGGATCTCTGACATAGAGCAGCGTTTTCCTGGTGTACAGGACGCCCTGGCAGAGTTGCGTGTCGGACGAGCCCAGACTGGCCAGCTGGATTCTCCTCCCACGGTTTGCGATTTCGCCCGCCTCACTGACAGGTTGCAGGAGGTTGAGAAGGCGGCGGACCACACGCAGTTAGAGCTCTCCCAGGTTATTCATGAAAGAGATACTGAGAAGGTACGTGTAGAGAGTTACCTCGCACGTCTGGAAAGCGAGGTGGAGGCACAAAGCGCCCGTCTCCGAGCATGCGAGCATCGACTTGATCGGTATTCCCAACGGTCTCGGGATACTGATGAGTATACACGCCAAAAGGTGGGTCAAATACAAGAAGACATGACGAGCTGGACAAATCAGCTGATCGACCACACTAACGACACCAACATTCACCTTCGACCTGCAGCCGACCTGCACAGGCCGACGGCAGCGTCCGCCGAAGCACCACAAGCTTCAGCAGGACAACAACGACGTACATCTCCAGGAGCAGCCTCCGCGGCAACTTCTGCGCAGACACGTCGTGTGTCTCCTGTGCGCACAGAACCAACCATCGACGGTGCACCGATACCCTCACAACCAGTGTCTGCGGTGTCGGTCCATACTACGACGCCTATCAAGGAGTCAGACGCCGTCCGTGTACCTGTCTTGCCTAAGATCACGCAGCTGCTGGAGTGGCAGCAAAGAGTGCGGGAGAACTTCGGGGCCGCCTCAGGGCGACCACCCAAAGCATGCGCCTTCCTCTGCGTGGCAGAACAGCCCGAATGTACATTCGAGGATTTACAAGACCGTGGAGACTTTGAGAGCATCGATTGCAAACTCGCAACCGCTCTGAGCGACATCTTATCCTCAGACTTACGCTACCAAATCAGGCTCATCGAGACCAGAGAGCACAAATCAGGACGCATGCTCAAAGGACGCCAGATAAACTGGCATATCCTACAGTCCTACAAAGTGACAGACGTTGACGACGATCTGCACGATTTCGAGCGCCTTAAAGAATTGAGGATGAGAGACGAAGATTCGCAACGTTTCATTACCGATTGGGACGCCTTACTCTTGGAATGCCGAGAAGTACCCGATCCAAAGATATTGGAATCGCTATTTCGCACACAGATTCGTAGACATGCATGGATGAAACAAGACATGTACGAGTACCAGCGCATGAAGATGAGCGACCCGAATCGTACCTACGGTTGGCTTCGACAGCGTGTCCTGGACATATAGGAGATTAAACAATTTGAGAAGAATCAAAACAAGCTACGGTACGAACACGAGACACGATCTCAGGTCAACGTGTGCGCTGCATGGAAGAAAGGCAATTGTCGCAATGGTGAACGGTGCAAGGCTTTACATACATATTCCAGGGATTGGAAGAACAACAAATCTTCCAGAACATCAACGGCTGGTGGCAACCCCCGCCGTAGTATGTCCACTCCTGCGAATCACAAGAAGCCAACATCAAGACCATTCTGCTTCGATTTTGCCAAGCGCAACACATGTACCAGAGGTGATAAGTGCAACTACCCGCACGTCGCACAGCGCAAGGATTTCGCACAGAACAAGTGCACAAAAGGCGACAAATGCAAATACGCTCATCTCGCACCTGGTGCAAAGACTCCTGAACGAAGCCCGAGTCGACCACGGACTTCCAGCCAGGACAGCCGTGGCCGATCACCATCCCGCGGATCAGGAAGCCAACGGTCTTCACAACGCGGGGGGTTTCGCTACGCAAGCGATTCACGACAGGGACGTGACAACCGACGCCAATGCGACCGATCCCGTTCGACATCCAGGAGGTCCCAAGACTCTCGCAGCCAATCGAGAAGTCGTTACGACAGATCTTCGAGATCTACCTCCCGAGGACGAGACAATCGTGGCGGCGGACGCGGCAGTCCACGCGGCCGTGATAGATCATATGGTAGTGACAAAGGACGTGGCAAGCGGTATCCGAGCCGCGGATCGTCCCGTGGTTCTCCCAACACTAGAGCACGTTCTCCTGCCAACTTTAGACGTTCACGCCGTTCAGACCGCAGTTACGTCATCCGTGACAAGACCCTCATGGCCAACACTAAGGCCACAGCGACATCTACCAAGATACGTCGTCGGATACGCTTCGACGTACGCAACGTGGACTACTATTTCCATACCATATCTGGCAGAGCCAGACTGGACAGATGGAAAGAGCTGCCGAATGAGGGTGACATCGTCAAAGTACCAGATCCATTACCACAAAAATTGTGGGATGATAGTGCAGAGGCCTTACGAGAATGTCAAAAAGAGGCACAACTATGGTACGACGAACTGTACGACTACCGACGCAACAAAGAGTCGGTGGCCACGCCAACTGCGATCCGAAAGCATGACGACACTGTCAAGCAGTCATCAAAGACTGCCCAGACGACAACAACGACAAAGCAAGTCGACACTCCACGTTCGACTGCAGCATTAACAAGGTCTTGGGTTCTTGACAGTGGCTCTGCCCATCATATTCAGGGAAAACATGAACTTACGCAGACCGAGTCGGATCGCATATCTATTCGCGAAGAGCATATTCTGGAAACTGCAAATGGTGATCGTACCGTCAACGAGCACTACGACATACGGCTACCCGAGGTTGGACTGCATAGTTCAGCCCTTGCTTTACCAGACTGCCCATCATTACTATCAGTGGGAAAATTGATTGAGGTTGATGGCTTTCGACAGCTTTGGGATCCTGAGATGGGCGACATGCTTCAGGATCCGGGGGGCCAATGGTATAAAATACCAGTCAATAATCGAGTGCCAGAGTTACGACCCGACGACTTAACACGGATACCACCACCACGTTTATGCACTTCGTCAGCGCCCCGCCGTCGTCAGCGAAAGCGTTCATCTGCCCGCTGTAACGACACTTGTTGGTGCTGCAAAACTACAGAGCAACCAACCACTGCAGACGAGCTACGAGCCCACATAGGGACCTGCCCCAAGAGACCACATGTCGGAGAGGGAGGAGGAGCACGGACCATCACGGTCGAAGAACCTCCCGACACAAGAACAGACGAGCCCAACGTGGACACAACCACCGACTCGCCTACGTCTCAGACGCAGTGTTCTCCTCCACAATGCGGGGGGTTCGATATAGCTCAAGCAGACAACGACATACCGACAGAGACACCCACACGAACGCATCCAGACAACGATCGAGTTCTACCCAACAGACAAAAGAAACCGATCGACCCGATGCATTACATGACTCACAGCCCAAAACATCCTGACTGTGAGATCTGTTCTCGTACGATGGCACAGAATGCCCCGTGTAGACGACAGCGCAAACCACATCCACCGGCAGACCCCACCGAAGAGGATAACGCCTACGAGGCTTTTGTCCCGAAGAAGTTCGGTGAGGCTCTAACTGCCGACCATATCGTACTGGCCAAAGACGATGCCGCGGACAAACATGGCGACAAATATGCACTTGTTGTCCTTGACAGATATACTGGCATCTTCATGGCCTACCCAGCGCTACACAAAGACGCAGCTACTACAAAGGCATCCTTTCAACAGTTCATCGCCGCGAACGATGAGGTGAAGCATATCTACACAGACAACTCTGGAGAGCTTCAGAAAGCTTGCCGCCAACTGGGATGGAGACACGACACGAGTACGCCACATCGTCCACAGACAAATGGATTGATTGAGCGCGCTGTCAAAATTGTCATTCTTGGTACCAGAGCTGTGTTACATATGTCTGGTCTGGGACACGAATGGTGGAAAGAGGCCATGCAAGCCTTTTGCTGTGGACACAACTTTGTGCATACATCCACGGGCGTCGCTGCCCTCAACGAGGAGCACGCAGAAAAGACAGCTCATGAAATAAGATTTGGCGAAAGCTTTCCTGGGCACTGCATGCCATTCGGTGCTCGGATATTTTGGAAATGCCTCAACCCCGAGATTAACAACGAGACTGCAAAGTTTAAAGAAAACACTCGGGAAGGGTTATTCATGGGATACCACTTACACTCTGGTGGACGATGGTCAGGTGACTACCTTGTTTTGGACACGGCTACATACGCCAAGAATCCTGATGGTGAACTGTGTCATGTGCACAGAGTCAAAGACATCATCATCCCTGATGGCAAGTTCACCTACCCCGTGAAAGATGGCACCCTACGACATCACAACCCGGAGGCACACGACGAGGTGAAGGCCTCTACTTCTCGCCCCTTGGGCGACAAGCCAATGCCTGATCCTCCACTTTCCTACCCTAAAGAATGGGATGATCCGTCTATGATGACAACGGAAGATAACGCTGTTGATATCCAGACATCGGCTTCTGAAGTTGCTGCACCAGCGCCGGAGCCAGACTACTGGGAACAGCGTGGATATTGCGTCATCAGACACATTCGTACCCCAAGAAAGAAACTGTTCATCCCGACGGACGACGTCATGAATATACCGGTACCTGTTGACCAACTCGACGTGACACGAGATTTCAAAACAACTTCTACTTTCGAAGGCGAAAGTAACTTCCGAGATGTTTGGGATGGTGTTAGCGCCAACGACCACAGGGAGTTGAGCGAGCCATGGACAGGCACGATACAGTTCTATGAGCGTCCAAAAATGACGCCAGATGGCAAAATGGTGGTTCGTGGACGCGAGACACGCGTGCAGACTACTACACGCCCTGATCACGTTCTTCCCGAGCATTGGAAAACACTTTCTCGTGGACAGCAAAAGAAAGAGATCGATTACGCCAACGACGTTAAACGAGCTCGTGAGATTCGTGATCGTGCTGCACTGAGAGTGTGGACAAGACAGGATAAACAGGTCAACAATTTCCGTACTACAACATCAGGCGGACCAACCTGGAATACTGTGGAACGACGGATTACATACGACACCGACAATGGCGACGTCATCCGCGATGAGAACGTCAAAGGCGTGACAAACACAGAAATACTGTATGCCAAATTACCTGGTGGGCCACGTGACATTACCACGGTGCTATACTACCGTCAACTACCACAACAGCACGATGGAGAAGAACGTGCTTTGGTATTTGTGGATAATGAGGGAACTGACTTTGGGACTTTGAACCCGCTTATACGCAAGTTCACCCAGTCGGTAGTAATGCCAACCATGCCACGTGAGACCAACTACACGCCGGTACACAGAGATAAAATACCAGATTCGACATGGTCACGCCCAGCATTAGTTACCAGAAACCTGAGTAAGAAAGAAGTTGCCGCAGAACCACGTGCACAAGAAGCCCTACGAAAAGAATACGAGAGATTGGAAAAGAAACAAACATGGATGTTGGAGACTGTTGCAGAAAAAACTGATATTGAGTCACAAGCTATCCGCAATGGAACAAAGGTGCATTTCTTCAATATCTTGGAGTTATCTTCAGTCAAACATGAGGAACTTCCTCCTGATCTACGTAAATTCAAGGGCAGAGTGGTGGTTCAGGGCAATACAGGCAAAGATGAAACTGGTTTGGCCGCCATATTCGCCGACGCCGCTTCCAGTGCTTCGCATATAGAGGCTTCCAAACTTTGCGATGCTACTGCGTTATTACCGCAATATGCGGGAGAGCAAAGTGACGCACCTGGAGCTTACACGCAGGCATTATTATACGGCGACGGACGAATTGATCCAGTTGATACCTGGATTACTATACCTAAATGGCGACAACCGACATCATGGGCAAAATACAATAACCCAGTGTGCCGATTGCGATTGGCACTATACGGACACCCTCTCGCAGGTGTCTTTTGGGAACGAAAATGCCGTACATGCTTGGAAAGCGTCGGTTTCGAGCCTATTTCAGGATGGGAATGCGTATGGAGACACAACAAACTGGGACTGATACTTTCAGTATATGTGGACGATTTTAAATTGGCCGGCCCAGCTCATAATCTACAGACTGGCTGGGATTATATTCGCAAAAGCGGTATCGATTTGGATCCACCTACTCCATACTCACAATATTTGGGTTGTGGACAACAAGCATATGATGTACCGCAGAGCATCTTCGACAAAAGAATGTCCACAATACGCCCTATGCTACCTGCACACAATGAGAAAGATTACAATACGGCCAAACACGTTCGTGGTATTCGACATGACATGCTTGGTTTCACAGATCAGTGCATTGAGCGGTACCTGGAATGCGCCTCCAAGCGCGCCCAGGGAACAGGGTCACGTCGGAAACGATCCGACTCGCCGAGGGCTTCGCGATCCAAATCGCCATCCTCCTCCGGGTCGGTCGCCAGACCTACCAGTGTGCTCAACGCACGGCCGCGATCATCCAGCCCAGCAAAATCGGTCGACACAACTTCTACCAATACCATACCCCCCACATACCATGATCTACCCGACGCAGAGACCCCTGGCATCGAGGACACCTCCTTCACTGAGTCCGACTATTCAGACGAGGGCGTTCTCGGCCAGGACGCGGCAAGTGTACTAATGAAGATCCTGTACTTGGCACGTTGCTGTCGTTTGGATCTTCTACATCCGGTATGTATGTTGGCCAGAGAAATTACCAAATGGAATACTACATGTGACAAACGTCTACATCGGTTGATATGCTACATCACAACGACGCGTACACATTGCTTACACGGATGGATAGGCGATTCGTCAGACAAGTTATCCATCATGCTCTTCACTGACGCCTCGTTCGCTGATTGCATTACATCATCCAAATCCACTACCGGTGTTTTTGCTGCGCTTGTTGGACCCAATACGTTCTTTCCAGTCAACGCTGTATGTAAGAAACAAACGGTTGTTTCACATTCATCAACTGAACCGGAGATTGTTGTTCTCGATTCCGCACTACGACTGGAAGGGTTACCACTACTATCATTCTGGGAAGCCGTGGTGGGAGTTGCCAAAACATGCAAAGAGAAGAATACATGCCTGAGTTGCCATCGACACGTTGACCCGGCGATGTGTCCTACATTGGCAGCCAAAAAGAAGCGTAAACCATCGCCTCGCAAGGCACCCCCTACTCGGGGATCTTCTCCTAGCCGTAGGCAACTACCGCTAAATACGGATTTACCTACGACTCCAAAGAGACGTACAATATCCCATGAAGGTACCGTACTACACGTGGATCCAGAGCCAGCTCCAGAGATCAGTGCACCGAAAGTACGTCTTATCGTCCCGGAGGATAACCAGGCCGTTATCAAAATTGTCCAAAAGGGACGTACACCAGCACTTCGTCATCTTCATCGTACTCATCGTATCAATCTGGATTGGATATGCGAAACATGCCACATTGAACATATCGAGCTTAAATATGTAGGAACAAAAGAGCAGATCGCAGATATGATGACCAAACAAGGATTCGTCCACCCTTGAGTCGCCTTTCACAGTTCTTGTCCTGCTCCACGACCCGCGCACCAGTGGTGGCGATGCATGCGGCCTGTAGCTGGGGGCGCGGCGAGGGCCGACAACGCAAAACAGAAGCCGACCCCGAACTAGCTACGCATGCTGGGCGTGTGTATCATTATCGCAGTGTCGTACGGGTCGAACATTGGGATGCCCCTGCACCCGTCCACTCAGCCTACCCCCCTATGACCCGCGCAAGTACAAAACATCAAGTAAAATTTTACTTGGCGTTTCAATTCTTGGGTAAATCAATTTCGTAGTGATGCAGCGGTATAAAACATTTCGAGACCAAGAAAGCAGACCTTTGGAAGGACCTCTTGGAACACTCGCTTATTTTTCCTGTTGCTCCGATACAATGTCCGCCGATACGAGGGCCTCGGAGGCCCGACGGTTTACCTCATGAAGCGGAACCTCCTAAATTGAATGGATGCCCAGAAATATGCAAGATATTGCTGACGGAAAAAGAAAGACGGGGCGATGTAAGATCAGAATGCGGATTTCAGTGTGTTGGGCAAGCTAGCCACGAGGGACTATGTGCATGCATGTACCACATTGGCGTTCCAGCCGCAGATATTGCGTCGCGCACACCTCGTTCACGCGCACGTTCACCGCACGGTAGACATCCCCGCCATCCTCCCTCACCTCAACGAGACGCAGAGAGAGTTAGGACATTGATTATTCGTTCGCACCGCAACAATTTTACGACTCGAGCTGCAAAGCTTACAAGCATCCTGTTTGCCGCTTGCGAGGCGAAAATAAGTGAGATCGGTTCTAATCCCGACCCCTCCATCCACGAGATGGATCAGGCACAGCCGCTCAACCTCGTCGGCTGGCCCATCGGCTACGACAAGGAATGCGACCCGAACGCCAGGGACGATGACCGCGTGGGCTTCGCGTACCACGCTCAAACTGGTCGTCCTCGTGGTCCCGAAGATGGTTACATATACATACATCAACGGCGTGCCGATCGGAGCGGAAAATTTGATCTTCGCGTACCCGACGAATCTTCTATCCGTGAACTTGCCCGCTTCGCGTCCGTCGAGGCTAAGAAATGGGCCAACACCGAGAGTGGATCCGTCGGCGGCAACGCCAACTACGAGTACAACACGTTCACAGCTACGCCGTGGCTATCATTCATGCGTGCTATGTGTATGATTTCCAGCCTTTTCAATCGTAATCCTTCCGTACAAGACAGTGTTCGTGGACTACATGATCATTCGAATGCGACGATCCCAGGATCAGACCGCAAATGTCCACCATCAAACTTTACTACAATGATACTGAAGACGGAGTGGATGATGATTCACAACGATTGGTCCAAAATTGGCAGTGCAGTTCTGGGACAATACACCGAGGACAGCGTTACGGATACGCAAAGATATTACAACAATGGTCTGAGTGCACCATCCGATGTATACCAGAATGGATTGGTAACGCCATGCTATGCTCCTAAAATTGATCGTGCAATGGCCAAGCTACCTACTCGTCCACCTGGCATCGCCAGGACATCGGATACATCTGGACACATCGGTCACATCGTCGAAGATAACTTGGTCACCAACACGAGAGCATTTTCCGACCTTACCCAAACAAAGAAGTTCCGCCGCAAGCTTACTACATGGTTGACTGCGCGCGGAGGCTTTGGAAGTATCGGATCAAACTCCAAGACGGTGGCAACACCATCCGACCATCCGAATGGTTGGGTGGCGATATTGGATGATCCACAAGATACAGAGCGTACCTATCGTTGGACACCATACAACGAGGGCAACGACTTCTCCGGCGAAGCTGCTGACCAGATGGGTTCGAATGACCCCAGCTGACTGCTGGCAATGATGTTGGCCCATTTGAGCTGGACCACGCAACATACAGTGCTTTCTGCGGTGGTCGCTTGGTTTCTACCCTATTGTCAGACAATGGGTGGCACTCCCTCATACAAGAGGACTTGGGACTACTATTACATCATGCGTTTGGGCCATCGGGTCACGCGTACAAATGGACCAACTTATACACTGATTCAACATGGATCATGCATCCGAAGAAAGGGACTAAGGGTGCAAACCACAAGAAGTACCCCACTTTCGGCATCGACGAGCTCAACGCTGCCCAGAAGAGAATCGACCTCGCCAAAGCATCAAATACTGCTCTTGTACCGCTATTCATGCCGTGCCTTAACCGCGCGGAATACATGGGTGGCGCTACTCTTGAGCACCTGTCGACCATGATCCGCGACGACATCATGATGTGGGCATTCTCTTTTGGCAATTACAGGGAATGGTTCAGACAGAATGACACGCCGATTGGTCAAGATTGCGTTCTCTTGCCTGAAGCTGGTTATGAAGGCGTACGATACGGAATGGAGGAACTACGCAAGCAACGTTTCGAGAAAGAGGAAAGCCGTATCAACGCTCTTCTCAACAATCAGTTTGAGAACACTCTCGAGCAGCGCAATATGATCAGGAAGCTCCGCGAAGCCAGAGGCCTCATGTTTCAAAGCGACAACGCTTCCATCAAGAAGTGGCGCGAGTTGAACGAGACCATCTGGGAATACTGGGCCAATGATTTCCCATCATCCATAAAACAAAGACACTATCACAGGGGACTCAATGCCATGGTAGTATGGAGCGCGAACGACATCGCATGTGCCAATCCTGGACAGAACACCATCGACATGCGCCGACATCACAGTCGTGCTCCTACCAACGTACACGAGCTCGGCGTTCCGACGCTCATGCCCGTACACGTGCTCGTGGACGTATCACGCTTTGTCGATGTGATGCAGTATTTCCGCTGCCCCACGGTCATGGGACCTGGAAAAGCAGCGCAATGGGGCGTGCACCCGAACTTTGATCACCACACGAGCGGCTTGATCACTATCATGCAGAACCGTGGTATCACTGTTCTTCCATCCGACCATTGGGTGGATACGTACGACAGGGTTACCCCGCAGGCTTGGCACGCCAAACAGAACAACCATAACATGGCAATGTTTACAACGCAATTCTGCGACGCAGTATGCTATCGCAATTTTTGCGCCTTGATACAGTCTCTTCCTTCTCAGCCATATCCATTCAGGCCGCCCCTGCTGACTGCTGTCACGGACAACCAGGCCTACACACAGGCCAAAGAAATCATGGCAGCCCTCGACTTCAGAGAAAAGTTGACAAACGAATGGAAAAGAGACCTCAGCCTCACAACGTTGATGACACAGACGGCAAACGAGATGGCTCATTGTGCGTGGATGGCGTCATGTGCCGAGGGCACATTGCCGGCATCACTGCCTGCCGAGACGGGCGACACCACTGAGCCGACTCCTGGAAGGTCGACGCGTACGCCAGCACCTGACCCTGGCGATCCTGACCAAACCCTTCCTGATAATGATCCATGGGTTATTGCATACAACGACTTATTCCAGTACCTTATGCTGTTGATCAAAGCATACCCTGGGGCTTGGGCGTCTTGGCATTCTCTTGAGAAAGATGAACTTCTAGAACCTAAGATTGTCAAAACTGTTGAAGATGCACATGCAGTTACTTGGGTTGTATTCGAGCAATTCTTACATCAGATCAAAGATTTGGATGGAGACGATAATGCGACCAAATCAAGAATCATTGCAGAAGAAAACAGATTGTCTTCTCACCGCATCGGCCCAGTTGCCGAGAACGAGAAGAACATCGAGGCATGCAAAACATTCTTCAAGCAGAATGCACTGGATCGAGTTTCTTTGGGTCATGACCCTGATGTTCCTACATCCGTATGGAAGGCAGCTGATGACACAGCACAGCCAGCCCCACCAGGCCCATTGCCTGATCCACTGCAACCTGGACCGCAATCGATAAAAGCGTCGCAACCATCGACTCCAGAGCCCAAAGCAGAACAACAACCAGCAGATCAGCTCCCAAAAGCTGAGGCGGTACCGATCCCTGATGACGGCACCGACCTTGAGGCAATGGAGCTGGAGGCAACTCCTGCCGAGGAGGAGCCTTCTCCACATGAGATGAATATATTGTCATGGCAGGACAGCTGTGAGCGTTCCATGCACGAGGATACCAGCAAGATCGGGATCTTCGACAACTCATGCACTATTCGCGAATGGAAGCTACAAGCAGGCGTCAAAGATGACCATCCATACATGTGCCCAATGTTGCGGGGCACGAGTGCGACCAATGGATTCGCCTGCATCGAAGACCAGGAGTGGTACGAGCAGCTACTGCATGATGATAGTGTAATTGCTCATGCGCCTGACATCGCACAATCTGGTTGTTTCCCAGAGTGGAAATGGATACCATTACCACATTACGACGATGTGCGTTATGGTCCAGAGCTCATTGAGGAAGAATGGCTGGGAACAAACAAATACATGAGCAAAGACATTACGACTATGTTACGCCATGAGATTCACTACAAAAAGTTTTGGATCAACCAATTTCATGACAGACGTATTAATATCTGGGAGAAAACAACAAAGAATGATTGGAAGATTCCAAGCAATTGGAAATCATTTAAAGAAATGGTCGAATGGAAATTCCGAGATCGCAGAGAAAGACACAATGGACCATCCATGGAAGCGGCAGTGGCACATTTCAAGAAAGACGGTGAAAATGATGGATACACCGATTGGAACGACTACTATCCGATATTCATTATTCGTGCGTTCCAGAAGCATATTGACCCGCAGAAAAACAGAATCGAGATATATGCCAAGCCGATCCCTGAAGGAGGTGACCCCAGTACTTTTGACTGGAACAGCGTCATTGCTATTCGGTGCGTTGGTGGTCACAGTTGTGTCAACCCATCTTCCAAGCCATGGAATATGGGATGGGAGAGCCTACAGTGGACAGATGTCAAGTATCTCCATCATGGCACAGCATCCCGTGCCTGGAAGAACATATTGAAGACAGGGATCATTCCTGGATATGTTGAACCACATTCTCAGAGAGACAGAAATTACAAACCATCGCAGCGATCTGAGGCATTCTTCAGTTCTAGCACATATTTGAACAATGTTCAAAAGAACCCACATACTTCAGTGGAATCGTACAAGTTCAACAGCTACAAGAACGAAGTCGAGCTGGTGATTAACATGGAAATCGCCACAAAAGCAGGTTGCAGATTTTGGTTGGGTGCTCAGGGCGCTATCATGACTGAGGACGTGGTACCCGCTGCGGCAATTATTGCAATTCGCCGCCTCAAACCACACCACATGCATGGCCAGCAGTTGTGGCCAGATGGCGACCCATGGGACTACCCGCCATTGGCAGCCAGAGAGCCATTGAGCAAATACGAGATTTGCGCCTGCCTCCCTGGAGAACTTATTGACGACCCACCTGGATTGGCACCTATCGACCCCGACCACAACATGGAGCCTCCAAGGACGACGCCAGCATCAGCACCCTCGGCCAGGCCGGGGGAAACCCCTGCTGGCCGTACATCCGCAGAGGACGCCTTGGATGAGCAAATAGTACGCGCTATGATTCAGGAGACCAATCACAAAGCAGATGATAAAGAATGGTTAATTGCATTGTCACATTGTCGCGAAGCTCTTCGACCAATCACATCAAAGATCATGCAAAAAGATTGGGATCGTCGTCCTGCATTTAACGATGTTCGAATGGGCGACTTCATTGTCATTAAGAATTGGGGTTCTACCAAATGCTTCCACTACGACAACCACTGGCCCAACGGCAATCACAATACCAAGATTGCCTTGTCCAAGGGACACATATATGGTCCAATCATCCATTTCGGCATCTTTGACAAGTTCTTTGCGGTACAGGTACCTATTCTCAACTACGGTTTACGATGGGTAAATATCTGGTATAATGACAAAAGCATGCCCCTCAAGGGCGTCGTATTTGCATTACCGATTCGTATCGAAGAACACGCCATCGATCCAACATGGATGGAGACTGTCCTGAAAGGCCCGACATCATGCAGCGAGGAGATACTGCAGCACAAGGTTAGCGGCAGCTTACCATACCTTGGAATGCCTAGCATCCATAGACCACGTATTCCGCGTACACCACCAAGAAGGCCCGCTCCACGGACACCTGATCCAGACGAGCTGGTGGCCACACCTGCCGAGGACAACGCTCAGACGGGCGAAATTCCTCGACAGGGTACAGCATCATCGCATGATCCACTGATCACCGTAATCGTGGACATATCAAATATCGCTCTTACTGCCGATGAGAAAGCTGCGAACGACAACATGAGAGCAGACCTCTCGGCAGACATCCAAGCAGAAGAGCAGATCGAGGCAAGCATCCTCGATAACATCATTGATCCGCCATCGAATTTCCTTGACCATCCAGATTACGACCCCGACGAGGATTCAAGATGGATTAGACAGTCTGATGATTGCCGCGTGTATTGTTGGACATCGGCGTTATTGGTGGATTCGCCTATGATCAAGATGAAGCAGATCATCGAGCTACACAGTGGCGCAGACAGAATCGTAATGGACAAAATTCAGTCACATTTACAATTTGAAATTCGATTTGGATCGAAAAGCATGGAATGCGGAGTCATATCAATTGAACTACAATCATACCCACAAGTGGGCACGTGACTTACCCAATTGTGGTGCAGATCATTTCTTCAAAAAGTTGGCACACTACCTCGACCCAGAGACTATCGAGGAGTCGACCACAGGCATCTTTCAATGGATTTCCACAGTATACCAGAACATCTTGAAAGATAGTATTGTGGAATTACCAGATTTCGCCAAGGAAGTCATCCATGACAACCATCCTGCACTTCAGGCATTGCGTGACCTATTCAAAAACTGTACTGCGACATACGGAAATCCAGATTTTCCTGCGTGGGAAGAGCTGGTGGAAACACCTGCTGCGCCTCGAGAGCAAGGCGCTGAGCAGGATATTCCCCAGGACCCAGGCAGTGTTGCCTCTGCAGCTCCCGATCAGGAAACTATGGTACGTATCATAGCCGAACAGACGGGACTCAAGCGCGAGGAGGGCGACAACGAGGCTACCCTGCAGAAGCAGGCTCGCCGTCTTCGTGAGGAGAACGTATGCCATGGCGGTACTGAGGATACCGACAACGTCAAGATAGAGTACAAAGGACTGCCAGGGGAAAGGTTGTCTCGGATCGGGATCGAGGGTTTAAGCAGATCGATCGCTTCCAGACCGAACACCGAGATCAATCGTGAGGCGATCAATCAGATCGGTCAGAGCCTCGCTCGCGGTCAGGACACCCGCTGGGGATCCCGCGATCACCTGACTTCGGCAGGGGCCCCCGAGACGATCTTGCATCCCATACCGCTCTGTCATAATTGCGGTCGAGATCTGTCCCTCGGGATTGTCACAGGTGACGGCACACTCTGTGAT
Source organism: Prorocentrum cordatum (assembly GCA_963575745.1). NCBI lineage: Eukaryota > Dinophyceae > Prorocentrales > Prorocentraceae > Prorocentrum > Prorocentrum cordatum. The sequence continues at coordinate 27,325 of CAUYUJ010005161.1, forward strand.
ATATGTTGGCAATACACTGTGGCCGTAGGCGCCACAGGTAAGAGCACCGCCACACAGAGCGATCTCGCGTACCTGCAGAAGTTGACGAACTGGATCAAGACGACGTTGTCCGAGGACCAGATCGCGAGATACATGAAGGATGGCGCACACGTCATTATGACGGGTGCGCGATCGCA
>CAUYUJ010005161.1:32500-37500 GCA_963575745.1 Prorocentrum cordatum
GCGGCGGTGGATCACGCTCTCTCCGTGATTCTTTCCCCACGGCGTCGACCCCCCAGGGGTCTCCACCCATCCCCTGGGAACGGCTTCTCGTCCCGAGTCGCTTCTCGACGGCGCCCGGCCAGGGATCCCGAGGCCGAACACTGCAGAACGCGTCCCATCGTCATGTTTTTTTTCACGGCGCGAGGATCTCGGGGTGCACGGTGCTCTGCGCTCTTTTGTTGCCTCCGCCTCGCTCTGCAGCCTGCTCCCCTCGAAGCTCCGCCGCCACCGAGGCAGTGGGGCGCCTGCGCGAGAGTGCTCCTCGATCTCCACGACGATCGGCTCGTCCCCTCCTGGAGACGGCTGGGGGGGTCCTCCTCCTCCTCCTCCTCCTCCTCCTCCTCCTCCTCCTCCTCCTCCTCCTCCTCCTCCTCCTCCTCCTCCTAGACATCTGGGCCTCCCAGACGAGTTCGGAGCAGGTGGGGGCGGAGGACAGCGTCGCATCTCCGATGCATCTCCGATTCATCGCCGATGCGTCTCGATATGGAGCCCGAATTTCTCCACGCCGATGATCCGCCGATGCATCGCCGACGTCGCCGATTCATTGCCAGTAGATCGCCGCTGCATCGATGATGCGGTGCAATCCTCAAACCCCATCTGCTCGGAGCCCATCCGTGAGGCCTCCTTAGGAATGGGGGGATCACGGGGCCCCCTCGTCGCCACGGCTGGGCGCGGTTCGAGCACTTGGTCGGTCTCGACCCTCGGAGGGGGTGGAGGGACCGACCTTGGGCGAATCGGCCTCCACACACCCCCCTCTCGACCGAGTTGTTCTGGGCCTAGCCGTCTCGGACCCCCCGGGCCGCCTCCGAGTCTCCTCCTCCGCACGGTAGCTTCGCGTCGTGTCGACCGGCGGCGACCCCGCCGCAGGCGTTCAACGTTGAACGCCGCCGGCGACCCAGGATCGGCCGATGTTGAGCGATCGGAAGCTTCAGAAAAGGCCGATCGTTCAAAGGTTGATTGAACGATCCCCGCGGTGTCAGGAGCCAACGCTGGGGTCGACGCGGCGTGAGCCTGCCGCGGTCGTCGCAGCCCAGGCGCGGCTGCGCCCGCCGGCGTGCGCCCTCGAGCCCGGGGTGCGGTCGGGAGCCTGCTGCTGCGCGTGCCGCTCCGGATCTCGGCGCATTTTCAAGGGGAGGGTCGTTTTCGCCCCCCCTCCTCTTCCTCCTCCTCCTCCTCCTCCTCCTTTTCCTCCTCGCTTCCCACACTCCCCTCCCCCTCCCCCGCCTCCTCCTTCCATTCCTTGTTCTTCTAGATAACTTCTCCCTGTCGCACTGCGAGGCCATTTTTTAGTGCGGGCCAGGCGTTTCGCCCGAGACCTCCTCACCACTCCTGACCCTGAAGCTTACAGTTGGCAACGGTTTCGCAGATGGAGGGCGGGCCGTTTTCAAAATGTGGCTCTCGCCTTAGCGCCGCGCGCATTCGTTAAGAAAAATGCAAGAGCTTCACGGGTTGAGGGCGGATCGTTTTCAAAATGTGGCCCTCGCCTTAGCGCCGCGCACATTCGTTTTTTTTTTTGTTGTTTTTGTTTTTTCAAACAAATGCAAGATGTATACGGTTTGGGGGCGATTCCTTTTCAAAATGTGGCTCTCGATTCAGCGCCGCGCACATTCGTTTCGAATTTTCGCAAGAGTTTCACGGAAGCCCATAATAAGCGTAACAGAAATGAGGTTTTTCAAAAAACACGATTATGAGTGTGCAACAGTTACCTTGATTCGCGGTGTTGAAGTCCCAGGAATGGCGTACTGGCACGATTCAGGATCGCCAAGACGCAACAGTCAGGTTGATCCGTGGCGTTGGACTCCCGAATGAACCGCTGTAGGGGCCTATGAAGAGGGAGCTTGGAGGAAGTGTTTATTCCAACATCGTTGATGACTCCTGGGTTTACACTGGTCCTCCTCCTCCTCCTCCTGCTCCTCCTCCTGGGACATGTCCCCCACGTGCAGGACTCGCCACATGCTGAATGCTGAATGCTGAATCCTCCTTCCTCCTCCTCCTCCTCCTCCTCCTCCTCCTCCTCCTCCTCCTCCTCCTCCTCCTCCTGAGCTCTCCCTATGTTCGCTGCCCTCCCTCTTCCCCCCCCCCTTGGCTGGCTCTCCTCCCGCACGGAGGCCTCGTGCAGGGGCGTCGGGGGGGGGACTGGGGGGCGAGGCGGGGCCCTCAGTGCCTGGGGTTGGGGGGGACGGAAGGAGCCCCCGAGGGGAGGAGACTCCTCCTCCCCCTCCTCCTCCGTCTCCTCCTCCCTCCTCCTCCTCCTCCTCCTCCTCCTCCTCCTCCTCCTCCTCCTCCTCCTCCTCCTCCTCCTCCTCCTCCTAGCGGAGGGGAAGCCACGGGACTGCACGATGGAGGGAGGGCAAGGGGAGCGGGGGGCCACGGGAAGGGGGCGGAGCCCTGGAGGAGGGGGAGGCAGGAAGAGGGAGCCGGGCAATGCACTCCTGTTGTCTTTCTCCCTCGTCTTCGCTCTGCTCTCCCCCATCCCTCCTCCTCACCTTCCCTCCCCCTCCCCTCCCCCTCCCGTCCGTCCCCTCCCCCTCCCTCCCCCTCCCCCTTCCCTCCGACCTGCTCCCTACGCCTCCCCTCCCTCCCTTCCTTCCGGGCCTGCGCAGTCTGGTTGGAGGAGGAGGGAGCAGGAGGAAGATCAGGGGCGAGGATGAGGAGGGGCAGGGACGGGGAGTAGACAAAAAGGGAGAGGACGAGGACAGATGGAGGGCAAGAAGGGGATGGGGCCGGGAGGGCGAGGACGAGGACAGAGGGGATGTGGCCAGGAGGACGAGGACAGAGAGAGAGAGAGTGAGAAAAAAAAAAGGGAGAGAGAGAGAGAGACAGAGTAGTAGGATAGTGGGCCAGGGGCGAGGAGGAGTGGGCAGGAGGAACAGGGCTGCAAGTCCACGGAGCCCAACCCAGCCGAGGCATCAGAGAAGAGGTTTGTCGTGCAGGGCCTGTACCTTCTCCACCTGCTTGCGTCCGACAGGACGAACGGTCCCCCCCCGCTTGCTGACCCCTCGGCGAGCCACGGGCCGCAACGGCGAGCCCGCGGAACGCTGCTGCGCCAGGGCGCCTCGCAGGCTCCCTGCGATGTGTCAGTGCTTGAGCTTTCGCGTTGCAGCTTCCGCTGTGCAGTTCTGCCCCGCTTCACGCATGCCTTGCATCTGCGCCGTGCCCGCCGTCCTGATCGCTTCCGCTTGCCTCCAGCGCGGCGTGCGTGTCCACCAATCACAGTCATACCGCATGGCAAGGATGGGCAACCCTCCCAAGGATACCCCTGCATCCTTGCCTCCTCGGTCCATCCTTCGCCACTTTCGTGGGCCGCGCCCCGCTCGAAAAGAGCTTCGGCGTGGGCGTCCAAGGCCCTTGCATCCTTCTATCGCGCATCGTCGCTATACGGGTGGACTGCATGTACTGCCGACCTGGCTGCGTCCCACCCGATGCCTGTAGCCCCGCCCGAGAGAGCCCCGGGCCCGCTCCTCAGGCGGAAACGCATATTTCCCGGCCTCTGTTTGCGCCCCCCCTCGGCAGGCTTGGGCGGAAGGGGGGGAGGAGGAGGAGGAGGAGGAGGAGGAGGAGGAGGAGGAGGAGGAGGAGGAGGAGGAGGAGGAGGAGGAGGAGGAGGAGGAGGAGGAGGAGGTGCGATCGGTCCGAAGAACAGGACCCCTGGCCCGCCCGCTCCGCAGGCCGCGGGCGCCAAGATCCCCGGGGGCCACCGCTGGTCCCCGAGGATCCCGCCCCCCGCGCCTTCATTGCCGCGGCCGAAGGAGCCCCGGGGCCACCAGGACCAGGGGGCCTCGATGATCCTAATGTGATCGCCCCCCCCGCGCCTTCGACGAGCAGAAGGGATCAGAACAGGACAGGGCATAACAGAACAGCACACGGCCGAACATGACATGGCAGATCACAGCACCACTACAGCACATAGCATGGCACACTTACTAGATCACAGAAGATGATAGCATGACATATAGTAGCATAACACAGCACATCAACATAACCATTGCTATTACGATCGCTACTGCTTCGAATCAACATGGCATTAAGACATACAGTTGGCAAAGTCACCAGAGATGAGCTTGTCTTGGAAAGTGTGAGGCTGACCGGCAGTGCTACCTCGCTTGACCTAGCCGTGCTCGAGCTCAACGTGGAGTTCTTGCGGAGAGACGTCGAGACATGGTCAAATTTCACAGGACCGAGGGTAGGTTGTGCAACGTTCCCAGTGCGTTCACTGGGATGCGATAGGATAAGGAAACATTCGCATCTGGCCATGGACATGGTGATGATGCTGCTGCTGCTGCTGCTGCTGCTGCTGCTGCTGCTGCTGCTGATGATGATGATGATGATGATGATGATGATGATGATGATGATGATGATGACCATCATCATCAGCATCATCAGCATCAGCATCAGCATCAACATCGTCATCATCATCATTATCACAATCACCATCACCATCACCACCACCATGACCATCACCATTATCATCATCTCCATCGCCGTCGCTTCTGGTACATATTTCATGATGAAGCGGCCGCATACCCGACCACCCGGCAAGTGACCAGCTTCAGGAGAGTATCATTTCTTGCATTCGTGCAGTTGCCAGCGGATACCCACGAGCGTAAGCGCTGGCATTAGCGCGCTCTCAAGGCGCGCGGATCCTCACCACCAGCGCCACCATCCGGCATCCTTCTCATCCTCCGCATCGGCTCGAGCACGTGCGCACACAGATTGCCTGCAGTCCTGACTTCACTTACTGAATTCCACACTTACACCACTTACACAGAACCTATCATCCTATCATTCCTCGACGTCTACACACGACATGTCCACCGGACAGCCTGCCCTGGCTCTCGGCCCCACCGCCAAGGGGGCCCCGCTGGAGGCGCACCTGGATGCGCGGGGCCGGTGGGCCCGTGGGCCCATCGGCCACCCCCCCGGGCTCCTGGAGCTGGGCGCGAAGCTGCGCGCGGCGGACG
>CAUYUJ010005161.1:40000-47500 GCA_963575745.1 Prorocentrum cordatum
GCCTCGCGCTGGCGGGGAGCCAGCAGACCGGGCTCGACGTCGCCGGGCCGAAGCCTCACGAGCGGACCACGGTGATGATGCGCAACATTCCTCTTTCCTGCACGTGCGATTCGCTGATCGAGCTGCTCGAGTCCAAGGGGTTCTCTGGGTGGTTTGACTTCGTCTACGTCCCCATCAAGCGCACCGAGGTGCTCGGCGTCGGGTACGGATTCGTCAACCTGGTCACACCAGAGCGAGCGGAGGAGTTCATGCTTGCCTTTGAGGGGTTCGATGGCTGGGCAGAATCGCCCTCCAGAGCGGCATCCACCATGCACTGGAGCGTTTGCCAGGGCCTCAGTCGGAACATCAGCCGCTATCGAAACAGCCCGTTGATGACCGATGAGGTGCCGGCGTTCTACAAGCCGGTCCTCCTGAAGGACGGCGTGCGCATCGCGTTCCCCAGGCCCACGACGCCGCTGCGCGCACCGAGGCGCCGCGCGATCAAGGAATAGTTGGGCGAGGAGTGAGCGGTCAGGGCCACAGTAGTCCGTGCGCGCTCATTGGCGATTCCCCCCGATGCCTTCTACCCCTCCTCCTTCCTCCTCCTCCTCTTCCTTCCTTCCTTCCTCCCTCCCTCCCTCCCTTCCTCCTCCTCCCTTCATTCCTTACTTCCTTCCTTCCTTCCTTCCTTCCTCCCTTCCTCCTCCTCCCTTCCATCCTTACTTCCTTCCTTCCTTCCTTCCTCCTCCTCCTCCTCCTCCTCCTCCTTCCTTCCTTCCTTCCTTCCTTCCTTCCTTCCTTTCTTCCTTCCTTCCTTCCTCCTCTTAGTCCAGCCCTACCCCTCCATCATGCATAATTGCCAAGAGCCCTGCAGCGCGCCGCTGGACTGCGCGGGCGGCACTTCATATCAGACCCCGGGGGCGCTCAGAGCCCCGGCGCCCGGCGGGCGCGGGCCAGAGAACGGCGGTGGGTCCTGGGCGCGGCGCCTCGCGTGCAGGAGGCCCTCGACGCGGATCTCGAGCAGAAAAAAGGGGCACCAGAGGAGGAGGAGGAGGAGGAGGAGGAGGAGGAGGAGGAGGAGGAGGAGGAGGAGGAGGAGGAGGAGGATGCTGACGGCGTTGATGAGGAAGGGGACAAGGAGGAGGAGGAAGAATAGGAGGAGAAGAAAAAGGGAGACGTAAGCTGCTACTGATGACGCTGACGACGAGGAAGAGGAGGAAGATAAACATGGAGAAATATGGTGTTGACGATGTTGAGGAGGACGACGATGATGGTGACGGTGATGGCGATAGCGGTTGTAGCTATGATGATCACAGTCACGATGATGGTCGTCGCGATGGCGACGGTGATTATGATGATGCTTATGGCTTTGATGACGTTGATTATGCTTTCGATCATGGTGTGATGCTGCTGCAGATGATGAGGGGGAGGACAATCATGAGGATGAGAATGAGGAGGGTGATGATGATGATGACGATGCTGATGATAATTACGGTGATGCATGATGCTGGTGATAATGATGATGTTGATGATGCTGATGATGATGATGCTGACGATGATGATGATGATGATGATGATGATGATGATGATGATGATGATGAGAATGATGAGCATGATGATGACGATGATGCTGCTGGTGATGGTTATGATGATGGTGGCGGTGGCTGTGATGATGATGATGATGACGATGACGATGATTATGATGATGATACTGATGCTGATGATGATGACGAAACAGATTATGAAGCATATGATGATGACGATGATCATAATCCTGATCTTAATCCTGATCCTGATCCTGATGCTGATGCTGATGCTGCTGATGATGACGATGGCGATTGGGGTGACGATGGCTCTGCTGATGATGGCGATCGGTTGGACCGAGGGTGACGCTGTCCGAGCCATCCCCCATGCTGCAGATCAGACTGCTCCGTTCAAGCGGTCTTCTGCTGTCTTCTGCTCAAAGCCCAAACCTCGATCCTCAAAATTCCCAAGCCTGGGCCGGCCTGGGCCCGCGTGGCGGCCGAGCGCTCGCAGTCCTCTGCGCAGCCGTCCTCCAGTGCGTGCGCTCGCGGGTGATGCTGCTGATGACAATGAAGCTGATGGTGATGCTGATGCTGATGTTGATGCTGCTGATGATGACAGTGAGGATGTTAGTGATGAGAAGGCTGAGGATGAAGCTGAGCATGAGGATGATGAGGATGGGAATGCGAGTGGCGATGATAGTGATGATGCTGCTGATGATGGTAATGCTGATGATAATGATGATGACAATGCTGATGATGGTGATGGAGATGATGATACTGATAATGATGATGGTGCTTATGCTGATGATGATGATGATGATGACGCTGCCGCTGATGATGAAAATGCTGATGACGGTGACGGTGATGGTGATGGTGAGGATACTGATTATGACGATGCTGCTGCTGATGATGATGATGACGATGATGATGATGATGATGACGATGATGATGATGATGATGAGAAAGATGATCATGATGATGATGACGATTATGCTGCTGATGATGATTATGATGATGGTGGCGGTGGTTGTGATGATGATGATGATGATGAAGACGATGATGATGATTATGATGATGATACTGATGCTGATGATGATGATGATGACGAAACAGATTCTGAAGCATATGATGATGACGATGATAATAATCCGGATCTTGATCCTGATCCTGATCCTGATGCTGATGTTGATGCTGCTGATGATGACGATGGCGATTCGGGTGACGATGGCTCTGCTGATGATGGCGATCGGTTGGACCGAGGGTGACGCTGTCCGAGCCATCCCCCATGCTGCCGATCAGACTGCTCCGTGCAAGCGGTCTTCTGCTCAAAGCCCAAACCTCGATCCTCAAAATTCCCAAGCCTGGGCCGGCCTGGGCCCGCGTGGCGGCCGAGCGCTCGCAGTCCTCTGCGCAGCCGTCCTCCAGTGCGTGCGCTCGCGGGTGATGCTGCTGATGACAATGAAGCTGATGGTGATGCTGATGCTGATGTTGATGCTGCTGATGATGACAGTGAGGATGTTAGTGATGAGAAGGCTGAGGATGAAGCTGAGCATGAGGATGATGAGGATGGGAATGCGAGTGGCGATGATAGTGATGATGCTGCTGATGATGGTAATGCTGATGATAATGATGATGATGACAATGCTGATGATGGTGATGGAGATGATGATACTGATAATGATATATAATGGTGATGGTGCTTATGCTGATGATGATGACGCTGCCGCTGATGATGAAAATGCTGATGACGGTGACGGTGATGGTGATGGTGAGGATAATGATTATGACGATGGTGCTAATGATGATGATGACGATGATGATGATGATGATGATGATGGCGGTGTCGATGATGATGATGATGATGATGATGATGATGATGATGTTGATGATGATGATGATGCTAATGATGCTGTTGCTAATGATGATGCGGATGATGATCTTGGTCATGATGATGACGATGATGATGAAGAGGATGGTAACGACGACGGTGATGATGATGATGATGATGATGATGATGATGATGATGATGATGATGATGATGATAATGATAGGATGCTGGTAATGTTCATGGTAGGTATGATGACGATGATGATGATGAAACCGGTCATGATGGCGACGTTGACGATGATGGTGACGACGACGGCGATGATGGTGATGCTGATGTTGAGAATACGGATGGTGATGATGACGTTGATGATGATGAGGGTGATGATGATGATGATGATGATGACAATGACGATGGTGATGATGAGGAGGAGGAGGAGGAGGAGGAGGAGGAGGAGGGGGAGGAGGAGTATGTGCTAGAACATGGCCATGCGACGAGATGAGCAACGCAGCAGGGAGCGTAGCGGAAACGACTTGGTTAGGACCGCCCAGCGTGCGTCGACCGACGCTGTTTGGCTCGAGTGCTGATCCACTCATACTGCTACTTCCTTTCAACAACATGCTGTCCCCAGACCAGCTTCCATTATCAGGCTCCTACCGGAGTTTCATGATAGCGGAGCCCGCGCTTCGCCCCGCGGGTTCCAGTGCAGAGACGGCAGCTGCGGCCGCGGCGGCGACCCCAACGGTCCCTGGCAGCCACGACCCGGGTTACAATGTAACGTTACCTGATGCCCGAGAGGCCTGGTACAACCTGTGCACGAAACGGTCTGCGGAACTGCGCAACGCCAGCTCTGACAACGGAGGTCTCGTTGTTTTGCTCTCTCGTTCTTTGTTTCTCATTTTCCTTTTTTTCAGTGCCTTTAAGGCCAATCACGAATGGATGAGATTTTTCTTCGAGCACAGCGCCACGCTGGGAACCAGGACGGTTGACGACGATGGGGCGTTCACGATGTTACAGACGAATTATACCATCAATGCCCTTCGGAATTCGGTCATCAGCCGCAGCATGCACTGCGAGGAACAATCCAACAACTAGAAGGAAGAATTTCGGAGATACTGCCAACGAGTTCCAACGTCAAGCGAACGCCTCGGAGCATGTAGCCAACATTGCCGAAGCTATACAGCCCGCTGGATGCACGAGAGCCAGAGGAGGTGGAAACAAATTGGTCAGCGAGTACAAGGCCGTCCAACAGTTAAAGATGTTCTCGGGTAGCGGGACCAAGTTCAGGAAACGGAGTGAGAACCTGTTGAACTCGCTCGCCCAAGCGAAACACGATTATTGGAAAGTCTTGGAACATTCGAACAACAAATTTGAAACCATTGATGGGGCGTTACCATGTGACGAAGAGGACGACTTTATACATAGTAGTTAACCCTGAGTGAAAACATCAAAGCGTCAGCAGCCAAGAGACAAGAAGACGACGCTGAAAGAGAATACGAGCTCGATGAAGACGATTGCGCGAAGTTGGACGAGGCTTTCTGGTACCTGTTAAATGACACATTTGAGTGGGCAGAGCCACGAGGAAAACGCAAAGGCTTGCACGAGGGAGATGGCTCAATGCCGCACCAGTGTGTATATATATATATATATCAATGACAGCAAAAGAAAAGGCACGGGTAAAGGGCCCTTGTGTTACAAGTGGTGCCCTATGAGCTCTATGAGTCCTATGCGCCCCCTGAGCCATCTGAGCCCTACGATCCCTATGAGCCCTATGGGCCCTATGAGTCCCGTGCCCCCTGGGTTCTCTGAGCACAATAAGCCCTATGAGTCCTATGAGCCCTCTGAGCCCTATGAGCTCTAAGAGCCGTATGAGCCCTATGAGCCCTATGACCCCTAGGAGCCCAGTGAGCCCGGTGAGACCTAATTATGAGCCCTACGAGTCCTGTGAGCCCTCTGAACCCTGTGAGCCCTATGAGCCCTATGAGCCCTCTGAGCCCTATGAGCCCTTTGAGCCCTATGAGCCCTCTGAGCCCTCTGAGCTCTATAAACTCTATGAGCCCTATGAGCCCTCTGAGCCCTATGAGCCCTCTGAACCCTGTGAGCCCTATGAGCCCTCTGAGCCTGGTGAGCCCGGTGAGACCTATGAGCCCGATGAGCCCTGTGAGCCCTATGAGCCCTATGAGCCCTATGGGCTCTATAAGCTCTATGAGCCCTATGAGCCCGACGAGCCCTATGAGCCCTCTGAACCCTGTGAGCCCTACGAGCCCCATGAGCCCTCTGAGCCCGGTGAGCCCGGTCAGACCTATGAGCCTCATGAGCCCTCTGAGCCCTATGAACCCTTTGACCTCTGAGCCCTCTGAGCTCTATAAACTCTATGAGCCCTATGAGCCCTATGAGGTCTGTGAGCCCTATGAGCCCTATGAGCCCCACGAGCCCTGTGAGCCCCATAAGCCCTATGAGCCCTGTGTCCTATGAGCCCTATGAGTCCTATGCGCCCCCTGGGCCCTCTGAGCCCTATGAGGCATATGAGCCGTATGACCCCTATGAGCCCTCTGAGCCCTCGGGAGACAGAGTCTGGGAGAGTCTACGGTAGCTTTCTTTTGCCAAACCACCGCGGCTGCCACAGGAGAAGGATGAGGAAGAAGAGGGGGGGTTGAGGGGGAGGAGGGAGAGGAAGATGGTGATGAGGAAGAGGATGAGGAGAAGGAGCAGGAGGAGGACGAAGATGAGGGAGGAGGAGGACGCGGAAGAGGAGGAGGATTTTAGAAATATAGCGAATTAGAGAGTCTGCGCTTGATGGAGGGCACTGGACGGGAAAAAGTGAATGGGGAGCAGGAAGGGGGGGAAGAGAAGGGAGGGAAATCGAGATTGCTTGGCTTTGGCGTTCCTGGGCCTTTAGGGGGTCCACTGACATTCACTCGGAAGCTGCGGGTGTCCACCTCCCAATGGTTCCTCTAGTTCTTGCTGTCGTTGCTGATTTCACCTTCCTTGTCAGGCCTTCGATAGCGGAAATCCCCGATCCTCCACTCTCCCGTCGTCTTCCTCCCTGTCTACCTGCCTCGTGCTCCGCCCTCTCTCGTCGCCATCGTCGTCGTCATCCTCCATCCTTTCTCTTCGTCGTCCTCGTCGTCGACCTCCTCCGTCCCCCTTCGTTTACGTCCACATCCGAGGATTCGAAGTTCTGGAGACCCGATGTGCTTCTGTTCATGTCTTCATGTCTTCATGTCGTCGGCCAGGGCAGCATGTCTTCAGGTCGTCACGTCTTCATGTCGTCGGCCAGGGCAGCATGTCTTCAGGTCGTCACGTCTTCATGTCGTCGGCCAGGACAGCATGTCTTCAGGTCGTCACGTCTTCATGTCGTCGGCCAGGACAGCATGTCTTCAGGTCTTCACGTCTTTGTGTCGTCGGCCAGACCAGCTGGTCTTCAGATCTTGGTTGCGACAGGCTTTCAGATCTTCAATCGTTCAGATCTGCAAGTCGGGATTGGGGAGAGCGTATCTGCATGTCTTCATGTCGCCGGGCGATCGCGGAACCCGTGGCCAAAGCACTGAATCGGCCTTAATTGCGCACGATGAACCTAATAAGCCCCAGGATTTTAATGAACTGCAAGGTAATGAGAGCGAAAGGGATGGCGATCATCGAGAGCAAGGTGGCCTGATAGTTAATCGCAGACCCACCTCGCGCAGCCTGCCGCAAGCTACAAACAGTCAGCTCTAGGCGTTTAGGGCCAGAAAAGATGAAGGACATGTTAGACTACGGGACTAAACGCTTCATATTCGAGCTGGCACTACGTGAAATCCAAAAAGAGCAGCGTGCTAAATTTCCTTTTTGAACACCCTGCGGGGGCCTCAAGATGGGCCGCATCGCCGGCGCAGAGAATGTTGGACCGCGAATGCGCGCAGACAGGCGATGGCGATTTGCGTTGCCATAACTTAATGCAGGTGGCAAGAGGCGGGGGAGTGCCCGTGAAAAAACCCACGCGGTTCATGACTAACGGCCCCCGCATTGGCAAGGCCCTCAGCGCTTGCTGTCAATCGAGGGCATCACAGACATATCGAGTTAACCCGAGGAGGCAGAACGAGGAGATCAGAGGCACATCCGGACCGACTCTGTCGAGCCATGCTTGAAGGTTTGCTAACCCGATGACCGCCGATGACCGATCGCGACGTT
>CAUYUJ010005161.1:52500-57529 GCA_963575745.1 Prorocentrum cordatum
TGATGATGATGATGATGATGATGATGATGATGATGATGATGATGATGATGATGATGATGATGGTGGTGATGATGCTGATGCTGATGCTGATGCTGATGCTGATGCTGATGCTGATGCTGAATGATGCTGATGCTGATGATGCTGATGATGATGATGATGATGATGATGATAAGGGTGGTGATGCTGCTGATGAAGACGACCATGATGAGGCTGAAGATGATGATGATCATGATGCTGACGATGGTGATGACGACGATGGCGACCGTACTGAATATGCTGATGAAGATGACGATGCTGATAATGATGGTGATGATGATGTGGATCATACTGATGATGACGATGATGATGATGTTGATGCTGATGCTGATGATGCTGACGATGCTGCTGATGATGATGATGCTGCTGAAGATGATGATGAGGAGAAAGAGTTGGACGAGGAGGATGACGATGATGACGATGCTGGTGATGAGGAGGAGGATGATGCTGCTGATGATGATGAGGAGGACAAGGATCAGGTTTGGGATGAGGATGAGGATGAGGATGTTAATGATGATGATGCTGCTAATGATGATGCTGATGATGCTGGTGCAGATGCTGATGCTGATGCTGATGCTGATGCTGCTGCTGGTGTTAATGCTGCTGGTGATGATGATAATGAGGAGGATGAGGATGAGCGTGAGGATGATGCTGCTGATGCTGACGAGGAGGAAGAGTAGGAGGGTAGCGAAGGAGAAGAAGGGTGGCTTCGGAGGCAATGCCCGTGGTCCCCATGACAGCGGACCCCATCTCACAGACGCAGCCGCTCTTGAACCCCCAGGCGTGCACTTGATCCATTTCCCCCCCCCCATCCCTTCTTCTTCCTCCTCCTCCTTCCTCTTCTGTCCCTCACTCCCTCCCTCCCTCCCTCCCTCCCTCCTCGTTCCCTCCTGCCTTCCTCCTCCCTCATTCCCCAGTTTCTCCTGACTCCTCATCTAGCTCCTTCTCCTGCCCCTCCTTTTCGTGTTCTTCCTTTGCTTCCCCCTTCATTATCCTCCATCGTCCCTCCTGCCTTACCATCCTCCTTCTCCGCCTTGTTCTCCTCAGCTTCCTCTCGGCATCCTCCTCCAGGTGCCGGCGAACCAGGAGATCTTCGCGATGTTGCAGAGGGTTCGGGGAGGGTCCAACGAGGTGCACGAACTGCGCAAGGACCAGAGGCAGATCATCATAGGCAGGCACCCGACCTGCGACGTCGTGGTGGGGCACAAGAACGTCTCCAGCCAGCACGTCCTGATCTATCGCGACAGCACGTACCGCTACTTCGCCGAGGCCACTCCCGTCCAATCCTTCCTCCCCCCACTTCCTTCCTCCCCTTATCCTCCCTCCTTTTCCTTCCCTCCCCCCTCCCCCTTTCCACTTTCCCCTCACTCCTTCCCTTCCCCTTCCCTCCCTCTCGCTCTCCATCTCTCTCATTCTCCCTCCCTATCTCTCCATCCCTCCCTCCTTCCACCCCCCTCCCTTCTCTTTCTCTTCCTCCCTCCCCATCCGCCCCCTCCATCACGCTTATTCTCCTTCTCCCACTGCCCCCCGTCTCGCCCTCAAAAGTCGTTTCTTGGACCCCTCCTAGAGTGCTATCTGGCCAGAACTTCAAGGCGGAGCTGGCCTTGACGACGAGTAGCTTCCCAAGGCACCCCCAAAGTAGAAAACCCGCCCAAAGTCGTTGACCCCTTCGGACCGGCTTTGGGCACCCGCCGTGCAGAGGGACACTCTCACCCCAGCGCGGGCCACTTTTCTGGATCCGATTCTTTCCTCGTTGCCGCCCCTTGCATTCCCCCTCCTCAGCCCTCCCCTGGTCCTTCTGCGCCTCCCGCCTCCAGCTCCTGCTGCTGCTGTCCCCCCTTGTCCTCCTTCCTCACCCTCCTTGCCCTCTCGCTCATACCCATGCTCCTGCTACTGCTCCTGCTCGACTGGGTAGCGTCGGCGTCGGTCTCGGCGTCGGCGTCTACGTCGGCGACATCGTCGTCGTCCTCTTCGTCGTCGTCGTCTTCTTCGTCGTCGTCGTCGGCGCCGCCGTCGTCGGCGTCGGCGTCAGCTTCGTCGGCGTGGTCGTCGTCGGCGGCGCTGGGGACGCCAGAGGCCCTGAGCAACAACGGCTGCTTCATCGGCGACACGCTGATGAAGAGGGGCAACGTGCGCGGGCTGCTCCACGGCGACCGGCTTTCCCTGTGCGTGCACCCCGACATCAAGGCTTCCTTGCGTCTCCTCCTCGCCATCCGGTCTTGGAGGGTTTCTCCGAAGGGCTTAGGCGACCCGTCCTCCTCCTCTTCCTCCTCCTCCTCTCCCTTCTCCTCCCCCTCCTCCTCCTCCTCCTCCTCCTCCTCCTCCTCCTCCTCCTCCTCCTCCTCCTCCTCCTCCTCCTCCTCCTCGGGTCGCCTACGGCCCCGGGGGAAACCGTGCATCCTGTCTGCAGTAATTCGCCGATGGCCGCTTCATTCCTCAAGGTGGATCCAGGTGCTCTCTAGGCCTGTTGCCAGCTTGGTAATCCTCCGCGCGGCGCTGCACAAGAGGAGGCGGTTCTTGAAGGGCCGGCATCCGAAGTGCGGCGAGCCTGCGGCGAGAATCGCGAGCTGGCCGTTGTCCCATGAAGCACGCAGAGAGTAACAGTTATGGTGCCTATCGTTGCTCAGGCCCGCGCGGGGTCGGGCCGTCCGAGATGCCTCCCCGGGGTCTCGCAGGGCCCCCGCTCCTGTCGGCGCCGCCGCCTGGGGCGCAGGCCGTGCTCGGCGCACACCGCGCGTGGCGCCGCGCTCGGAGCTTCCCTGGGCCGCGGGCCCCGACGCGCAGGGGGGGGGAGCAAAACCTCCCCGAGGCTCGATTATCGAGGATCCAGCTCTCCCCAGCCATCCTGTGGTGTTTTTGCCCCAGGTTTGAGGAGACAGCGCCCTGCGTTCCCGCTCCCCCCCCTCCCCCTCCTCCCCCTCCTCCCTCCTCCCATCCCTTGCCTCTGCCCTCCGCGTGTCCTCATCGTCGTCATTTGGGCGCACGCAGTTCCACCTCCATGTCGGCGCAGCCCTTACACGTTCCGTGGCCCCAGAAGGTGCTCCGCCAAAGGCCCCAGTGGCAAGGTCCGTATTCTTGGCCCCATAGGGTGGTCCGGAAAAAGGCTCCAGCGAAGGCGCCAGTGGCAGCGCCCGCGTGCCGCCGCCATCCCACGTTGGCACACGCCTCACACGTTTGGCGCCCCTACCAGGAGCTCCACCGAAGACGATACTCACGACTGCGGCACTCGCAACTGCATATAGTTGGGTCCTTCGCCAGGCTAATTGTCTGTGTTGCGTTTGAGGCCTCTCCGGGGCCTCCGGAGGCCTCCAGGGACTTCGGACGCCTCCAAGGACTTTGACCTTGTCTTCCTCCTCATCCTCATCCTCCTCTCCCTCCTCCCTTTCCTCCTCCTCCTCCTCGACCTCCTCGTCCTCCTTCTCCTCCTCCTCCTCCTCATCTTCCTCCTCTTCC
The DNA here is from genome assembly GCA_963575745.1 of Prorocentrum cordatum. Classification (NCBI taxonomy): domain Eukaryota; class Dinophyceae; order Prorocentrales; family Prorocentraceae; genus Prorocentrum; species Prorocentrum cordatum. The sequence continues at coordinate 55,990 of CAUYUJ010005161.1, forward strand.
TCCTCCTCCTCCTCTTCCTCCTCCTCCTCTTCCTCCTCCTCCTCCTCCTCCTCCTCCTCCTCCTCCTCCCGCTTCCCCCTCCTCCTCCTCCTCCTCCTCTCCTCCCTCCTCCTCTTCTCCTCTCCTCCTCCTCCTCCTCCTCCTCCTCCTCCTCCTCCCCTCTCCCCCTCCTCCCCTCCCCCTCCTCCGACTCTTCCTCCTGATCCTGGTATCCTGCAGCGACTGCTACTTTTCTTTGTCCTTCCTCTACCCCTACTATGCCTGCTCCCTTTTCTCCGCCTCATTCTCCTTCTCCTTCTCCTCCTGTTCCACGTTCTCCTGGTCCGTTTTCTCACTTTGGCCCCCATCCCCTCATGGTTCTGAGGCGCGCCTTCCGTGCGAATTCACCAATCCCATCCTCCTGATCTTGCTGCCCTCCCGATTCCCTCTCCCTGATCCTCCCGTCGTCCTCCTGAGCACGCCACCCCGAACCGAACGGCCAGGTGTGCTTTTTAGCTGTGCTGAGGACGACCCGACTGCGGAGCACAAATCTCCATCACGAACATCACGTGTGGATCGGCCTGGTGGGCCCTCTGTAGGCCTTGGTCTCGCGCACATGAGTCGGTCCTGCACCGGCTAGCTTTCACTGGCGCGTCATAATATATGCTGGATACATACATACACGCATGCATGTATGTATGTATATACATTTATATATATTCACACATGCATGCATACATGCAGCATGTATACACTCATACTTACGCACAGTCACACACATACATGCAACAGTGTCACGCATGTATGTATTCTTGCGTACCCACATACATACACACATGCACACCCATACACACATACATGCATACATGCATACATGCATGGATGCAGGCATACATGTACATACACATACATGCGCACACACACGAATGCGCATTTACATACATAATTACATGCATACATACATACATACACACATACATACATACATACATGCATGCATGCATGCATACAAACATACATACATACATACACATGCATACATACATACATACATACATGCATGCACGCATACATACATACACACATACACACGTACACACATGCATACATATACACATACACATACACATACACATACACATGCACATACACATACACATACACATACATACACACTCATACATACCTACACCCATACGTACATACATGCATACATGCATGCCTGCATATATTCATACGTACATGCATACACACATGCACAGACAATTACACCCATCCACATACACATACATGCATGCATGCATACATGCATACATACCTGCATACACACATGTATGCATGCATGCACACATAGGTTACAAGCATGCATGCAGACATACACACAAACAGCCAGACAAACAGACAGACAGGCAACCATATAAACATACATGCGTACACACACTTACAGATTTTCCTGCATACATAGATACATACATACGGAGACAGACAGAGATAGAGACAGGCAGACAGACAAGCATGCATACATACGTGCGTACGTACTCACGCACGCATATGTATATGT
>CAUYUJ010005162.1:0-63849 GCA_963575745.1 Prorocentrum cordatum
GCTCCAGGGCCGTCTTGGAGGCCATCTTGGGCGTCTTGGAGGCAATCTTGGGCGTGTTGGAGGCCTCTTGGGCCGTCTTGGGGCCCTCTAGGGGCCATCTTGGAGGCCACTTGGGCCATCAGGGGGCTCTCTTGGGGGCCTCTTGGGCGATCTTGGGGGCTTCTTGGGCCGTATTGAGCCGTCGGAGAGCCGAAAAGGCGCAAATGCCAAAATCCTTCAAAAACCAATGGAAAATCAATGATTTTGGCCTCTTCGGACTCTCCTGGAGGACCTCTTGGAGGCCTCTTGGGCCGTCTGGGAGGCCTCTGGGGGGCCTCTTGGGCCGTCTTGGGCCATCTTGAGGCTATCTTAGGCCGTCTTGGGTACATCTTGGGCCGTCTTGGAGGCATCATAAGGCCATCTTAGCCGTCTTGGAGACCATCCTGGCCGTCTTCGAGGCATCTTGGAGGCCATCTTGGAACCGTCTGGGGCAGGAAATTGGGGAATTGAGCTCCTGGGCATCCTTTCCGGGTGGCCGGCGGGACGGGCCGAAGCCCACTGGGGAGTTCTTTTAGAAAAAGAACCAAAACCAAAACCTGAAACATCCAGCACGCCGTGCACCCCTGCAAGCAGGGGGCGGCGGACTCCCCAGTGGGCTTCGGCCCGTCCCGCCGGCCACCCGGAAAGGATGCCCAGGAGCTCAATTCCCCAATTTCCTGCCCCAGACGGTTCCAAGATGGCCTCCAAGATGCCTCTAAGACGGCCAGGATGGTCTCTAAGACGGCTAAGATGGCCTTATGATGCCTCCAAGACGGTCCAAGACGGCCTCCAAAACGGCCCAAGAGAGTCCAAGACGGCCCAAGACGGCCCAAGAGGCCCCCCAGAGGCCTCCCAGACGGCCCAAGAGGCCTCCAAGAGGTCCTCCAGGAGAGTCCGAAGAGGCCAAAATCATTGATTTTCCCTTGGTTTTTGAAGGATTTTGGCATTTGCGCCTTTTCGGCTCTCCGACGGCTCAAGACGGCCCAAGAAGCCCCCAAGATCGCCCAAGAGGCCCCCAAGAGAGCCCCATGATGGCCCAAGTGGCCTCCAAGATGGCCCCTAGAGGGCCCCAAGAGGGCCCAAGAGGCCTCCAACACGCCCAAGATGGCCTCCCAGACGCCCAAGATGGCCTCCAAGACGGCCCTGGAGCATTCCAAGCGGGCCCCAAGTCGGCCCATAGAGGCCCCCCAAACGGCTTCCGACGGCTTCAGACGTGCCAGGAACCCACCAAGATGGCCGAAGTTGGCTCGAAGCTGGCCCGAGACGGCCCAAAAAGCCCCAAGATCGCCCCAAAGCTTGCCCAAGAGCCTCCAAGACGGCCTAGATGACCTTCAGATGCCCACGTGTTTCCCCGAAGGCTTTCCAACCGATTCGGGGAACACGTGGTCCGATAGCTTGGCAGTCTGGCCTCAACGTTCGGCCACATAGGCGCTTCCAAAAAGGCAGGGGGCGGCGGTGATTCGCCGTAGGCGTCTTCGATCCGCTGCCCCTTTTGATTTATCAAAGGGGTGCCTGGCGTGCCAAATTATATGGCTTTTGGTTTGGTTCTTTTTCCAAAAGAACTCACCCTGCGACTTCGGCCCGTCCCGCCGGCCATCCGGAAGAGGTGGTTGCAAACGGTTGTCCTGCCCCAGACGGCCCCAAGATGGCCCCAAGACGGCCAAGATGCCTCCAAGACGACCAAGATGGCCTCCAAGACGGCTCAGATGGCCCCAAGATGCCTCCAAGACGGCCGAAGATGTACCCTAGACGGCCTAAGATAGCCTGAAGATGGCCCAAGATGGCCCAAGAGGCCCCCAAGTGGCCTCCAAGACGGCCCAGGAGGCCTCCAAGAGGCAAATCCAAGGATGTTGGCACTTGCGCCGTTTCGGCTTTCCGACGGCTCAAGACGGCCCAAGAGGCCCCCAAGATCGCCCAGGAGGCCCCCAAGAGGCCCCATGACGGCCCAAGTGGCCTCCAAGACGGCCCCAAGAGGACCCCAAGACGGCCAAGATGCCTCCCAAGACGACCAAGATGGCCTCCAAGACGGCTCAGATGGCCCCAAGATGCCTCCAAGACGGCCGAAGATGTACCCTAGACGGCCTAAGATAGCCTGAAGATGGCCCAAGATGGCCCAAGAGGCCCCCAAGTGGCCTCCAAGACGGCCCAAGAGGCCTCCCAGAGGCAAATGCAAGGATGTTGGCACTTGCGCCGTTTCGGCTTTCCGACGGCTCAAGACGGCCCAAGAGGCGCCCAAGATCGCCCCAAGAGGGCCCCAAGACGGCCCCAAGAGGTCCTCCAGGAATGCCCGACGAGGCCAAAATCCTTGATTTGCCATAGGTTGTTGAAGGATTTTGGCATTTGCGCCTTTTCGGCTTTCCGACGGCCCAAGACGGCACAAGAGGCTCCCAAGATCGCCCCAAGATCGCCCAATAGGCCTCCAAGATGGCCTCATGACGGCCCAAGACGCCCCCAAGACAGCCCCAAGAGGGCCCGAAGACGGCCCTAGAGGTCTCCAACACGCCCAAGATGGCCTCCAAGACGCCCAAGATGGCCTCCAAGACGGCCCCGAAGCGTCCCAAGTCGGCCCAGAAAGGCCCCCAAGACGGCTCCCGACGGCGTCAGACGTGCCATGAACCCACCAAGATGGCCGAAGTTGGCTCGAAGCTGGCCCAAGACGGCCCAAGAGGCCCCCAAGAGGGCCTCCAGGAAGGCCAGAAGAGTCCAAAACATTGGTTTTCCTAAGGTTGTTGCCAGAATTTGACCTATGCTTCTTTTCGGCCTTCCGACGGACGGCCCGAGACGGCCCAAGAGCCCCGAAAGATCGCCGAAAGATCGCCCAAGAGGCCTCCAAGATGGCCCCAGAACGGCCCAAGAGGGCCCCAAGACGGCCCCAAGAGGCCCCCAAGACGGCCCTAGAGGTCTCCAACACGCCCAAGATGGCCTCCAAGACGGCCCTGGAGCATTCCAAGAGGGCCCCAGGTCGGCCCAGAGAGACCCCCCAAACGGCTTCCGACGGCGTCTGACGGGCCAGGAGCCAACCAAGACGGCCGAACATGGCCCTAAGATGGCCCAAGGCGGCCCAAGAGGCCTCCAAGAGGGCCTCCAGGAAAGCCCGAAAAAGACCAAATCATTGATTTCCCATTAGATGTTGAAGGATCGTGGCATTTGCTTTTTTTTCTGCCTTCCGACGGCCCGAGTGCCCCCAAAGATCGCCCAAGAGGCCCAAAACGGCCCCAAGAGGCCCCCAAGACGGCCCAAGAGGCCTCCACGACGCTCAAGATGGCCTCCAAGACGGCCCAAGAGCCCTCCAAGACGTCCTCCAAGAAGGCCCGAACGGGTCAAAATGGCCTCCAGGCGGCCAAAATGACCTTCAAGATGCCCACGTGTTCCCCGTCCGATAGCTTGGCAGGTCTGGCCTCAACGTTCGGCCACATGGGCGCTTCCAAAAAGGCAGGGGCGGCGGTGATTCGCCGTAGGCGTCCTAGATCCGCCGCCCCCTGTTGATTCATCGCAGGGGTGCCTGGTGTGCTAAAGTATTTCGGTGTTGGTGTTAGTTCTTTTTCCAAAAGAACTCCCCCTGGGGCTTCGGCCCGTCCCGCCGGGGTCCCGGGAGGGACCTCAGTCCAGAAAAAATCCCCCATGACGGCTCAAGATGGCGCCAAGATAGCCACGTTGGCCCAAGATGTCCTCCAAGATGGTTCCTCCGAGTCCGCCCAAGCTCCAAGTCCGCCCAAGAAGCCTCCAAGACAGCCCAAGACGGCCCAAAAGGTACCCCAAGAGGCCTCCAAGACGGCCCAAGAGGCCTCCAAAAGGTCCTCCAGGAGGGCCCGAAGAGGCCAAAATCATTGACGTTCCATAGTTTTTAAAAGGTTTGTCGTGTTTGCTTCGTTTCGGCTTTCCGACGACCCAAGACGGCCCAAGAGGCCCCCAAAGATCGCCCCCACAGCGCCCAAGAGGCCTCCAAGATGGCCTCAGGACTGCCCAAGAGGGCCCCAAGACGGCCCCAAGAGGACACAAAGACGACCCAAGAGGCCTCCAAGACGCCCAAGATGGCCTCTAAGACGGCCCTGGAGCACCCCAAGAGGGCCTCAGGTCGGCCCAGAAAGGCCCCCAAAACGGCTTCCGGCGGCGTCAGCCGGGCCAGGAGCCCACCAAGATGGCCGAAGTTGGCTCGAGGCTGGCCCAAGACGGCCCAAGAGGCCTCCAAGAGGACCTCCAAGAGGACCTCCAGGAAGGCCAGAAAAGGCAAAAAAAACAAACAAAACAAAAAACAACAAAAAACTGTTTTTTTCCATAGGTGTTCGAAGGATGTTGACATTTGCTTCGTTTCGGCCTTCCGACTGCCCAGTACGGCACAAGAGAACCCAAAAATCGCCCAAAGATCGCCCAAGAGGCCCACGACACGGCCCCAAGAGGCCCCCAAGAACGGCCCAAGAGACCCCCAAGACGGCCCCAAGAGGCCCCCAAGACGGGCCAGGAGGCTTTTAAGACGCCCAAGATGGCCTCCAAGACGGCCCTGGAGCATTCCAAGAGGGCCCCAAGTCGGCCCAGAGGGGTCCCCAAAACGGCGTCCGACGGCGTCGGACGGGCCACGAGCCCACCAAAACGGCCGAAGGTGGCCCTAAGATGGCCCAAGACGGCCCAAGAGGCTTCCAAAAGGGCCTCCAGGAAGGGACGAAAGGCCAAAATCATTGATTTCCCATCAGTTTTTGAAGGATTGTAGCATTTGCTCTTTTTTTTCGGCCTTCCGACGACCCGAGATGGCCCGCCCCCAAAGATCGCCCAAGAGGCCCAAGACGGCCCCAAGAGGCCCCCAGAACGGCCCAAGAGCCCTCCAAGACCTCCTCCAAGAAGGCCCAAACGGGTCAAAATGGCCTCCAGGCGGCCAAGATGACCTTCAAGATGCCCACGTGTTCCCCGAAGGCTTTCCAAACCGATTCGGGGAACACATGGTCCGATAGCTCGGCAGGTCTGGTCTCAACGTTCGGCCACGTAGGCGCTTCCAAAAAGGCAGGGGGCGGCGGTGATTCGCCGTAGGCGTCTTCGATGACGCCAACGTCCCAATATGCGCTGATGATTCCTATCCGCCCCCGCATGATGTTCCCAGATGCGCCAAGGCAGCGCCGAGACACACCGACGCGACTCTGATAGATTCCAGTATGGTAGAGAGGGGGCCGGCGGCAGGGGGCCAAGCCCTTACGGTATATATAAATATATATATATATACATATATATATTATAATTTACTATACTATACTATACTGTACGATACTATACTATACTATACTTTACTATACTATACTGTACTATTCTATACTATACTATACTATACATACATACATACACATATATATATATATAAGAAATAGGAAGATCTGTGCGGCGGAGACGACGGACAGCAGGCAACCACAACCACATCGAGGGCACACCCTGGGGGTGTCCTGCGCATGCCAACAGTCGTCAGAACCCCGAGACCAGCGAAGTGCTTGTTGTGGTCGATGTGGTGTCTCAGGACAGCCGAATCGACCACAACCACAACTCAAGTGCTCATGACGAGGCTGGTGGGTTCTTCCCCGAAGGGCCCTCTCGAAAAATTACACTTAGTCGCGGTTGAGTTTAATTGCTGTACCTGGACCAGAGATCTGGGCGATCAGAACTACTTTTCACACCGGGAGTGTTCCCCCAGTTGGGGCTCCGAGGCCCTCACAGATCGATTCGGCTCGAGACATGGTGCAGAAAAACTGTGTCTCGCGCTCCAGCGGCCACTTTTCGCGATATTGTGCGTTTCGCCATGGGGGGGCCGCCGTGACTTCTGGTCTGTGGACTCAGTCGCTGACATGTTGAGCAAACCCAGCCGCTGAGGCTACCCTCGTGAAAATGGGCGCTCGATGCTGCAAGGGCAGCGGGAGTCATGGCCGATTGGAGCACATCGGAGGAAAGTCTCTGAGGCGTTCTCATTGCACCCTGTATGCAGGCAGCAACTGTAATGAGACAGCTTGGACGACTACAGAAGGTTGAAAGGCGATGGTCCGTCCTCCTGCTTTTTCCACGAATGATGATGTGCTAGCGATTCCACAGTGAGCTCGCCAGGTCCCATAACCCAGCAAGGTCTTTTGGATCCAACAGATGTCGCTCCTCTCACGTCGCAATTAGTGCAATGAGTTTCATGCCACAATCGAAATGAAGCTGGTATCCTCAGTCATAAAACGTAAGCTATGTCGCGGAGTCTGGTTGTGGATTGCTCGAGAGCTGCGAAGTGAACTGATATGTCGGCTGGCTTTGTCACACGATCAAACATGTTGGTTGGTTCACGTTTGAAGTGCTGTGCTGATGGGGCTGTCTTGTGCATCGGCAAACCTAAAGCCCAACGCACAAACGCGTGCGTGTGTATCTATAGAGAAAACAACAAAAAAGACAGAGACCTCAAAAACTGGAAACTGCCTGGATGTGTCGAAATCGCCCTCTTGTTGAGCCCGCTTCACGAACACTGGATCCAAAGGACAAGCACTGAACGCCATTATAAACCGTAGCATAGAATGCCATGCACCTCTCATCCGCCCTCTGGGCCTGGATAGCTCAGAGAGATCCTCTTCCAACTCCCCTCTTCCCCTCCCCTACCCTCAGGTCGGGCGTGTCCCCCTACAGGGGGATGTTCGACGAAAAATGAAAAATACAGAACAAAATACTCCCAAATTGTCAAAAAATACTCAAAAAATATTCCCCTGACTATGTTATTACTATTTTTGAATATTCCCTCTGTAGAGGGACTGGCCCGACTTAACCCTACCCTCTTCCCTGGGTCAGGACGGAGGGGCCGCGAGGTGTCAGAAGGTCCAAGACAGCCCTAGGAACGCCCAAGAGCGCCCCAACAGCGTGCCACGAGGGCTGGACGAGGCGATCTTTCGAGAGGGGCGGCCGGTAATCGGGGCCACCCCACTTTCTTGCTATGTCCTCCAAGATGGCCCCCCAAGGCCCGAAAGGCCACCCAAACCGCCACATAGCAAAAATGCCCCAAGATCCGCCACCGTGCCACTGGGCACGAAGTGGGCGTGTCCTCAGGTCCTTTCCCTAACCCTCAATCCTGAGGAGTCTCTTAGGAGACCGGACCCCAAATTCCGAAATCTCTTTTTGAACGACAAGGGCCCCAGGACGGGCAAAGAGGGTCCCAAGAGGCCTCAAAACAATCCAAGATGGCTCCGAGTCGCCGAAAGATCGCTCCAACACGCTCAGGATGGCCTCCAGAAGGCCCAAGAGGCCTCCAAGACGTCCTCAAGAGGCCTCGAAGAGGCCTCTCAAGAGTGCCCCAAGAGGTCAAAGTCATTGATTTGCCTTTTAAAAGATGTTGCCGTTCTCACTTGTCCGGCTTTCCGACGCTCCAAGACGACCCAAGAGGCCCCCGAGACCACCCCAAGACAGCGGAAGAGGCCTCCAAGAGGGCCCCAAGACAACCCAAGAAGGCCCCAACGGCGCCCAAAACGACCCAAGAGGGCCCCAAGGCGGCCCCAAAAGGAGCCCAAGAGAGGGAACACGAACCGAACATCCGAGCCTTCCGCCCCAAGAGGCCCCGAGGAGGTCCCGAATGGCGCCCGGGAGGTCCCAAGAGGCCCCAAGAGGCCCCAAGAGGTCCTCAAGAGGCTCCCAGAAGGCCTCAGAAGACCCCCACATGCGAGCACGGAAGCACGCCCGCATACAGTCATCGGCCTGACCGAAGGAACGATAAATAAGGAACGAAGCCCCGTTTTTACCCCAAGGAATAACGCATAAGGAACGATAAATGACAAAAAAAACGCATAAGGAACTGAAAATTTCGCATGCAAACCTAAGGAACGACCGAGCCCCTTTTGAAAAGTAAGTGTTCCTTATTCAAGCCGCTCACTGTATGGGAACCGTCTAGGGTACTGCGGGTGCGGCGCCAGCGCGCCAAAAGAGACCCAAAAGAGACGCAAAAACGGCTCCGCAGAGGCCTCCAAACTGCCTCCAACAAGCCCCCGAGAGGCCTCCCACGAGATCCCAACGAACATCCCATAGGCCTCACAAACACAACCCTGGCACGGTGGCGGCATGGGCCGAAGGCCATTAAATCCGCCGCCCCGTCGATTCATCGAAAGGGTGCCTGGCGTGCTGGACCCTCTCGGTTTTGGTTTTGGTTCTTTTTCCAAAAGAACTCCCCATGGGGCTTCGGCCCGTCCCGCCGGTCACCCGGAAAGGATCTCAAAACCTGGTTGCAAAGGTTTTCCCTGCTCCAGATGGCTCCAAGACGGCCCAAGATGATCTCCAAGATGCATCAAGACGGCCAAGATGGCCTCCAAGACGGCGAAGATGGCTCCAAGATGCCTCCCAGAGGAGCCAAGATGCACCCAAGACGGCCTAAGATGGCCTCAAGCTGGCCCAAGACGGCCCAAGAGGCCCCGAAGAGGCCTCCAAGACGGCCCAAGAGGCCTCCAAGAGGTCCTCCAGGAGGGCCCGAAGAGGCCAAAATCATTCAGTTTCCTTAGGGTTTTGAAGGAGTTTGGCATTTGCTTCTTCTCGGCATTCCGACGGCTCAAGACGGCCCAAGAGGCCCCCAAGATCGCCCAAGAGGCCCCCAAGAGGGCCCCATGACTGCCCAAGTGGCCTCCAAGACGGCCCCAAGAGGGCCACAAGACGGCCCAAGAGGCCTCCAACACGCCCGAGATGGCCTCCAAGACGCCCAAGATGGCCTCCAAGACGGCCCCGAAGCGCCCCAAGAGGGCCCCAAATCGGCCCAGAAAGGCCCCCAAGACGGCTCCCGACAGCGTCAGACGTGCCAGGAACCCACCAAGATGGCCGAAGTTGGCTCGAAGCTGGCCCAAGACGGCCCAAGAGGACCCCAAGAGGGTCTCCAGGAAGGCCAAAAACTGCGAAAACAAACATTGATTTTCCTTTGTTTTTTTTAACGGATTTTGACATTTGCGTCGTTTCGGCCCTCCGACGGCCCGAGACGGCCCAAGAGCCCCCCAAGATCCCCCAAAGATCGCCCAAGAGGCCTCCAAGATGGCCCCAGGACAGCCCTAGAGGGCCCCAAGACGCCCCAAGAGGCCCCAAGACGGCCCAGGAGGCCTTTAAGACGCCCAAGATGGCCTCCAAGACGGCCCTGGAGCATTCCAAGAGGGCCTTAAGTCGCCCATAGAGGCCCCCCAAACGGCTTCCCGCGCCGTCAGACGGACCAGGAGCCCACAAAGACGACCGAACATGGCCCTAAGATGGCCCAAGACTGCCCAAGAGGCCTCCAAGAGGGCCTCCAGGAAGGCCCGAAAAGGCCAAAATCATTCATTTCCCTTTGGGTGTTTGAATGATTGTGGCATTTGCTTTGTGTTCTGCCTTCCGACGGCCCGAGACGGCCCAAGAGCCCCCAAAGATCGCCCAAGAGGCCCAAGAAGCCCAAGACACGGCCCCAAGAGGCCCCAAAGACGGCCCAAGAGGCCTCCATGACGCTCAAGATGGCCTCCAAGACGGCCCAAGAGCCCTCCAAGACGTCCTCCAAGAAGGCCAGAACGGGTCAAAATGGCCTCCAGACGGCCAAGATGACCTTCAAGATGCCCACGTGTTCCCCGAAGACTTTCCAAACCGATTCGGGGAACACATGGTCCGATAGCTTGGCAGGTCTGGCCTCAACGTTCGGCCACATAGGCGCTTCCAAAAAGGCAGGGTGCGGCGGTGATTCGCCGTAGGCGTCTTCGATCCGCCGCCCTCTGTTGATTTCATCACAGGGATACCTGGCGTGCTGAACTTCTTACGATTTTGGTTTTGGTTCTTTTCCAAGAGAACTCTTCCAATGGGCTCCGGCGCGTCCCGCCGGGGTCCCGGGAGGATGCCGAAAGATCTTCCAGAGGTGGTTGCGAAGGGTTTTTCCGTCCCAGACGGCTCCAAGATGGCCCAAGATGGCCTCCAAGACGCCTCCAAGACGGCCAAGATGGCCTCCAAGACGGCTAAGATGCCCCCAAAATGCCTCCAAGTCGGCCCAGAGGGGCCCTCCAAACGGCTTCCGACGGCGTCAGACGGACCAGGAGCCCACCAAGACGGCCGAACATGGCCCTAAGATGGCCCAAGACGGCCCAAGAGGCCTCCAAGAGGTCCTCCAGGAAGGCCCGAACAGGCCAAAATCATTCATTTTCCGAAGGTTTTTCAAGGATTGTGGTATTTGCGCCTTTTCGGCTTTCCGACGGCCCAAGACGGCCCAAGAGACCCCCAAGGTCGCCCCAAGATCGCCCAAGAGGCCTCCAAGATGGCATATGACGACCCAAGAGGCCCCCAAGATGGCCCCAAGAGGGCCCCAAGACGGCCCAAGAGGCCTCGAAGACGCCCAAGATGGCCTCTAAGACGGTCCTGGAGCACCCCAAGAGGGCCCCAAGTCGGCCCAGAGAGGCCTCCCAAACGGCTTCCGACGGCGGCAGACGAGCCAGGAGCCCCCCAAGATGGCCGAAGTTGGCTCGAAGCTGGCCCAAGATGGCCCAAGAGGCCCCCAAGAGGGCCTCCAGGAAGGCCAGAAAAGGCCCCAAACCCTAGTGTTCCCTAGGTTTCTTAAGGATTTTGATAGTTGCTTCTTTTCGGCCTTCCGACGGCCCGAGACGGCACAAGAGCTCCCAAAGATCACCCACAGATCGCCCACGAGGCCTCCAAGATGGCCCCAGAAAGGCCCAAGAGGCCTCTAAGACGGCCCCAAGAGGGCCCCAAGACGGCCCAGGAGGCTTTTAAGACGCCCACGATGGCATCATTGACGGCCCTGGAGCATTCCAAGAGGGCCCCAAGTCACCCATAGAGGCCCCCCAAACGGCTTCCCGCGCCGTCAGACGGACCAGGAGCCCACCAAGACGGCCGAACATGGCCCATGGCCCAAGACAGCCCAAGAGGCCTCCAAGAGGGCCTCCAGGAAGGCCCGCAAAGGCCAAAATCATTGATGTCCCATGAGTTTTCGAAGGATTGTGGCATTTGCGTATTTTCTGCCTTCCGACGGCCCGAGACGGCCCAAGTGCCCCCAAAGATCGCCCAAGAGGCCCAAGACGGCCCCAAGAGGCCCCCAAGATGGCCCAGGTGGCCTCCAAGACGCTCAAGATGGCCTCCAAGACGGCCCAAGAGCCCTCCAAGACGTCCTCCAAGAAGGCCAGAAAGGGTCAAAATGGCCTCCAGACGGCCAAGATGACCTTCAAGATGCCCACGTGTTCCCCGAAGACTTTCCAAACCGACTCGGGGAACACATGGTCCGATAGCTTGCAGGTCTGGCCTCAACATTCGGCCACGTAGGCGCTTCCAAAAAGGCAGGGGGCGGCGGTGATTCGCCGTAGGCGTCTTCGATAGCTCCGCCAGGGTCCCAGAAAGAGGTGGTTGCCAACGGTTTTCCTGCCCCAGACAGCCCCAAGACGGCCCAAGATGGCCCAAGATCGCTTCCAAGACGGCCAAGATGGCCTCCAAGACGGCTAAGATGGCCCCAAAATGCCTTCATGACGGCCCGAGATGCACCCAAGACGGCATAAGATAGCCTCAAGATGGCCCAAGACGGCCCAAGAGCCCCTTAAGAGGTCTCCAAGACAGCCCAAGAGGCGTCCAAGAGGTCCTCCAGGAAGGCCCGAAGAGGCCCAAAAGTTGTTTGAAGGATTTTGGCATTTTCGCCTTTACAGCCTTCCGACGGCCCAGGAGGCCCCCAAGATCGCCCCAAGATCGCCCAAGAGGTCTCCAAGATGGCCACATGACAGTCCAAGAGGCCCCCAAGAGGCCCCCTAAGGAGCCCCAAAACGGCCCAAGAGGCCTCCAAGACGCCCAAAATGGCCTCCAAGACGGCTAAGATGGCCCCAAGATGCCTCCAAGACGGCCCAAGATGCACCCAAGACGGCCTGAGATGGCCTCCAGATGGCCTAAGACGGCCCAAGAGGTCCCGAATAGGCCTCCAAGACGGCCCAAGAGGCCTCCAAGAGGTCCTCCAGGAGGGCCCGAAGAGGCCAAAAGCATTGATTGTCCTTTGGCTTTTGAAGAATTTTGGCATTTTCGCCTTTTCCGCACTCCGACGGCTCAAGACGGCCCAAGAGGAGGCCCCAAGATCGCCCACGACGCCTCCAAGATGGCCCCGTGACCGCCCAAGAGGCCCCCAAGACGGCCCCAAGAGGCCCCAAGAGGGCCCAAGAGGCCTCCAAGACGACAAAAGTGGCCTCTAAGACGGCTAAGATGGCCCCAAGATGTCTCCAAGACAGCCTAAGATGCACCCAAGATGGCCTAAGATGGCCTCAAGATGGCCGCAAGATGGCCAAAGACGGCCCAAGAGGCCCCCAAGAGGCCTGCAAAACGGCCCAAAAGTCGTCCAGGAGGTCTTCCAGGAGGGCACAAAGAGGCCAAAATCATTCATTGTCCTTAGGGTTTTGAAAGATTTTGGCACTTGCTTCTTCTCAGCATTCCGACGGCTCAAGACGGAGGCCCCCAAGATCGCCCAAGAGGCCTCCAAGATGGCCCCATCACGGCCCCAAAGGCCCCCAAGTCGGCCCCAAGAGAGCCCCAAAACAGCCCAAGATGGCCTCCAAGACGCCCAAGATGGCCTCTAAGAACCTATATGCCCCAAGAGGGCCCCAAGACGACCCAGACAGGCCACCAAGACGGCTTCCGACGACGTCAGACAAACTAAGAACGCCCAAAGACGGCCAAAGAGGCCCCCAAGAAGCCCCCAAAGGCCCCCAAAAACCCTCCAAGAGGCCTCCAGGAAGCTCCGAGGAGGCCCCAAGAATGCCCCAAGAGGCGCCTAAGAGGCCTCCTCCTCCTCCTCCTCCTCCTCCACCTCCTCCTCCACCTCCTCCTCCTCATCATTTTGTTTCCCCATCCTCCCCCTCCTCTTCTTGCTCGCCCACGCGTTCCCCGAAGTCTTTCCAAACCGACTCGGGGAACAACTGGCCCGATAGATTGGCCAAGCTCTGGCCCAGCTGTCGGCCACAGAGGCGCTTCCAAAGGGGCAGGGGGCGGCGGTTGAGCGTCTTTGATAGCTCCGAGAGGCTCCAAGAGGTGTGCTTTCGACAGCTCGCCTGGGCATCGTTTCTGGATGGGTTGGTGGGGAGATGCGAAGCGCGAATACAGTGTCAATTCTAGGGCCCGGCCTACAAGCTGGGCTGAAAAGAGGAAGATAAACCTGTGCAGACGGCGACGCGTCAGAACGACACACAGCTGGCAGCAGAAAAATAGAAAAACATGCGACTACCTCAAGGCAGTGCAGAGGATCTGCAGAAACTGCGGCTGACAGGAACAGAGGCACCCCTGTTTCAACTATGCATCATGCGCTGGGAACCATGCACATTTCCCTTTCCACGCCTACTCCTTCTCCTCCTTCCTCTTCCCTCGTCCCTAAACCATCCGCACTCATCTCTCCCCCCCTCTCCTGTCCCTCCTCAACGACGACGAATGCCGACCAGATCCGCATCAACAGCACCACCATCAACGCAATTTGGAAAGTGGTTGGCTTCCGCTTGGGATTGCCGGTCCTCCCACATGAACCCCCTCTCGTGAATCTTCCCACCCCCCTCTCGTGAACCTTCCCACGGGCCACCCCACTCGCCCACGTGCTCAGCTCCCCGACCGTCGAGATCCGAACCCCCCTGCTCCAGGGCGGCTTCTGATTCACAAGAAAAATCCTGGGTCCTCGGGGATCTGCGACTCCCAGATCCCCGACCGCATGAATGCTTCAGTTACGTCTGCCCTTCCCTCTGACTCCACTCTCCATCGCCGTTCCCCCGTGATCGGTCTTCCCCCCTCCTCATGCTCCTCCTTCCCCGCTAAGTAGTCAAAGATTCGCCTTGCGCAAGCTGGGGGGGCAGCACGAGAAGTCCCGAAGGCCTCGGCGGGCTACCCTATCCTGACGTGCCTGGACAACTGGGGGGTGGGTGGCCCACATTAGGACCGCCCTGACGATCCCAGACTGATTCATGCAGCTCGGCCGATTTGACCGTATCATAATATGCACACCCTGTCATGCAGAAGCAGCAACGCGCTGCACTATATCACAGCAGAGCGGCAAATGCCGCCAAGCGCAGCCCGAAGTAAGCGCCGCCGCGAGCCCATACTGGGTCGCCTGCAGGCGTGCCGTCCAGAAATCTGCCCGCGGTGGACAGCTTGCAGGCACAGTAAAACAGAAGCACTTCCTTCCCTCCTCGTTCTCACCCCGTCCCTCTCCACCTCCTCGATCGAAAGCGGAGCCACCCAGATGATACACCAGGAACAAAGTCAGGGACTCCTGCTCACAAGTGATCGCCTGAGGACCAACAGAATCAGACCTACACTGAGGGGAGTCCAGACAGGCCTGGTCGGAATCTAGCATTACGCCGATTAGATAATACCATTCACAGAAGCTGGTCGGACCATGCAGAAGCTAACGAATCCACACAGAAGTGACCGAGCCCGAGAAATCAGCTCATGAAGTGAGTAAATGCTAGGTCTGGTCTCACTGGAAAACCGAGCATGACTGAGTCGTGCCCTCCGGGTCGACTATCCTTCTCTATCACAGGAGGGTACAATGTCGAAAGCTATCTAATAAAAGGTGTGCAACCAGGCCGGGAAGAGCTGGCTGATGTGCCGAAATACCGGGGGGGGAATTGGTGCTTCTCTCCGGCGACACCAGAAGACCGCCCCCCCATGGGCTTAACGGAGCGGCCAGGCAAGGCCAAATCGCACAGAATGTTGGGGGCTGGGCTACGCGCGGACGGATGCCCAGCGCAATACTGTCTTCAACATTCGACTTTCCACGCGTTCGCAAGACGGAAAGGCCCCCGAACCTGATACGGTCGTCCCCCTTCTGGCCCCCATTGCCAACAAAAGGGACGGCCAGACGGGGGGAACCCAGGGCCACCGTCGAAACCCGCTGCCCCAGCGGGCCCACCTGGAGGAACACCTTGGTCCGATCAGCGTTGCTCAGTGCACCAGGCTGCTCTTTGCGCGACCCACCCACCCCCAAAACATAGGATCGACCGATTACTCCATCTCCCCTTCCCTGATCACTCCCCCCCTCCCTCCCTCCTCCCTCCTCCCCTTCTCCCCCGTGCCTCCTCCCCCCTCCCTCCCTCTCCCCCCATACCTCCCCATGCCCCCCCCAACGCCTCGGGTCCTGCCTTCCCCCCGGTCCTCCCCCAACCCTCCTCCCACCCCCCTGCCTGCCACTCCAGCCTCTCCCCCCTCCGGCCTCCATCCGCCGTCCCTCTCCGAGCCCTCCCTCCCCTCCCCCCCCCCCTCCCCTGTCTTCCTCCGACGCGATTCCCAGGGACGGCAGCGGCAGTGCCGAGCAGGCTCTGGAGGGGGAAAAACTGGCGAGTGCGGACGCGCCCGCCCTTCATGCCGCGTCCAACGAGGCACGTGGGAGGCTCATCCGTGTGATGCCTCGACTGGCGCGCTCGCTCGTCGTCGTCATCCCGCAGCTCCAACCGGTCCTCCGCTTCATTCTCCACCTCCTCTCTATATTCCTCCTCTTCCTCCTCCTCCTGGTTCTACACCTGCCCTTCCTCCTCCTCCTCCTTCTCAATATACCCCTCCGCTTCTAGCGCGCGTTAATGCTCCCCACACGCACGCACATACACACACACACACACACACACACACACGCACTCACTGCGAGGCGACCGAACTGCTCCCAAAGATGGCACGTATTAATAGGCATAGCCTGGCTCAGTCCTTGCACATGCATACTCATCCTATCTTACATCGTCGAATCCGCTCGAGGCGACAAGTTCTTATACCCCAGTGCCTTCTTTTGCTCTGGGGCAAAAGAACTGGCATGGCTGCTGATGGTCCCTCCCCCCGTCACCTCCCGTTCCGCCGCAGCCGAACTTGACGCAGCAGTGCTTTCGGTCCCAGCCCCGGCTACGACGACGAGGGCCCGAAAGAGCCCCCAAAGAGGTCACAAGATGACCCCTCATACAGACCCCCCAAGCACTATACCAGAGGCTCCTGGTATTGGAACCATCTTGGAACCCTCTCGGGACCCTCTTGGGGACCTCCTGGAAATCTCTCGAAGCCATCCGCAACGCAGAAACAACGCAATGCAAAAAGCTGCAAAGCAAAATGCAGTGCAAAAAACGAACCGACTGCCGTGAGGTCGTCGCGGACACGTGCGCCTCGGCCCTCCCCGAACCTGCCCAGAACCACGCTTGGCTCCCACGCGGAATCCCGAGCTCGAGCTCGAGCAGTGCCACTGCAGCGCAAAAAAAAAAAACTGCAAAACACGCAAATGCAAAACAAGCAGCGCCACAAACTGCAATGCAAAAGCACTTCTACTGCAATGCAAAAATGCGTTCGCGCGCCGTCGTTGCAGGCATGTGCGCTTCGACCGTCCCTGGACCTCCCAGAACCGCGATTTGACTCCCGCGCGGAATCCTGAGCTCAGGCTCGAGCAGCTCGACGACAGCGCAACAAAAACCGCAGATGCAGCAGAAGCTGCAACAACGCTTCTCGCGTGGTCGTCGCCGACGTGTGCGGTTCAATCTTCCCTCGACCTCCCCGAACCACGCCTGGCTCTCACGCGGAATCCTGAGCTCAAGCGCAAGCATCGCCACTACGGTGCCAAAAAACTGAAAAGCAACAAACACTGCAATGCAAAAAACGCAATGCAGAACAGATTTCAGAGCTTGGCGTCCCGCCGTGCGCGACAACGGCTAAGAACTTGATTCCTCTCCCTCCTCTACCTCATCCTCCAATATGCTGTTCCTCCTCATCCTCCTCCTTGCTGTACTCATGTCTTCCGGTCCCTGGTCCACTATAATCCTCCTCCTCCTCCTCCTCCTCCTCCTCCTACTCCTCCTCCTCCTCCTCCGCCTCCTCCTTCTCCTCCTCCTACCTATTCCTCATCATCCTGCTATTACTCCTCCTCCTATTCCTTCTCCTCCTCCTCCTCCCCCTCCTCCTCCTCCTCCTCCTCCTCCTCCTCCTCCTCCTCCTCCTCCTCCTCCTCCCCTCCCCTCCCCTCTCCCCTCCCCTCCCCCTCCTCCTGAGGGAGGGGGGGGCAGGGCGGGCGGGCGGGAGGAAGACGGAGGGAGGAGGAGAGGAGGAGGAGGAGGAGGACGGGAGGAGGGCAGGAGGAGGAGGAGGAGGAGGCGGGAGGAGGAGGAGGAGTAGGAGTAGGAGGAGGAGGAGGGAGGAGGAGGAGGAGGAGGAGAGGAGGAGGAGGGAGGGAGGGAGGAGGAGGGAGGGAGGGAGGGAGGGAGGGAGGGAGGAGGAGAGGAGGAGGAGGAGGAGGAGGAGGAGAGAGGAGGAGGAGAGAGGAGAGGAGGAGGAGGAGGAGGAGGAGGAGGGAGGAGGAGGACGAGGAGGAGGAGGAGGGAGGCGAAGGGGGCGGGGCGGCCCCCGAGGACGCGGGCCGACGGAGGGGCACGGCGCGCGGGGGGCGGGAGGCCCGCCTGGACGAGGCCGCTCGGCTTCCGCCGCGCTCGCGCCTCCTGCAGCGGGGCGGCCCCCTCTCCGGTGACAACCGATCCCATCCATCTTAGTTCTTACCTCATCTTGTCTCTTCTGTCTCTTCCAGTTCGCTTCCTTTCACTGCTTGCTCCCGCCGCCGCCATTTAGGGCCCCTGAGCCGCGCCGATCGGTTCCCCGAAAAGGCCGCACCCGCCAGCCCTGCTGGGCGCCTTCCGCCGGATGGGTTTCGCCTGATACATCCTCATCCGGCGCCTCCCCCCCCTCCTCCTCTCTGCCCACTCCCTTCATGTCGGGCCTGTCCCCCTGCAGGGGAATCTTCGACGAGAAAACAAAAAATACCCCAAAAATAGTCCAAACGTACTCCAAAAATAGTCTGGGGGTATTCTTTAAATAGTTTTTGCCTTTTTTGGAATAGCTTTGGTGTAGTTGTATTTTTTTCGTCGAAAATCCCCCTGTAGGGGGACACGCCCGACATAACACACCCTCCTCTCTGCCTGCTCCCTCCAGCATCGCTGTCGGCTCCACCCCCGGCCGTCCCTGCCCCTTCCCCGCCGGGCGTGCAGGCTCCTCCCGACCCTCAAGCGTCCGCCCCGCCGTCCGCATGACCAGCATGAGCAACACCAACACCCGCACCGCCACCAGCATCAGCATGACAGTCGGGGCGCTGAAGAAGGAACCCTGTTCGTTGGGAAGGGGCTCGGTGTTCCTTGATTATTTTACAGGTTGCCCTGGGTATTCCCCAGGTTTTCAACGGTAAATCGAGGTTTAACTTATGGAATTAAGGGGCTTCGTTCCTTATTTAGGGTTCCTTAGGTCAACGCCCCGACTGTAGCACAATTGGCGAGGCGCGCACTGTACCGCTCGCCCGTGCGTAGATAGAGGGGGGGTCACACGCGAGCGGGCGAATTGCCACTCCCGCCTCGGCCCCGCGAAGAGTTCTCCTGAAGGTGGCGCCTTGCGTGGGCGCCTCGTCGGAGGCGCGATCCCGCGCGATATCGACTAACGGGCGAAGAACGGTATAAAACAAACTTTTTCGCCGTCGGGGACGCCTGCCCCCAGCGCGGCTGGAGATGTTTATACCCTCACGGTGGCACCGTAGGGGTATACACTTTCCAGCCGCCCAGGGGCAGGTGTCCCCGACGGCGAAAAAGTTCATTGTATACCGTTCTTCGCTCGCTGAATCGGGCGAATTGTCGCCTTCGCCTAAGACCCGTGCAAGTCTTACCTGCAAGAGGCATTCCAGCGCCGGCGCGGCGCGTGCTGTTCGCCCGCCGAGTCGTGGGCAAATGCTGCTTCGGCGCGGCGTATGACTCGTCTTCGCCATGACCCTCCGGAAGCCTGCCCGTGCGAGAGAAAGCCGAATGCTGCTCTCGACGCCGCGCCGCGCACAGATCCTGCGGAAGCTCCGGCTGCGCCCGTGTGCGGACAGTGCTATTTCCCCTCGCCAAAGCCGACGGAAGCGGGACCCCGCCTGGGATAGGAGGTCACATGCGAACCCTACCCCTACACCCCACGATTTCTGAGGGGGAGGGTGGGGTTCACTTCGTTCGGGAGCTCTCGAGCGAAGTGAACCCCATCCTCCACCTCAGAAATCGTGGGGGGTAGGGGTAGGGTTCGCATGTGGGCCCCTATAGGAGCCTCTCGTGCGTCGGGTGGTAACGCACGCCGGTCCTAATATCAACCCGCGCCTCCATTGGATCTCATGTTGCGGGGGGGAGGGTGAGAATGGGCGGGGCGGCTTGACTCGTTCGAACTGGCCAACTTAACCCCGTGCTCCAAACTCTGTCTGTCTCTCTCTCTCTCTCTCTCCTTACTCTCTCTCTCTCTCGTTCTGCTTCCTCCGCTCTCTATACTACCCAGCCTCTCTCTCTCTCTTCCCCTTTGCTTTCTCTACTATATACTCCAGGAGCCTTGCCACCCAGCCGCCAAACGGAATCAGCAAGAAACTGTCCAACACCGAGAAACTGGAACCCGGGAACCAGAGAACCGGCAAGCAACTGAAATCGGTCACACGTTCGCTCAACCCTGAAAACACCCAGGAACCAGAGCTCAGAACGTATGACCTGGAAACCAGGCCGCCTAATGAAACCAACATTGTTGGACAATCTTTCAACCTCCGCGTGGACCCCTCCAGTGCAAGCACTGCTTGGGAAACATATTTTGGAGGGGCGGGTTGAAGATTGGACGTTGCCAGGGAAGAGTGGAAAGTAGAGTGCAGGATGCGAAGGGAAGGACAAGCGCGGGCACAGAAGGCAAAGGTGTATCACCGTAAGGAGGGAGGATGGTAGGAATGAGGTGTACACTCAGAGAACAAGGAAAAGCGAGGGCAAAGGATCAGAGAATCGGCGGAGGCGAAAGGCACGATAGCCCGGGGCCCAGTGGCGGTCATTGCATGGATTCGCCCAGGGGGCCCCGGCAAAGACATGGGCCATCGAAGCCCCTGGATATTCCCCAATCAGTGCTTGCATTGAAGGGGTCCTCGCGGAAATTGAAGGATTTGGCTAAACTCTCCCGCCGATTTTGGTCGCACGCTGGATTCCCGGGTTCCCGGTTCCGGGTTCCCGGGTTCCTGGTTATTGGTTCCGGGCCGATTTGGGTGGGTTCCGGGTTCCTGGGTTCCCGGTCGATCTCCTTATCGATCAAACCATCCACTGATTGGGGTTATTCTCTGGTGTAATACGTAATGCTCCCCCCCGGGCTATCTGCGTCTGTTGCAGCACCCGGAAGGATCAATAATAGGAACTGAAAGAAGCAATTTTTCGGATGCGTGTCCTAAGCTTGCGCGCACCGGCGGGGCTGCGAGCCCACCGCCTACCCTCCACGGGGAGGCAATCGAGACAAAAGAGCGACAAGGGTAAGCAAACAATAGCAGGAGACAGAGCGTTATCATTGCTGCACCACCACAACCACACCCGCTCCCACAACTGCTACTGCCACTGCCAGCGACGCTACTGCTGCCACAGCTAGTCACTACGACTGATGCTGCGACTGTTGCTGATATAATACGACTACCAATGCCACTAACAATACCACTGCCATCAATACCAAAACTACTACATATACTACGATTATTCGAATGAAATAGATCAGACGTGTAACGTGTTGCAAAAGTCACACGCTTAAAAGATGCCATGCGTGTACTGATCGGAGCATCAACGCTGGAGGTATAAAAAGCTAACTCAACAACAATCAACTAAAATTGTAAAGCAAGACGAACCCGTTACACTTTGTATCAAGCCATCCAGCATCTGAACTGGTTGCCACTCGGAACCACCAAAAAACAAAGGAAGCGGCACCACACATGCCATCGAACCCACAAACTGAACACATTGGAACTGACGACCCCGTCACACATCAAAACCCAATGGTGTCCGTGTCTGCGTCGCGAGGGTGTGAAAATGCATGCTTCTTGCAACAGCAACAGCGATATGTACGCACGACTACTAGCGCTACGACGCATACCACCACGAAACGTGTGAGAGGGGTGCCGAATCGGGGGCGGGCACGCCATGGGAACCCTCCCGCTGGGGCCTTCGGTGCTCCCTACGGGGCCACGACAACGTGTGAGGGGAGCGCCGAATTGGGGGCTGACACGCCATGCGAACCCTGCCGTTGGGGCCTTCGCTGAAGACCCATCTGGTGCCATGAAATGTGCGAGGTATGTGCCGAATTGGCAGCGGGTGCGCTATGCGAACCCCGCCGCTGAGCCGTCAGTGGAGCCCCCCAAGGAGCCACGAAACGTGTGAGGGGTGTGCCGAATTGGGGGCGGGTACGCCATGCGAACCCTGAGGCTGGGGCCTGTGGTGAAGCTCCCTACGGGGCCACCAAACGTCTGAAGGATGTGCCGAATTAGGAGCGGGTACGTCATGCGAACCCTGAGGCTGGGGCATTCTCTGGAGCTCCCTACGGGGCCACCAAACGTCTGAAGGATGTGCCGAATTGGGGGAACGCCATGCGAAACCTGCCTCTGGGTTCTTGGGTGGGGGTCCCCTGAGGGGCCACGAAACGTGCGAAGGGTGTGGCGAATGACGATGCGGACGTTCGGAGGGCAGAGGCAGAGTTGGGAGGAGGGAGGAGGGGGAGAGGAGAGGAGAAGGAGGAGGCACGGAGACTGTGTCTTCAAAACGAGGACCCAACGCCAGAGGATGGTTGGGAACAACATGGCCGCGCGGCCACCAGGAGCGAGGTACCTCACGCCTCGCCTAGCCTCTGGCCAAACTCAGACGGCAAAACGCGATGACCATTGCTGTCCGCCAGAGCAGTGCCATCTCGTTCTGGCTCGGTATGGCCGAGAGGAGCACCCCAACTCAAAATGACATGCCTCGGCTGGTGGTGAACCGACTTGGACGTGACCGACTCGATGGGGTCCGCTTCGATCTGAATAAAAAACTGGTCGTCGGCATTCTGGTGACGTGATGCAGAACCCGCCCACACATCGGAACACGTCGCCTTTGCATGATGCAGGCGCGGTTGAACTACGCGGCTATTGCTGGCATGCACAGACACGAAGAGCAGATCCCCCATCCACCCATTGTCGCGCGCACTTCCCGAAGCCGCGGACGAACTCGTCCTCGGAATCTGTCTCGTCCTCCTGGCCGGGGCACGGGCGGAAAAGGATGGCCAGGAGGGCACGAGCACAGGAGGAGCCATTTCGTACTTCAAGAATCCAGGAAGGCCCATGAGGCCCCCCAGACTGGTCCTGGAGGCCCCCAAGAAGGCAAAGAAACGCCCCAGAAGTGGCTTAAGACGACCCAAGAGGTCCCCAAGACAATCAAAAAAGGCCCTCAAAGAGGCACAGACCCAACAGGAGCGTCTTAAGACGACCCAGCAGGAGCCCAACAGAGGCACAAAGGGGGGGGAACTTGCGCAGGGACCCGGGAGGCCTCCCCCACAAGATGGCCCCCGAGGCCCCCAGCATGTTCCCAGAAGGCACGCAGGACGTCCCAAGAGGGCCCCAGGCCCCAAGAGGACACCCAGAGGCCCCTCTTTGTTGGACTCGAGGCCCTCTCCGCCGGCCTCGCGGCAGTGCCGAGGCAGGTGACTGCCCCGCTGCCCAGCTGACCCAAGGAGCCCCACAGCAGACGCGGAGGAAGAGGAGGACGAGTCTGATGGGCCTGTTTTCCACCACCACCACCATAACTTGGGGGGAAAGAGGTGGAGGATGAGGAGGATGAGGAGGATGAGGAGGAGGAGGAGGAGGAGGAGGAGGAGGACCCCCTCCCCCTCCAACTTATGGTGGTGGTGGTGGAAAACAGGCCCATCAGAGTCAGCAGCAGCTGCCCGCAAGCAGCACAACGGGAGGCGGCAGGCATCGCACACGAAGTCGAAAGCCGCACGCGGCGTAAAGTTCTTCTGAGTCTGGAGGCTCCGCCGACCCCGCCTGCCAGGGGTGCGAAGGCGTGTGAGATGACTGGCTGCCACCCCCCCCACTGGGCACGCTGACTGTCCCCCTGCCAGGGCTCATGCGGTGCACGCTATGCCCAGGGCGGGGGATAGCGTGCGACAAGCGGGCCGACGGTGCCACAGCGCACGCAACCTCCCCAGCGCCAACCGCAGAAAGAGCCTTGGAGGCTTCTCCGAAGCCGCCTTGGAAGCCTCTGGGCCCTTCTGCGAAGGCAACCTCCCCCTTTCCGGCTTTCACCCTCCCCCGGGAGTCGGAAATCCGCGTACGGTCAACCCGTAGCATGAGGATGCGCGGCAAGGGTGCAAGGGCCTCGGACGCCCAGCTCGAAGCTCGTCGAGCGAGGCGCGGCCAGCGAGAGTGGCCAAGGATGGACCGAGGAGGCAAGGATGCAAGGGCATCCTTGGGAAGGTTGCCCACTCTTACTCTGCGGGTTGACGCTAGAGGGGTGGCTTTCTGGGCTCCCCAGCGCACCCCCAGGGCCTCCAGGGCCTCCGAATCGACACCTCGTGGCATCCACGATGGCCAAGATGCCGTCTAAGCTGGCTCAAGCTGTGCTCCAACACGCCGAGGAGGCGTCAAAAACAGCCAAAATGGAATCAAAATTGCCCAAGAGGCCTCCAAGACGACCCCCGAGAGGGCCACAAGAAGCAGCAAAGATCGTCCCAAGCCTGAAGGGAAACTGATACGTTTAGCAGATTCGCGCTTGGGTCTCAACAGCGTCCAGGACGGCTCTAAAGGCCCCCGAGATCGCTCTAAGAGGTCCCAAGAAGCCCACAAGAGGGCCCAAAGACGGCCGAAGAGAGCCCCAAGACGGCCCAAGAGGCGCCCAAGATGACCCCAGGGGGCCCCAACAGGGCTCCAAGAGGAGCCCGAGAGGCAACTCGAACTGACATTCTGGGCCCCCCGCCCCAAGAGGACACCCGAGACCGCAAGAAGGCGCCCAAAAAACTCCCAACATTAACATGCCCGAAGAGGCCCCCAAGAGGCCCCCAAAGCCAACGTCCATCCGTGCTACGATTGGAAAGTTACGAGTTATGGCCATCCGTTGCTGAAGAGATGTTTCACTGAGCATTTAGGGGGCCACATGCGAACCCCACCCCTACTCCTCAGAAGTCGTGGGGGTTAGGGGTACACGTCGGTCGGAAGAAGTAGGTAAAAACATGAAGTAGGAAGGCGGAGTAAGTGGATTGGGTCCAGGCCCTCCCAGAGAAATAACAGAGCACAGCAAAATCAGGTCGATCCTTGAAGTAGGAAGGCGCTCGAGGTAGATATGGGATCTGGGAGTCCAAAAAAATACCTGCTTTCAACGGCCGGCGTGCAGGGTTCGCAGGCGGTCCCCCAGCATGCTTCACCCGAGCAGACGTGGACAAGGGGCGGACCCGAGGGGCGGACGAGGAGCAGGGGCGAAGCTGCTCGGAACCGCGTCCGGGGATCACAGGCCCGGGAGAAGATCCCCAGGCGAAACAGCGCAAGCACTGCTCCAAAACCAAGCACTATTGTTAAGTCTGTTCCCCTACAGGGGGATCTTTGCCGAAAAATCAAAAATACCCCCAAGATACCCCAAAATGGTCAAAACATGCTTCAAAAGAATCGTCCCCAGACAATGTTTTGACTGTTTTTGGCTATGTTGTGGGTATTTCTTATCTTTCGTCGAAAATCCCCCTGTAGGGGGACACGCCCGACTTAACACTATTGCTCCAAGACGAGGAGGAGGTTGCGAGGGGCCAGCAGCCGGTCACCCAGGGCAGCCGACATCGTGCTCTGCGCCGCGGGGAAGGCGGCGCGCGACGGCCGCCGCCGCTCCAAGGCCGAGGAGAAGAAGGAGGGAGGAGGGGAGGAGGGGAGGAGGGAGGAGGGGAGGAAGGAGGGAGGAGAAGAAGGAGGGAGGAGGGAGGAGGAGAAGGAGGGAGAAGAAGGAGGGAGGAGGGAGGAGGGGAGGAGGAGGCCTGCCTTCGCGCCCCCGACGCCGAGCTCGAGTGAAACGTGGGCCGGTTTCGGGCGAACACCGACCAGGCGCAGAGAAAGAATGGTCAGGATCCTGGCCACGCGACGACCCAGGGGGGGCTCTGGCTCTCAGACAGCTCTAGCCGTCGTCCTCCCTCCTCCTCCTGCTCCCCCCCTCCTCCTCCTCCTCCGAAGTGTCTTCCTTTTTCTCCTCCTCCTCCTCCTTCTCCTACTCCTCCTCCTCCTCCTCACCATCATCATCATCATCAGCAGCAGCAGCAGCGTCCTAATCCTCCTGCTGACCATGCCTCATCATCAGCAGCATCAGCATCAGCATCAGCATCATCAGCAGAAATAACAGCTGCAGTATCAGAAGCAGCGTTTTCATCATATCAAGCCATCCTCATGTCATCATAGCATGACGTCGTCATCAGCATCAACATCGTCATCATCAGCATCAGGATCGTAATCAGCATCAGCATCAGCATCAGCATCAGCATCATCGTCATCATCATCACCACCATCACCCTCATTACCACATCCAACATCAACATCGGCATCAGCAGCAGCATCATCAGCATGATCATCATCAGAATCATCATCAGCAGCATCATCAGCGTCATCATCATAATCAGCAGCAGCATCGTCATGGTCGTCATCATCATCAGCATCATCATGAGCATAATTGTCATCATCAGCATCCTCAGCATCATCAGCAGCATCGTCATCAGCATCATCAGCAGCATCAGCATCATCATCCTCATCATCACTATCATCATCATCATCATCATCATCAACATCATCATCATCAGCAGCAGCATCAGCATCATCATCATAAGCATCATCATCGGCATCATCCTCCTCATCATCCTCATCCTCCTCATCAGTACCAGCAGCACCATCATCACGTTACTAAAATACGTGGTACGTATCCTGACTTTCCTCCTCGCCTTTTCCCTCATCACCATCGTCGTCACCATCATTGTCATCGTCCTCCTCGACTTCGTTGCGATCGCCAACGTCACCGTCATACCATCCTCACCCACGTCCCCCCCCGTCAACCGAATCTTCATCCACTTACCATTCCTTCTGCTGCTGTTGTTCCTCTTCCCTCCGTCCCCGTCCTCGTCCTCCTCCTCCGCATCCTCCGCCTTCCCTCCTCCTCCTCCTCCTCATCCTCATCGTCCTCCTCCTCCTCCACCCTATCCTTTTCCTCCCCCTCCTCCGCCTCATCCTCCTCCTCCTCCTCCTCCAGATCCTCCTCCTCCTCCAGAGCCTCCTCCTCCTCCCCCTCCTCCTACTCCGCCTCCGCCTCCGCCTCCTCCTCCTCCTGACCCTCCTCCTCCTCCTCCTCCTCCTCCTCCTCCTCCTCCTCCTCCTCCTCCTCCTCCTCCTCCTCCTCCTCCTCCCCTCCTCCTCCTCCTCCTCCTCCTCCTCCTCCTCCTCCTCCTCCTCCTCCTCCTCCTCCTCCTCCTCCTCCTCCTCCTCCTCCTCCTCCTCCTCCTCCTCCTCCTCCTCCTCTCCTCCTCTCTCCTCATCCTTCTCCTCCTCCTCCTTCCTCCGCCTCCTCCTCCTCCTCCGCCTTTTCCTCCTCCTCCTCCGCCTCCCCTCCTCCTGCTCCTTTTCCTCCTCCTCCTCCTCCTCCTCCTCCTCCTCCTCCTCCTTCGCCTCCTCCTCCTCCTCCCCCACCTCTTGGTCCTCCTTTCCCAAGTCCTCCTCCAGATCCTGCCTGGCCTGCTCGTCGTCATCGCTGGGGGGAGGGCACCAGGGCGGTCCTCATCCAGCTCGAGACGGGACTCGAAGCTAGCCTTGGCCTCGCGGGGCACTGGCAGGCGGCGGACAGCGGACAGTCGGCGGGAGCAGCGGCGCCGCGGGGGGGCACCAGAGGCGGAGAGCGGAGGACGAACGCGCTCGAGCGGAGGAAGAGGCGGAGGCGGAGAGGGAGACGGGGGGTAGCAGGGGCAGGTACCAATGGCGATGCCAATGCCTGTGGTTCATATTATTATCGGCCCCTCAGGGCCTTTCCAGCTTTACGAGTTCTCAAGGTAAACGCTGCGCTTGCCAAATGCACGGGGATGTTTGTCAGCTATCGCCCCACATCTACCACGAACCCAAATCTATGCGTCCGCACATTGAGGGGATGCGAGGGACGGAGCAAACCCCACGCCACGTGCACTCTGCAGCCAGCCGACGGTGATGACATCACCCGCTCACATTGAACAGGCTCGGAGAAGGTGAGCTTCACCACTCTTTGCACTTGGCCTGAGCGGCGGAGCCCAGACAACAGAAACATTTCCTCCTACACCCAAGCGGGCCCTGCATCGACATTCGGGTGATGAGAGCAGCAGCAGCAGCAGCAGCAGCAGCACTTTTTTCACAGGCTACATCTCCGAACGACACTGCAGAAGCGTGAGCGCGCGGAGGCTTAGGTGAGGAAGCTCAGCATCTCGAAGTTCTTGCACGTGAGGCCGACCCGCACGGCCCACACGATACCGGCACCCAATCCGCGAAGGACAGCACCGAATTGATGATGTCGCACTCTAGCTCGTACTCTCCCCCATCTCATGAGCAACAGCGGCCTCGAACAAGTCCACCAGCTCAGCCACGTCGAAGTCCCCCTTCTCAGCCAGCGCCGCGTAAGCCCCGCGCAAGGGCTTCGAGGCCTGCTTCCACGACAGGCGGAACCGCGCCTCCACCTGCCTCCACTGCCGGACGGAGAGCTTCGACATACCCTCGAGGACGGCAACAACGTCCTTCAGCTGCAAACGGTCGTCGAGAGGAGACGACGCCGTACACGATACACTCGCAGGAGGAACAATGCTCGAAGCACACGAACTCTCTGCGGCGAAAATCTTGGGGTCATACTCGCTGGAGTTTGCCACGCCACCAGCGTCAGGATAAAGTTTAGATTTAGCAACTTCTTGATGTAGATACTGAACAGGGTCGCCGCGATCGTCTCCGAGAAGCTGTCGCACTTCGCCTCCTCCTCCGTCGGGATGCAAGTCACCAGCAGCATGAAGAAGGTCAGCTGCAGGAACTTTGGATTCTGGAAGCTCATGTTCTTGCCCCTCACGCTCGCCTTGATCCCCAGCGGCTTCTTGAGGAAAAATGTGAGCACCGTCCGACTGCTTACCCTCCAGGCCGTTCTCCACAAAGAACTCGAAAGGTTCGCCGCCATCGAAGCACTCGTGCTTGGAAAGGCACAGAGAGGCACGGTCATCAACAGCACCTGGTCCTCCCTGCACACCTCGGGCACTCAGATCGTAGAACTCGGTTAGTCCGCCGCCCTGGACTCCAGCTCGTTGACTCCCACGGTCTTGCCCTTCACGCTGCTCTTTCGCTCCTTCTTCTCCTTTTTCTCCTTCTTGTCCTTCACGAACTTCTTGTCCTTGGCACTGCGCTTGCCGTGCTTCGCCCGCTCCTTGGGGAAAAGGCTGTGCTCCACCTCCGCGGTCGTGGGCGCCAATGCCAAGGTCGCGAAACTGTAGTACTGGCACCGCAGGTACTGGTACGAGACTGACGTATGAGGACCCAGTAGCACCTGGCCCATGGTGTCCGTTGGGAGACCAGGAGCTGCCCACTTCACCGCCCACGTAGCAGGCGGCTGGTGTAGAGGTCGAAGGTCTCCAGGTGGAGGCTCCAACATGCCCGATGTCCCTGACGGCGCAAGTGAGGTTGACCTCGAGTCCAGCAGGAACTGAGACTTCGACTCGCGCGACAGCGGGGGGACCGCCATGGCTGCCAGGCATGCAAGAGCGATGAGCCAGCAGCAGCAGCAGAGGGAGGTCATCTTGGGCTCTCCCAGGCGCTCTTGGAGTCATCTTAATCAGCGCTCCCACCCAAGAGGCCAACATGTGGCTAAAACCTTCGTGAAATCAATGATTTGGCATTCTTGCCGAGGCCTCTTGGAGCATCTTGGGTGCCTCTGGGGGGTCTCTTGGGGCCGCTTGGGGGTCTCTGGGGGGCCTCCTGGGGGCCATTTGGGGGCCTCCTGGGGCCATCGTGGGGCCATCGTGGGACCTCTTGGGGCCTCCTGGGCGCTTCTTGGGGCCATCTTGGAGGAGATCGATCAAGCAAGAGGGGAGTATTAATTAGCGTCGCCCCCCAGGAGGCCAAAATGGAGCGAAAACCCTAGTAAACCAATGACGTTGGCTTCCTCGCCGAGGCCGTTTTGGCATTCTCGCCGAGGCCTCGTGGAACATCTTGGGTGCCTTTGGGGGGTATCGTGGGGCCTCGTGGGGGTCCCTTGGGGGCCTCCTGGGGGCCTCTTGGGGGCCTCTTGCGGCCATCTTGGGGCCATCTTGGGACATCTTGGGACCTCCTTGGCGCTTCTTGGGGTCATCTTGAAGGAGATCGATCAATCCAGAGGGGAGCATGAATTAGCGTCCCGGGCCAAAACCTTAGTAAAACCAATG
Organism: Prorocentrum cordatum; assembly: GCA_963575745.1. Classification (NCBI taxonomy): domain Eukaryota; class Dinophyceae; order Prorocentrales; family Prorocentraceae; genus Prorocentrum; species Prorocentrum cordatum. The sequence goes on from CAUYUJ010005162.1 coordinate 29,149, forward strand.
AGTTGGGCTTCCTCGCCGGGGTCGTTGTGGCATTCTCGCCGAGGCCTCTTGGAGCATCTTGGGTGCCTCTGGGGTGGTCTCTTGGGGCATCTTAGGGGTCTCTGGGGGGCCTCCTGGGGGCCATTTGGGAGCCTCCTGGGGCCATCGTGGGGCCATCGTGGGACCTCTTGGGGCCTCCTGGGCGCTTCTTGGGGCCATTTTGGAGGAGATCGATCAAGCAAGAGGGGAGTATGAATTAGCGTCGCCCCCCAGGAGGCCAAAATGGAGCCAAAACCCTGGTAAACCAATGACGTTGGCTTCCTCGCCGAGGCCGTTTTGGCATTCTCGCCGAGGCCTCGTGGAACATCTTGGGTGCCTTTGGGGGGTATCGTGGGGCCTCGTGGGGGTCCCTTGGGGGCCTCCTGGGGGCCTCTTGGGGGCCTCTTGCGGCCATCTTGGGGCCATCTTGGGACATCTTGGGACCTCCTTGGCGCTTCTTGGGGTCATCTTGAAGGAGATCGATCAATCCAGAGGGGAGCATGAATTAGCGTCCCCCTCCCCCAGGCCATATGGGGCCAAAACCTTAGTAAAACCAATGAGTTGGGTTTCATCGCCGGGGCCGTTGTGGCATTCTCGCCGAGGCCTCTTGGAGCATCTTGGGTGCCTCTGGGGTGGTCTCTTGGGGCATCTGGGGGGTCTCTTGGGGGCCTCCTGGGGGCCTCTTGGGGGCCTCTTGGGGCCATCTTGGGGTCATCTTGGGACCTATTGGTGCCTCCTGGGCGCTTCTTGGGGCCAGCTTGGAGGAGATCTATCAAAGAAGTGCAGAATATGAATTAGCTTCGCCCCCCCCAGGAGGCCGAAATGCTGCCAAAACCCTGATGAAATCCATGATTGTGGCTTCCTCGCCGAGGCCATTTTGGACGCTCTGACACATCGCGCCCCCCCCCCCCCTCCAGGTCCATGGGGAGGGGTAGGGGGAGGGGTCAAGACACCCCCCCCGCCCGCAAGCCGTCTCGCTCACTCCCACCCGCCCTCCCAACACATACGTAGCACCCGAGTCTGGCACGAGCCTCAGCATATTCAGCAGTCGTCTTTGGATGGGTAGCTACTGGGGGCCAATCCGCTGCCGCCACCGCCGCCTCCGCAGCCGCCGCTGCCGCCGCCGCCGCCGCAGCCGCTGCCGCTACAGCCACCGCCGCCGCCGCCGCCACCGCCGCCACCGCCGCCGCCGCCGCCGCCGCCGCCGCCGCCCCCGCCGCCGCCGCAGCCGCCACAGCCGCCGCCGCCGCCGCCGCAGCCGCCGCCGCCTCCGCCAAGTGTACTCTGTATTGTTTTGTTGACAGGGATGGTGGGTGGGGGGGGCGCATCGGGTTGGCTGTGCATGTTCCGAATTTGGAGGCAGAGTGTGTGTTGCATTGTTTTTTACAAAAGGATTGTGGGGGGGTGTTGGCATGGACCTGGGTTGGCCCCCAGTCGCCTGGGGGAGGGGGTGTTCATTAATAGGGAACAGGGATAAACCCCTCCCCGAAGGGAAAGGAGGGGTGGAAGAGAAACCGCCCTAAACCACCGACGCCCAGAGGGCTGGTGGGATTTGACCGTCCACGATGTCCGTTGGCGTGCTGTGCGACTCCGTGGTCAGTACTGAAATGTGTTCGATACATCTGTCATTGACACGTTTCCTTACGGCGCCCCATGGGTCTGCATCGGCTCCGTACCACTCAGCCACCAGCGCCGCGCCTTAGCGCCGCTCGCATTCTTTTTAGAATTTGGAAGATTTTCACGGATTCTCATGATCAACGTACCAGAAATGGTGTCCTGGAAGGCTTCCAGATTCTGCAGGTGCAACAATTACGCGGGTTCGCTGTGTTGAAATCACAACAATTGCGTTTTTGGCACGATCCAGGATCGTCAAGACGCAGCTATCTGGTTGATCTGTGGCGCTGGAATCCCGAAGGCTATGTTTTGGCATACTTCAGGGTCTTCAATCGCTTGCCTTCCAACGAGGCAGTTCCCTCAATGGAAGTGAGCCGCTGTAGGAGCCTATGAAGAGGGAGCTTGGAGGGCGGGTGTTTTCCAACATACATCGCTGATGGCTCGTGAGTTTGCACTGGTCCTCCTCCTCCTCTTCCTCCTCTTCCTCCGCCTCCTCCTCATCCTCTTATGCCTCGTATTGTTCTTATTAGTTCAGTCGCATTACTATCAGTAGTGATCTTATTAGTACGCTTAGTAGCATTATTCGAATTATACATAGTCGTACTCTTCGTAGTCGTTTTACTCGTGTTCCTGGTGGTACAAGCCGTATTATTATAAGTCGTACGATTAGTATTCGCCTTATTCGAATATTATCTGTACTATTATGATGTAGCGTTAGTGCTGGTGGTCGTATTACTAGTGTGCGTATTCTGCGTTTTCGGATTAGCAGTATAGTGATACGTATATGTAGTCGTAGGCGTGTTTGTCGTGTTCGGCTGTTCCGTCCCATTCTTAACTGTATTATTAGTAGCGCCGCATGTAGGCTTAGTAGTAGTATGGGTAATGTTACAGATGTGTTTGATGGTGTTCGTGTGCGTGGTAGTATGAATCGCCTTACGATGTCTACGTAGTATCCGTATTAGTAGTATCATTGGCTTGCGTACTGGAATTATTGGCAGTCTGATTAACAGCGTTCGTCGTCTCAATATGCGTCGTCTGTGTTTCAATATTATTGCTTACTAGCCTTCGCAGTATTAGTCGTGCAATTATTAGTCCTATTGTTGAAGTACTACTGCAGCCATGTTCCTGGCAAATAGTAGTCTTCGTAGTATGATATATCGGTGTAGTCTTCTTCGCATTGCAAGAATTAGCCTTATCCTCACGATCAGCAGTACGATTGCGAGTATTACGATTCGCAGTGTTATTACTGCTAGCATGACTCGATCAATACAATTCGCCGGTTTCTAATTATTCGTGGCCTACTTCGTAGTCGTCTCCTTCGTCGCTGTATTATTAATACTCCTCCTCCTCCTCCTCCTCCTCCTCCTCCTCCTCCTCCTCCTCCTCCTCCTCCTCCGCCTCCTCCGCCTCCTCCGCCTCATCCTCCGCCTCCTCATCCACCGCCTCCTCCTCCGCCTCCTCCTCCCCCTCCTCCTCCTCCTCCTCCTCCTCCTCCTCCTCCTCCTCCTCCTCCTCCTCCTCCTCTCCCCTCCTCCCCGCCCCATCCCCATGCCCCCTCTCCTCCGGCCCTGGAGGGGGGTCGGGAAGCCCGCGGCCGAGCAGGCCGGCCCGCAGCCCGCAGCCCGCGCGGGCGGGGGGGGGGGGGGGGCGGGCCTCCGCGGCCACGGCCAGGCTTCTCAGCAGCTCGAAGTTGGCCCGCGCCGCCTGGCTCGGCCCGACGTGCCTCGCGCGCGGGCGGCGGCGGGGGGGCAGGACAGGGCGGGGCGGGGGGGGGCACGAGGAGGCAGGCAGGAGGAGGAGGCAGGAGGAGGAGGGCGAGAAGGAGGACGAGGACGAGGAGGAGGCGGAGGAGGAGGAGGAGGAGGAGGAGGAGGAGGAGGGGGAGGAGGAGGAGGAGGAGGAGGAGGAGGAGAAGAAGAAGAAGACACTCCCGCGGTCGCAGGTCGCCCCCTCGGGGGCCGCCGCGCCCGAGCGCCCGCGGACGCGAGCACTCAGCGCGGGAGCCAGCGGCGTCGCCAGCTCGGCGCTCGGCGCCTGCGTCTCGTCGGGCGCTGCCCGCAGCCGCTGCGGCCTAACCCCTCGCCGCGCAGGGGGAAGGGCGGCTAGGGCGGACCGCCCCAGCCGCCTCCGCGCCGCCCCTGGGAGACTTCCAGGGCCACAGGCGCCGTGCAAGGAGTACTCCGCGTAGTACCCCACGTCGTAGCGTCAGCAGCTCCCTGCGTCTCGTCGGGCGCCGCCCGCAGCCGCTGCGACCTAACCCCTCGCCGCGCAGGGGAAGGGCGGCTAGGGCGGATCGCACCAGCCGCCTCCGCGCCGCCCCTGGGAGACACATCCAGGGCCACAGGCGCTGCGCATGGAGTGCACCGCGTAGTGCCCCACGACGTAGCTCCAGCAGCTCCCTGCGTCGCGTCGGGCGCTGCCCGCAGCCGCTGCGGCCTAACCCCTCGCCGCGCAGGGGGCAGGCGGCTAGGGCGGATCGCACCAGCCGCCTCCGCGCCGCCCCTGGGAGACACATCCAGGGCCACAGGCGCTGCGCAGGACGCACTCCTCGCAGTACCCCACGTCGTAGCGCCAGCAGCTCCCTGGAGTGCGCCCGCGGAAGGAGCACGCAGTACGTGCTGCCTCTGGCGGGGCGCCTCCATGGCCGCTGGCTCCGCCCTTCTTCTCGAAGTACTCCTCGTAGTACTTGCCACCGCAGCCACAGCCTGGCCTCGATATCTGCCAACAACCTCTGCGCGGCCTCGGGCAGCACGTTTCCCGCTGCGGTTGCCGCTGAGCGCCGGGGCGCCCATAATTGCCTCCAACGTCTGCTGCTCGAGACCCACGCTTGCCCTGCCCATGGGATTCGGCCCATGGCCCTTCTGCCCGCCCTCAGTACGCCGTCCCGATGCCGCCTGAAAAAGGGCCCAGAGACTTGGCTGCCGTGCTCGTCCTCGCTGCTGCACACCTCCATCAAGCGGTTGAGGCCCTGCTCCTGCCTCCTTTCCGCCGCGACCGCTCGGTTGGGGCCCTGCTCCTGCCCCCTTTCCGAGACGGTCCCTGGCGAAAGCGCTGTCTCCGTCAAGTGGTTGAGGCCCTGCTCCTGCCTCCTTTCCACCTTCGCCGCTCGTCTGAGGCCCTGCTCCTGCCTCCTTTCCGATGCGGCTGCAGCGCGCACCGTCACCAGCACCGACTCCGTCTTCATCAGGGGCGGGTAGGGGATCACCACAAAGTTGTGCCGAAGGGGGCACATCAATAACGTGGCGACGCTGAGGTCCCTCAGGCTCAGTGGGCACCAGTGACTCAGTGGGCGTCCCCGTTCCCGTGCCAGCACTATCCCCATGTTGTGGATCGGCCGCTTCGGGAACTGCGTGTCGCGTGCGTCCGAGGATCGTGTTGTCGTCGTCCTGGTCACGCTTCGCCTTTTCCTTTGCCTTGATCCTTTCCATCATGGCTGCCAACTTGTGCTCGTACCCCGTGTCCTCCGCCATCGCCACAGGTCGAGCGACACAAGTCCTCGAAAGCAGAGGGGGCAGGGCCTTGGGCATCAGCCTGCACAGGGGGGGCGTCATGTCCATATGCCTCGCCGGCGTCTTGTGTGGGCCCAAACCCCGTCGAAGATTCATCAGCACTTATACGCCTTGTCGGGCTGGCGGCTTGCACTGCCTCCTGAGCTTCTGCCGTCGACGTTGTTGCGCCCAAGCACCACAGCCAATACACACAAAGACCGCAGGGACCGCGTCGTCGCTGAGCCCGTCACCCTTCTGGTTCACCGCCACTAGGTAATGTCCGAGTGGTTGGTTGAGGAAGGCCTCGAGGAAGGTAGGGGTGCCAGCGCAACCATTGAGCATAACTTCCGTCCCTGGGCTGTTGATCTTCAAGCACGCCTTGCATTGTAGACCGAAATTTTCTTCCTCCCCCTGGTGCCATCCGTCAGTACGCGTACTCCTTACCCTCTTGGCCTGGGCTGCTCGCCGTGTCCATCGCTCTTGAGCATCACGATCAAACAACGGTAACACTGCCGCAACCAGCTTCGCGAAGTTCTTGATCCTCACAGTGGCCGTGTCGATAGCCTTCGCGAAATCCTCGCTGATTGCTGCATGCATCGCCGCGCCAGCTTTGGCTCTTACGTCCGCATATACATTGGCATATGTGAGCCTTCTTGTAGCCATATCCAGGCCAGCATACTCCGCTCCCGAACGATGTGCCTTCACGTGCGTCACGCTGCGGAGGAGGTGGAAACCAGGAAGGCTCTGGGCGAACATGGCCACGCACGCGTATGCCGACTTTGAACGTAACTGCTGCTCGTGCGCGAGAGCCGCCATCCTCACCGTCCCCATGAAGTCCGCGTAGCCATCAGCAGGTCGATCTGCCACCTGTCCTGTGTACGCGTAGGCTAGGTACTCCGCCATCGCCGAGGACTGCGGAAGCGACGCTGGCACTGGGGCGTGCATCGTGCATAGTACTTTGTCCGAATGTGGATCCATTAAAGCGATAGCCCATCCAGCACGTTGGAGCTCCAGAATGTCTGGCTTCGTACAGCTCCCATCGAACGAAAGCTCCATCTCCAGATCCGTGTCAGCAAGCACTGTCGCAGCCATGGTCTCGGGCGTGCAATCGAAGTCATTGCCATCACCGTCTAGAATCACGCTGCCAGTGCCAAGCTGCATGTCAGGAATTTCCCACTCAGGATATGCAAAGGCCCCTTGGGTGATGACTCGGTCGTCTGGCGCTTGGCGGAGCTCCTGAAGGAAAGACTCGGGGACTCCAGCTTCTCGACGTGCTTCTACGACTTCTGGCCGAGTACACTCCGCCAGCCTATGCACCAGCGTGTCCGCATCCCCACACTCGCACTTGCCGCCCGTGAGGTAACCTTTCTCCTTTGCTTTTTGCCGTGTCCATACTCCATCACAAGCACAGTTCATGATACAGAACTTCTGATATCTATTGAACTTCCTCGACTTAACATGTCGCCGAAGAATATCAAAGGTAACTCCTGTGTAAGGCTGCATGTCCCACTTCTCCGCTAGAGCCTTCTTATGCTGCACTGCCAGGCCTTGCCTCAGCATCATTTCAAGAAGGCCAGGAGTGAGTTGCCCTACATGCACCTCATCGCCTCGATGGTTGATCCAGAGTAGCCCTGCACGCGTTTGCCACCCAGCTCGTTGTACTGAAAGCGCTGCACGTTGAAGGGGGCCACGTGTCTTACTCCACTGCTTGACCACTCCAGGTTCGGCAACTGCCCTTCTCCACCAGGCTTCCAGCAATGCAAGAGGCACAGCTGCGGTAGCAGGTCTGGCTGTGGCGGCCCACACCATCCTTGACCATTGGAGGGCAGGAGCCAGTGCTTGCGTGGCAGCAGGGTCGCCGAGCAGCACCGTCTTCGCGCTCGCGGAGGCGCCGCCGTGGTTGGGCTCGACGTGCTTGTTGCAGTCCCGCCTTAACTTCAGGAGTTCCGCATCGTTGACCCCGTTGACCTCGGCCCCGAAGGTATACGCAGGCCTCGCACCGACACGGTAGATCTTCCCAATTCTCTCCGTCTTTTTAGCAGCGAGCGCCTTCTTGAACTTCCGTAGCTTCCTAAGCCTTCCACCATGCACCCTCTGTCTTGCCAGAAACTTGCCACGCGTACCTTTGGCATTCCGAGCCCCGCCTCCAGAAACATCAGTGCCCAAGTATGCCGTACTCTTCAAGCTGATCTTCATATCAAGGTGTAGCCGACGACTGACTTCATCACTTATGGCCTTGGTGCTAGAGATGATGGCAAGCTTCTCGTTGATGCTGGCCCCTAATGCACGTGCAACCTTGAAGAATCCTTTTGTCGCATGCACCGCCTGGTCGATCACCATCTGCTTGCCACTGCTGTTGACGCCAAGGGCTGTGTCGTCGATGTAGGAGGCGAAGCGCACCAGCGGATGCAAGGACGCGCACATGTCGTACTGTTCGACGGCGTGAGCCTTTATCACCACATCTGCATACGCATCTCCTGCTGGCAGCCCGGCATTCGCATGCCTTGGGGCCCCCCCGTGGTGGAGTCGTAGCCGTATGATCCTTGGCCCCTCCCATTGATTGTAGACCACCTTGACCATCGGAACTGGCATACCAAGGCGCATCAATTTGTCGCGCGCCTGGTCCAACCCAATCGTCTCGTAGTACTTGCTGTAGTCTGCAACTACCGCGACAACGAACCTGTCTTGACATACATTTTGCTCGTTGTCTGTAGCAAGGGCCCACGCACTGTCCACTGCGCTTCTCCCCGCTGCCGCTCCCCAGTAGGGGCGGTCCAATCTCTGCTGGATCATGTCGAGACCAGGCCGTCTCATCTTCTGCCATACTCTGTAGGCCGCCGAGGACAGAATACTCAACCTGTGTCCTCCAGCAGCTTTGGGCAACATTGGCATCACCATCCACGTAAGTTGAATGGGAAAAACTCCAATCGCCTCCACCGCCTTGAAGATATCACAGAGGCACTCCAGGGCCTCGTCGCTCAAGCGCTGGAAGTGTGACGGGTGGATGCCGTCAAGGCTGCTCGAGGTCTTCGTGGTGAACGCCTTCGAGGCTGCTCTGATCATACCTGGACTTGGTCTATCCATGGTGCTGCGATCAGGTACCCAAACGTGTGGTGCCTCCTCTGTCGCCTTCCAGAGTTTGTGGTGCTTGGCTTCCATTTCCAATACAATCTGGCGAGGGTGACCACTCATGCCGTCAGTGGTGGTCTTGCGCACTACAGTTGGCGCCTGCACGCTGTTGAGCTTGGTGACGCGATGGGAACGCCCAGCACCTCCCGCACATGCAATATCGCACCAGTCCTTCCAGCGAGTAGAGCTGTCTCGGTCTGCCTGCTGCTTCGCATACTCCATATCTTCTTCGCATTCAGCAAGATATTGGTGTAATTCTTCGCTGGATGTTGAGGCATGACTAATCAACCGTCTAGCTCGTGTGACAGATGCGTCAAGACGATGATTGACATTTTGGCCCACATAGTCGGTCTCCAGGAATCCTTGGACTGCATCAGCGAGTTGCCTTTCTTGCTCTTGGCCACGGCTGTTCTTGAGCGCAGCAATCCCTTTGACAGCATCTGCAAACCATTGCCAGCCATCAGCAACTGCCTGGATACCTTCAGCGCATTGGCCTTCATATGCATAAGATATCAACTTGGGTCGAATCATGCCCTTGAAATTTTCTGGCGCCTTGATGAACGCGCCCGTGATGTGGCCTAGCCTTACTGCAGCCTTCCACGCCCAAAAACCCCACGCTCGCGATAGCACCTTCCACGCCACTGCGACAAGAGCAGCCGCTGCTTGGCGAGACGCTTCTGCAGCGTAGCTCCGCTCGAAATCCCAGTCGGCGTCGCACCACAATGGACCCACAACTTTCTCGGCTGCAATCTTTGCCCCTCCAACATATGTAAGGTGTTGCATTGTCGTTCCGTGGCCACGCAACGATAGCTGGACGGGGCGGCGCGGCTTCCTATGCCATGTCTTATATACCTGGCATTCCCTCATCAGCCGCATAGCTCCAGAACTCAAGGCGAAGAAGTCGATCGTCGTGGCGCTGGTCGGCCCCCTGCATGCGACCTGGCCTGGGCTGACAAGACCGACTTGTGCGTGCACTGGGAAACCCGATGCCTCAACCTCTTCGATAGACATATTCCAGCCGCCTCCTACAAGACATGGGTACTGTTGTCCAGCCATCGCGAGCCCTACGTCCATGAGGATCCTAGCGTTCCTCGTCGTCATGCCCTCGGCCGTGCGCAGGTATACGTTGAAGACGTTGAGGGGCGGCCATCCTTCCAGTTCCACAAGCACGTGCTGCGCTCGATGGGCTACCAGCTCTGACCCGAAAGCAATCTGCTCATTCGTCTCGCTTTGTCTTCGAGCCGCCGTAGAAGCAGGATACTCAGGGCCTCGTAACCCCACGCCTTCCCGTGCGAAAATAGCCAACCCACCTGACGGAAGAAGTCCATCTGTAGGCTTCCCAGGAATAGCCATCATCTGCCACTTGCGGGAACCAGCCCGTGTGCTGAGGGCCTCGCATTCCCAGTCCGAGTGTCCTATTTCTTGCGCTAGAACAACCAGCGCGCTAGTCCTTTCCAATCGAAGCTTGAGCGTCCGCTTCCCTTGACTGGCATTGAAGGTCTCGAACAGGTGCTCGCTTGTCATGGATACAGGCGCAGGAATAGCGCATGTCTTTCCACGACGTACAAGTAGCCCGCTTACACGCGGCAGGGTGCTAGGATTTACACCCTCCTGTTGGTACTGCTGACACTTCGTCTGTCTTACGAAACTTGGTTTTCTGGATGTCGGCCACCATGTCGGAAAGCTGGTCCATGGAAATGTCGTGGCCGTGTTCTCCCTGGCATAGCTTGGTATGAAGTGCTTCGACGTCCTCCGTGGTCCACTGGATGCCGTTGCCGCGCTTGGAGGACTCGCCGTTGGCGTCACCTTCGCCTCCGCTGCTTGGCCCATCAAGACCATCATCAGACTCAGGGCCAACAGGGACTTGCACACCATTCCTTGGCGCAGGAGCCTTGGGGATTGAAACCTCCAGCTTTTTGCTGCACCAACTTTTGTAACTTCTGGAAATTGGCGTCCGCGCGGCACTGGTGATAGAACTGCAGCAGGCCAGGATCTTCCTGGAAGTCCGTGAGGTTGACGTCGAGCGCCATGATGTCCTCGGGGACGATGGGTGCAGCACCGTCGGAAGCTTCACCTTGGGCAACTTGCACTTGCCGCTGATGGCGCTCTGCCTCCGCTTTGAGCTGCTCGACCTCGACCTTCTTCGCCTCGATCGACGCCGACTTTTCCGATATCTTCTCCTGCGGTCCTCGTAGCTGCAGCAGCAATGCCTCGTGATCCTTCGTGAGCTTGTCCAGCTGCGTCCTGCTGCGCTCCAGCTTCTGCGATGCCAGCTTGTACGCCGTTGCTGGAGGCCGCAGGTCGCGGATCTGTTCCCTGAGTTTGTCAACTTCAGCCTTGTGGTACGCGTGGGCCGCACCATCCTGCTCTTCGTACTTGACAGCTTCCTTGAGGGCACGCTCATGGTAGTTGATATTTCCCTGCAGCGCCGTCCTCTTCGCGAAGCTGGGGTCCTTCTCACTCTTCTCTTCCGTGTGCTGGTGCTGGTCGCCGTCAGCCTGAAGCCGAGGTGTGGGGCCACCTTTGCCGACGAGGTTCCGCAACTTCGCGATCTCGGCTTCCATGAGCTTGAACTTCGAGCACCACGGCGCAGGCTTCTCGATGAGCCCACTACCTCCAGCTCGCTTCGACGGTGCATCACCTGCGCGCTCAGCTGCATCTGCCTTCTTGGCCGCGGTGATGATGCGCTGCGGCGCCTGCTTGCCACAGCTGCACTCGATGCGGCACGCCCAGTTGCCATTCCTGCCACAGGAGCAGTTCCAGAATGGCTTCTTCGAACCTCGCAGCACCCTCGGCCTCGGCTGCTGCTCTTGCGCCTTGGCCGGCGCTGGCGCCATCGCCCCTGCTGAGGAGCCGCGATGGCCGTCCAAGCGCTGAGCCGCGCTGCGCAGAAGCGCCGCCAGGCCAGGAGTCCAGCGCCCCGCCCAGGCGTGGAGGAGGGCGCGATCCTCCTTGCGTCGGAGTCGCGCTCGATGGTGGGCGGCGGTCTCCCTGGGAGCCGCCGTCGCGCGAGCGCTAGTCTCAGCGCGCGACAGGAGCCGAATCCCCCTCGCCTGCAGCCCCGCAGGCGCCCGAAGGGGGGCGGCAGCTCCTCGCGAGCCGAAAACTGGAGGAGGAGGAGGAGGAGGAGGGGGAGGATGAGGAGGAGGAGGAGAAGGAGGAGGAGGAGGAGGAGGAGGAGGCGGGAGGAGGAGGCAGGAGGCAGGCAGGAGGCAGGCAGGAGGAGGCACGAGGCAGGCAGGAGGAGGGGGAGAAGGGGAGGCACGAGGAGGCAGGAGGCGGCAGGAGCATGTGTGAATATAGACAGAAGTCCCTGCGTTCTTCGCCATTATATGGCCCCTTCCCTGTCCCGAGGGCTCGCCCGCCCCCCCAGCCCTCTTGTCCCTACGGCCACAGGGGGCCTAGAAGGCCCCAAAACTTGCCAAGGGGCCTCAAGAGGCTCCCAAGACGTTCCAGGAGGGCCCCGAGTCGCCGAAAGATCGCGACAAGGCGCCCAAGATGGCCCCAAGATGGTTCTGGAAGCCCCCGAGATGCCCCACGAGGCCCCCAAGAGGCCGCCCAAGAGGGCCCCACAGCAAAAATCGCTCCCTTCCTCTCGGAAAGCGCTCCTCTCCAGCACACTTGACGGGCCCAGGAGAGGGCCCGGAGGGGTGAGAAAAAACATGGAAATCCAGCTTTCGGCTCCAAGACGGTCCCAGAGGGTCCCTAAATAGAGAAACGAGCTCTATACACCGACGCTTTTTCCGACCCTGCGCTGAAATTCGCACAGGAACGCGGATTCTGGTGTATGCGGGATCCTGGTATATACATTTTCGTTGTTTTCCGGGGACATCGGTGAAAAAAGTATACACCACACCACCCCAGCGTCGTCCCCGACCCTCAAAAAGTCCTAGGATTCAAGGAACAGCCCGCCACTGGTAATGTATACGTTCCAAGTTCCGACTAAAGGCCCTCTAGAGGCCACCGAAAAGGAGCCCCAGGAGCCCCGGCACGCCCCCGCGAGGCCCCCTCGGGAGGCCCCGAGGCCCCCTAAACTCCCTCCAGGACGCCCCCGCGGGGCCTGCACGATGCCTCCGAGAGGCCCGAAAACTGCGCCCGAGGCGCCTTCGAGACGCGTAGCTATAAACGGACGCGTTGCACAAAAATTCGTTCGCCATGATTATACAGATTCAGCCGTGCTGGGGGTCCTCCAAGTGCGTCCAAACGAAAACTGCCATCAAGATGCCTCCAAAAAGCTCAGTTCTGAACGCTGCAACACCAATACATGCTGCAACACCAAAGAAACTGCCTCCAAAGTGCTGCAACACCCAAGTGCTGCAACATCAAGATGCCTCTAAAGTGCTGCAACACCAAAACAATATCCACGGTTATACATGTTCAGCCGTCTTGGGGTTCTCCAAGAGCGCCCCCACAAGAAACTGCCTTCAAAATGCCTCGAAAACGATAAGTTCTGAACGTACGTGCTGCAAGCCACAACTGCCTTGCCTGCCTCGCCCTGCTGCCGCCTCGCTCGTCGCTTCCACAAGCGCGGTAGCGGATGTGAGCGGCAACGCCACGAGATGTGAGGATGGTTAGAGCCTTCTGTAGCCAAAGATCTACTCCAGATCTCGTAATAAAAGGGAGGGGGTCTGGACCCTCCAAGACAAGCCATTTCAGACCTCCCCCGTGGGAGAACCCTCCAAAACATCGTCCCCAGACCCCCCAGGCCCTCCAAGATAGCCTGGAAGAGACCCCCCCCCGAAATGAGACCCCCCTCCCTTTATTACGAAATCTGGAGTAGAGCCTTCTTAGCCAAAGATCAAATGGCTTTCGCGTAGCGGGATATCTTCCGGCGCCAAAGTTCGAGCAGCGTGCCCTCGTGCAGCTCACGGCAGCTTCCGCCCTCGATGAACCTGCGGCACGGAAGCCAACGCATGACCGCGAGCCACACCTCGTGTCCCTCTCCCTCCCTCTGCTCGTCCCTTTCCTCCTCCTCCTCCTCCTCCTCCTCCTCCTCCTCCTCCTCCTCCTCCTCCTCCTCCTCCTCCTCCTCCTTCTCTGTGTAACCCTCATCACACACACAACTCCTCATACATCGGCCTCGCCTTCCTTCGTATTCCTCGGTATTTCCCAGCTGCCCGCGCAAGCCTCGAAGCCTCGCCGCTGTTGGCGAAGCTGGCCGTGCGCGCGGGGGAGAAAGTCTCCCAGGGCGGGAGGACAGGGGAAGAGAAGAAGGGTACAAGCAGCAGTGGGGGGGGGGGGGGAGAGAGCGAGAGAGAGAGCAGGGGGAGAAAGCGAGAGAGAGAGAGAGAGAGAGCAGTGGGGGGGGGAGAGAGCAGGGGGGGGGAGAAAGCGAGAGAGAGAGAGAGCGAGCGGAGTGCGCCAGAGGGCAGGACGCCAGAGGGGCAGGACGAAGGGAGGCAGAGAGACAAAGAGCCGGATACTCAGAGACAGACAGATAGAGAGAGAGAGAGAGACAAAAAAAATGTATATATATATATATATATATATAATATATATATAAAAAAAAAAAAAAAAAAAAAAAAAAAAAAATGGAGACATCTCTATACAAACAAAAACACACACAGAACATTGAGGTGGGGAGGGGGCCTTGAGGCCAGGGCGCAGCGTGGACCACATAAGGCACGAGCACGTGTACAGTCGGGGCGCTGACCCAAGGAACCCTAAATAAGGAGCGAGGCCCCTTTTTTCCATCAGCTAAACTTCGATGTCCGATCGAAAACAGAAGGCAAACCTGAGGCAAGCTGTGAAACACGTAAGGACCGCGGAGCCCCTCCCCAACCAAAAGGGCTCCTTCTTCGGGGCCCCGACTGTATCGCCCGCGGCGCGCCCCGCGCTGGCGAGCCCGCGGCGTCGCCCGAGGTGCAGTGCGCCGCGCCGCGCGCACGCCGCGCACGTCGCGATCCCACCGCGGCCCCAGCGGGCTCGCGCCCCCACGTGATATGATGGGCCTGTTTTCAAACACCACCACCATGTGTTGGAGGGGGGGGGGGTCCTCCTCCTCCTCCTCCTCAACCTCCACCTCCTCCTCCTCTTCGTCCTCCTCCTCCCCTTCGTCCTCCTCCTCCTCCTCGCCGTCCTCCTCCCTTGCCCCTCTGACTCATGGTGGTTGTGTGGAAAACAGGCCCATCATCACGAGAAAGGCAACCAGGTGGTGAGCGCAGCGTGCAGTCGTGCCCTCGTGATCCCACCGCACCCCGAGTGCACTCGCGCCCGCCAACGAGAAATGCAGCCAGGCGGGGTGGCCCTGCAGAGCACGACATGCGCCCGATGGCGAGCGGAGCGCGGCGCCCCGGCCGCCAGAGGCCGGGTCTTATATAGAAGTGCGGCACGCTCGAGGAACGATGGATGCACCGTGCTGGGCAGGGCGCAGGAGTCGGGACGGCGACCGACGGAGGGAGCAAGAGCAGCGGGAGGAGGGCGGAGGGAGGACGGCGACCGAAGGAGGAAGGAGGGCGGAGGGAGGGAGGAGGAGGGAGGGAAGGAGGAGGAAGGAGGAGGGAGGAGGGAGGAGGAGGGAGGAGGGAGGAGGGAGGAGGGGGAGGGGAAGGGAGGAGGGAGGGGGAGGAAGGGAGGAGGGACCTCATCAGTGCACTCCTGATCAAGCCCGGACTCGCGATAAGGGAGGAGGGGGGAAGGAGGAGGAGGAGGAGGAGGAGGAGGAGGAGGAGGAGGAGGAGGAGGAGGTGAGGAAGGGAGTGCAAAGGGGTGAGGAGCGGCAGCAGCGGCAGCAGCTGCGGCAGCCGTGGCAGCAGGCATGAGAGCATCCGTGCGAAGCAGGACGAGGAATGAGAGCAGGAGGCCTGCACCCCGTGGAGCTGGGCGAGACGCACAGCTCCAAGCAGGGGCAAGGGGGGAAGGGAAGCCACCCCTGAACTTGCTCCCTGAACTAAATCCTTCCAGTGCACCGCTCCCGTGCCCGAGGCCTGCTCGCAGCTGCATTTTCATCAGACTCCAGACTGATAAGATCCACCTCCTCCTCCTCCTCCTCCTCCTCCTCCTCCTCCTTGTCCTCCTCCTTTTGCTTCTCCTCCTCCTCCTCCTCCTCCTCCTCATCATCATCATCATCATCATCCTTTTCCTCCTCCTCCTCCTTCTTCTCCCCCTCATGTTCTCCCCGTCGTTTCGTTTCGCCTCTCCCATTCCTCCCCGTCTCGTCCTACTGTGTCGCAAAAGCCGAAAACGAAGCACGCATTGTCTCAAAGCGCCAGGCTACGGCAGCGGCTGCGTCTGCATCACTACGCCTGCTCATCACGGCGTTTTCCTATCCAATATATTGACATGTATAATACTACTCGCAGTGGCTGTCACAAAACAGCAAGACCAAAAGCATATTCCCCGCCCTGCCTTTTGTACCTGAGCAGGCGTCAGAACTCCCCACGCCCCGAGCCCTGCCAACACAAGGCCCATTCCCAGGACCATGCGCCCCTTCTGGTAATGCTGCTCCTCCTGCATCCTCCCCCAGCCCCACCCCCCTCCTCCTGCTCCTCTCCCTCCAACCGCCCCCCAGGCGCCCTGGTTGGAATCCGATTCACCGTACTCGCCTTAGCTCCACGTCTTTCACTCCATGGTTTCGCTTCCATCGCATGCCCATCCTGGGCCGAGCTGTTGGAGGCCTGGAAATGGGCACCAACACCAACACAGGGGGTTGCCTCTAGACGGGGAAGATGATCCTAGATTGAAGCGCTGGTGGTAATATCTCGGCCACCTCGGAAGCCACACTATCACCACCACCGAGATCGGGCTCGTCTCCCCCTGGTGGAGGCACACCGCCGAAATTGGTGTTGGTGTCAATCTCTAGGCCTGCGAAGCCGGGCAAGGGCGCCAGCCATCATCGCACCATGTTTGCATGTGGGTCAACCCTCTCCGACAGAGTACGAACGCGAGGGGAGGTGGGGGGAACCCCCCCTACGAGGCGCGCCCTCTGAGCCAGCTTCGCGCACGCGATCGAAGGTCAAGTCCCCCCCCCCCCCTGCGCTCGACTCTGTCAGCCCCGCAAGCCCGTGCCCGACCCACCCCAAAGCCGGGACAAGCGAAACCGCCGGCAGGAACTCGGGGCTATCGGAGTCTGCTTGCCCCACGTCCAGGCGCGGCCCGCCATCACTCCGAGGGCGTTGGCGGCCGCCCTTGCTGCCGAGCAGGTGCGGCACCGTGCAGACAAGAAGCCACGAAGGGCAAAACCGCCGATCAAGTGCTGGAGCGAAGCCCTACATTGAAGGGGCCCAAGAACACACAAATTCGCCGGCCCAACGGGCCAGAGGCGTGCTAACATCTCCGGTAACTACTTAACAATACAATATTTCTAGTTCGCGCGCGCGGGGCGGCCCATGGGGGCCCCCGGACGAAAATTACCCCGGCCGATCCCCGGCCGGGTCCCGGCTGGGTCCCGGGCGATCCCCCAGGGGGAAGCTATTTTTCGCCACCCCTCACGAGGATCGTGGCCTCCGAGGGGGTGGCTGCAATCGACTACCCCCCCTCCCGCCCCAAGGGGCCCCCAAGAGCCCCCCAAGAGGCCCCATGGGAGCCCAAGACGCCGCCGAGGAGCCCCAAGACGCTCCCAAGAAGCCCCCAAGAGGCCCCCACGACGGCCCCAAGATGCCATGCCCCAAATAGCGCTCCAGGGCCAGCGGAATGAGCGAACCGATTAAATAATTTACACCATAGAAAAGCCCCAATCAATGGATAGTGTTCGCTGAGGAGATCAACCGGGAACCCGTGAGCCCGGGAACCCAAAACCCGCCAAAATCGGCCTGGAACCAGTGACCGGGAACCAAGGAACCTGGAACCGGGAACCTGGGAACCCAGCACGTTACCAAATTCGGCTGGAGAATTCGCCAAATCTTTCAACTTCCGCTAAGACCCCGTCAGTGCAAGCACTGATTGGAAAAAACACAAAAGACCGGATTCCCCATCTTTTCCAATATTTTCTGGGTTTGCGTCGTCCCCCACATGGAACGGAGACCCCCAACCGGGAAATCGTTTCGTTTCGTTCGTGTCGCGCGTGCGGGCGAGGCGAAACTGCGAGGGCGCGCGAGAGACATGAACCCGCCGCTGCTAGGGCGAACCCAAGGAGAAGTCGCGTCGAGGCTGGGCCCGCGCTAACGCAGGGCACAACCGTCGACTGGCGCAGGCCCAGGCCAGGCGGTGGGGTGAGCGCGAGTCGGCGTCGCGGAGCCGAGCAACCTCGCCGACGCCTCCCCCAAGCCTGGCGCTGGGTCAGCCCAGCCTCGACACAACTAGCAGCCACTGCGACGCCAGTGCGCTCGCGCAGCAGGGTCGGGCGGGTGGGGAAAAACGCATCCCGCCAGCGGGACGGCTACGCGTGAGACAAATCCCATCCACCTGCGACGAGAACGCGCTCGCGGGCGCGCAGGGTGGGGATCCGCCTCAGCCGTGAATAGCCGCCCCGCAGCATTAGAGACAAGCAAGAAGATAGCCCATAGGGGCCACGACGCTCGCGCGACTTCTCCCCGCGCTCAAATGCTGCCCAGAGCGCCCATGAGAAGTCGCGTCGAGGCTGGGCCCGCGCTAACGCAGGGCACAACCGTCGACTGGCGCAGGCCCAGGCCAGGCGGTGGGGCGAGCGCGAGTCGGCGTCGCGGAGCCGGGCAACCTCGCCGACGCCTCCCGATGCATGCTCGGCGGAACGACGCCCAAGCGCGCTCTAAGCAGACCGCAGATGCCTGGTCTGCTTGACTCACGGCCTGGGCGGCCCCTGCACCGCTTCCGCGGCGATCGGCGCGTCCTGCGCGCCCCGCGCCGCCGCGGAGCCCCGACCCCGATGCCTGCAGGGCGGCGCCTCGTCGGAATCGGAGTGCGCGATCTCGGCTTCTGCCGCCAGCACCATGGCTCGCGTCTTTGCGGCCGGGTACCTGCGCGCCGCCAAGCGCCGCGCCCTCGCGACCCAGGCAGCGCGGCCGTGCCCCCTGTCGGAATGGAGTGCCCGAACGCGGCCACAGATCTCCAACCCCCTTCGAAGAACAGCGCTGCTGGCCCCCCGGTGCGGAGTGCCTGCGTGCGAGAGACACGAACTGCGCGCGGGCCCTGGGTAGGCAGGGGACGGCAAGGGGAGCCCATGCCTGGTCGGCCCGGCCGCGCCTGAAGCAATGCGTCCCCCACTCCAATGCCCTATGGAGCCCGAGGTGGGCAGCGGCGAGCTCGACGCAAGCCAGCCCGTCCACGTAAGAGACGCCCGGCAGGAGCTGCTCGCCGGGCCGGAGCGAATGCCGAATGATGCAGACCGCACACAATCGTTTGCCCTGGAGCTGGCATACGCATACCCTCCAGACCTCGCGATGCGGGGAGCCCGGGGCGCGCCCCGCCGCGCGCGCGCGCTCGGCCCGCCGGGTCGGGAGCCACTCTCCCCTTCCGCTGGCGGAATTGCACCTGCACCTGGTGCTTTCCTTCGTCTACGTGGAGCGAGACGGCACTATGCCCAGGCGCATTCAGCCCCACTACTTCGGAGCCGAAGCGCAAGCAGAACTGCCAGCATATGACGAAAGCGTCGGCCATATCGCCGCGTCCGATCTGCCAAACGCCAGGCCCGCGGGCCGGCACGCACGGCAGGCCGCTTAGTTCGAAGAGCGCGCGGCCGCGCCTCGCGCAGCCAATCCGACATCGCGCGCACGTTTTCGGCCGTGGCGCGCGCACGAAATCTTTGCGCACCAGGCGGTTCCGCCTGCCGCCGATATCATGGGCTCGCGGCCGACGCGCGCGGCGGCCGTACCTTTCGGGCACCGAATACCAGGGTCCGCGTGTCCGCCAAAGACCCTGTGTCTGCGCGGAGCAGATGCAGGACTGAGCGAATGCCCTGCAAATAGTTCGACAGGGTCCCCGGGCGGCGACAGAGCGCCACCATCATGTCCCGCGCGATGGCGCACGGCGGCCAGGGCGGGACGCCTGCCGCATCGCACGCCTGGCCGTACAACTCCACCGCCGAGGCATACGGGTATGCCGAGAGCTTCCACGCGTGGAATTCTCGCCACAGCGCGGCCATCTGGATGCGGCGCATGCACTCCAGTCCTGCTCCTGACACCCGCAATTCCTCGGCGCGCCGACGAGGTGTTCCTGGCACCCGCCGCACGCCGATGTCCTGCCTCGCGCGCACCTCCCGCGGAATGCCGCCTTCGCTTATGAATATCGCGGGCGGAGCCTGGAGTTTCGTCAGCTGGCGGATTGCCTCTGCCAGCATCGGCGGCGCTGGTACCTCCGCGCCGCGCGCGGTGCACGAGGACGGTGGCGCCGCGCGGCGGTGCCTGCCGCGCCTGCCTTGCCGCTGAGAGCAACGCGAGGGCTTCTTGAGGCGTCAAACCCCCGCCGGGCCGGCGTTTCGCGCGCAAGCCCGGTGCCGGTGCCGGGCACTTGGCCGCTTTCTCGAGTAACGTTTCCGCCGCCTTCGCGCCCACGGGTCAGCGGGCGGCGGCCGGCCTTGCTTGCTCCGCCGGATGGGGCGGAGTTGCGCGCGCGCGCTCGACCTGGGAGAGCGATACCGCTGCATCGCCCTCCCGGGGCCGCTTTGCCTTTTCGTGGGTCAGCTTACGCGCGTGAGTAATAAGCGTCACGGTGAAGCACTCTGACCACTCCCGGAGGCACGGGAACACTTCCCTCGCCTCCTTCGCCGTGAATCCGGACAGGTCGGGGGGATACGCCGCTCCTTCGGCTGCGAGCATGGATGTCAGACACTGCAGAGCTTCCGCGCCTACCGGATGCGAATCATTTTCGGGCGTCCACCGCGACGCGTGTGACAAGCACGCAAGCATGGCGCCCGCGGGCCCCCTCTCGCGGCGGGCCTGGTCGTCACGCGCTCGCCGCGCAAGCCTTTGCGCCCCCTACAAATTGCCCTGTGCTACTTGCTATGCATGCCCGCGCGAATGCCAAGGCGCCGCGCGGGGCCATGGCCACGCCACACGGGTGAAGCCCTCGCGGTGCATGGCCGCGATCGCGGCCGCCTTCGTGGCGGGCCGCGTAGGGGCGTCTGCCACGTTGAGCGCGGATGGCACATACCACGCGCTCAGGAGGCACCGCGCGGTCGCTGCTGCGAACCAAATATCTGCCACGAGCGCGTTATAATCTGCCTGGCGCGAGGTCCCGCGTAGGAGCACCCCGAGCGCGGCCTGGCGCGGTCAGCGGAGCATCGCACGGGCAGCTCGGCGACCCGCGCCCGGCCGCGCCTTCGAATCGACAAACAACACGATTTCCGCATCGCGCAGCGTCGCGAGCAAATGATGCAAGGCGCAAACGGCCGCGACGAGTTCCCATGCCGCGACCTTTCGCAACACGGCGGGCTGTCCGCCAGGCTACGCGTGGCCGGGGCGCCCCCGCCTGCGTCTTGCGGTGCTTCGTCCACCGCTTGATCGACGAAGGCACATCAGCCGCTGCATAGCGCTTACCGCTGGGCCCAATGATGACCCACGCGAGCCTGCGGAGGCGGGGCGGGCCGGGCAATGCGGGCGCCGTTCCAAACAGGCGCGCGCGTATGTCGCCTGCCGCCGCCCGTCGCGTCGGAATAGACGAGGTAGCGTGGCCGCTCCGGGGTCACCCGCAGGGGCACCGCTCGTTCCGGCGCGCTCCGGAGGAAGCGCAGCCACCATTCCAATGCCCCGCGGAGCCGCGACTTCAACCTCCATCCCCGCTGCTGCGCGTGCCAGAACAGCGGGGCGAGGTATACCCGGGCACCTGCCGTCGCTCTCGCGCGCGCGCGTCGCTCGCGCGCGGGAGCTTGGGCGCGCCTCTGCCGAACACCGCAGAGGAGCCCCATCCGAGTCTGCCGGCAAGTTTTGATGCCGCCGCCGGCGACATTCCCCCTGCCTCCAGCACCCACTCGATCTCTTGGATCCATTTGTGGCGCTTGTCGCCACCGATCGCGAATACTAACGAGAGCTCATCGCCCGATCCGCGCACTTCCGCGTCGACGCCGAGCACAGCGGCCCTCGGCTCGGCAACAACGCGTTTGCCGGCGTCCAGGCGCCAGCCCAAAAGGTCTTCGACGACCGCCCGCAGGACCTCTGCGGCATCGCGGGGGCCGCCCGTGCCGGGCCCCCCGTCCGCGTCGGCCCGGAACAGATCGCCCACGAATCGGCCCGACGCGAGCGAGAACAGCTTGGCAAGGATGGCCTGCCGCGCTCGCGGGGCGCTCGCCGCGCCGCCGCGGCGCTCGCGCCTCGCGCCTGGAGCGCCGCCCCAACGCGGCCCCAAGCGCATCCGCTGCCCACGGCGCCGAAGGGGCAGCTCAAGAGTTGCAGACAGTAGCCCTCGCGGGCTCCCTTGGCCCATGCCGAATGGGCCAACGGGAGGTCGGCGCCTCGCACGGGCAACGTTTTGTAAGCACCGATGAAATCTTCTTTGCTCAGCACCGGCGCGCCGGCCGCGGCCGCGATCCGCGCCAGCTCGACCAGAGCATCGAGAGAATCCACCCTACGCGCGGTCGCGGCGACACGGGAGAGCGGACAGCGCGCGCGAGGGGCGGGGGGGGGGGGGAAAGGGCCCGCCTGCACCTCTCGGCTGCGGCGGCGCAGTCATTAACGCCCGTGGCAGTGAAATCGTCGATCGCGCGTACCTGGACGCGTTGGCTCCCGGCGCGGCGCCCAGGGGAGGGGACGGTGCATGCCGCGGCGAATGCGCCATTCCTTGCGCATCCATTTTTCCAACTTCCAGCGCCATCCCTCGTCTACAGGGAATCGCGGGTTTAACACCGCCCCGCGTGGCAGGTCGGACAACCGGACCCACGCTGCCTGGCCCGCGGCCACCTGCACGCTCGCGGACGTCGCAGCATGGGTGACTGTCCCCGCTGGCTTGCGCGGCGCGCGCCTCTTCGTATGCTTTATCATGCAAAATCTGGGCGACTTCCGCGTCGGCCCCCAGATCCCGAGACACGCGCTCGAGGGTGGCGGCGTTCAAAGTGTCCGCTCGGCTGCGCAACTCGGATGGGCATTCGGCTCCCTTGGGGGTCACGGGCGCGTTCATGCCCGAGCGCGGCAGGACCCCCACTAGCGGGAAGCCCCGCTCCAAGTCACGCGTCAAATTCTCGTCGGACGCCTCAAGCACGGAGCCGCGCCCCGCTGTCGCGCGCGCGCGCGCTGCGTCGCTGGTCACCCCTGCAGCTTGCATCATTTCGGCCAAAAGCAACAAGTTCTTGTCAGGCCCAAGGACGGAGCGCACATGCCATGGTAACTTCGCATAGCGTGCCTCGCCCGACCGCGCTCTCCGCCGGTGCTTCGCGGTAGCGGCGTGCCGGGCGGCGCCTTCCATTCTGAAGCCGTCACACGTTTGCGCTCTCGCCAAAATTGCAACGCCGCCTCGCGCCTCTCTTGCAAGAGTGCGTCGCTCGTCTGGCTCGCCGCCACCGCCGCATCGCGCTCAGGTCCCGCAAGCGGCGCTATCTCGCGGACTCGCGGCAAGTGTGCCGCCCAGGCGGCGTGGCAAAGAGGGCTCATGCCCGCCCTCTTGTCTTCGTCGTCGAGCAACGCATCCACGGCGGCTTTGATCTGCGCGCGCGCGCTTCGCGGCTCCGCCCCCGTAGAGTGGCGGGCAAGGGCCTCTTCAAATGCGCAGCCGGCATCGTGGATTTGCTGGGGGCAAAGGTCGCCGCCCCCGCCTTCGGCGCCGTCGTCGGAATCAACATCCGCGTCCTGCGCTGCGCTCGCCGCGGGCGGGGCGGTCTCGCGCGCGGCGCACTGGCGGCGCCTCCTGCCCCTCGGGCGACGGCCCGCGCCACACTGCGCCCTCACCGCTGTCGGCAGGGTGCAATGGGGAGGCCCCGTCGTCTGCATCACTGGCTGGTGCGGCGCCCCCGCGGGGGGGCGCGCGCGCGCGCGCGGAGCGCGCCTCGGGTGGGCGAATAATTAGCACGCACAGCGCCGGCGCCCTGGCTTCACCACCGCCAGGACTCCTTTCGCTCAGGCTTGTGCCACGAGCTCCCCGCGCCCTTGGGAGCCCCTCCCTTGCCGGCCTTTCCGCTCCCCTTCTTGCTGAAGGTATCGCGGCGGGGGCTGCGCGAGCGCTGGCGGAGGACAGGGCTCACCGGGGTCCGTGGCTTCGCCGCCTCGCGCGCCGCGACGCGTGCTCGCGCTCGCGGGGCGCGCACGCGCGGGCTCGCGCCTGGTCGCGCCGGTCGTTGCCGCCTTTCTTGCCCCCGCCCTTGGCGAACGCCGCCTGGCGGTCCGACTGCTGGACTCTCTCCTACAGCGCGCAGCGCGATGCACGATGCCAGGGCGGCGGCCACTCGAAAGCGCTGCGCTCCTTGGCGGCGCGCAGAATGTCCCACGACAACGCAGTGAACGAGGCCGCCGCGTCCTCGTCGCCGTGTTCCAGGTCTTTCGCCACTTTCTGGCGGAGAAGCAAATCGTACGTGTAGGAAACCTGGACGCGGCGCGGGCTCCCGCGCGCGGCTCCCTGGGCATCGGGCCCGCCGCTCCGCGGACGCGCCTTGACGCCCCCGTGCTCCTCGCTCGCGCGCGCGAGCTGGTACATGTATCCCAATAGCACGACGGGATCAAACACTTTGGACAGGATGCAGCGAAGCCCCCACTCCATTACGTGGGCCTCGCGCCACGGGGCGCGCGCGGGCGCGCGCGCTGCGCTGCGTCGCGCGCGACCTGGAAGTGCGCATAACCGAGAAAATCCATTCGGTCCAGGGCCGCACCCGCGCGGTTCGCCGCGGCAACGGCCGACGCGCGATCGCGCCACGAGCCCGCCCCCGCCGGCACCGAGTCCAGCTTCGGCATTCGCGCCCATTGGGGCTTGCAGTGGTCCTGCGCGCGGAGCAATCGGCGAAACGGAAGCGCGTCATTGCACGCGCCGCCGAGCAGGGAGCCTGCAGGCTCTCGCCCTCGGCGCTCCCAATGTATAAGCGGCCATGGGACTGGGTCGTCCGGCCCGCGGCCGCGAATTTGCGCATCGACTCCTCGGTCGGCAATCCCTCACGGGGGAACATGCCGAGCCAGACCTCGCGCACACGGTCCTGCCGAGGCGCGCATCCCCGAACAATGCCGCCCGCGCATGCGAAAACGCGGCGCGCCTCCATGGCAAACGCCAGCGGCTTCTCCCGCTTTTCTTCGAGCAATTCCTTGCTGGCCTTCACGTATTCTTCCATTGCCGCCGCAATCCGCGTCGTCTCCTCCGCGGGCTTGGCGGCCGCCTCCGCCGGGGCCGATTGCTGACCCTCCTGGCGGCACGCCGCGCGGCGGCCCGCGTCCTCGCGCACCAACGGGGCGGGGGCCTTCTGCCCGAAGGCTTCCATCGCTCGCGACTGTGTCCGCAGCGCCATATTGATGCGGCACGGCTTAATCGCGAAATCGCGCCACTCCGCGGAAGAATCGCCCGCAAACGGCTTCGCGCCTGGCTTCAGGGCCGCAATCAACATATCGCGCATGGCCGCATCCGAGTAATCAATCGGGCGGGCCGCCCCGATCGCTTCGGCCATCAGGCGCGCGACCGCGGTGCACAGCACCAGCTCGGGAGCTGGCGATGCGCCCCCCTCCGCCGCGTTGGCCGCTGCGACGAAGAGGACCCAATCGGCCTTGCGCGCCGCTGCGAGTGGGCTCATGCCCGCGGTAGACGCACGGAGACGCGCGCGCGCGCCCTGATGGCATTTTTGTCGGTGCCGAATGCGCCAGCAGGCAGATCGCCAAGCAACTCAACGATGTCTGAGCGAGCCAGCGCCATGGATGCTGCGCGCGCGTCGGAAAGCGCCGTGCACGTATCCCCCTCGGCGTCCTTATCGCGCGCTGGCGGTTGCACATGACATAACCCGCAGGCATCCAGCGCAAGAGGGCAGGCAAACGCACGCCGCAGGCATACTGCGCACCGGGGCTGACAGGCAGCATCCGCAGGCATACTGCGCACTGGGCCGGCAAGCGGCAACCGCAGGCGTACTGCGTACAAGGGCCGGCATACGGCACACACTTGCAGGCATACTGCAACGCACGCAGGCATACTGCGCTATGGGGGGGGGCCGGCATACGGCACTCGCAGGCATACTGCGCTTAATGGCCGGCATACGGCGCCCACTTGCAGGCATACAGCCGCACGCGCAGGCATACTGCGGAGAGGGGCTGACAGGCAGCAATCGCAGGCGTACTGCGTACAGGGCCGGCATTCGGCATTCGCAGGCACACTGCGCACAATGGCCGGCATACGGCACACACTGCAGGCATACTGCACAGAGGAATGATTGCCGGCGTACGGCATCCGCAGGCATACTGCGCACAAGGGACCAGCATACGGCGCGCACTTGCAGCGCAGCGCAGGGGACAAGTGGCCGGCATACGGCATCCGCAGGTATACTGCGCACTGGGTCGGCATTCGGCCCAGGATGACCCGTACTCATGCGTGTCCTGACCTTCGAGCCGCAAAACCGACGAGGGACGTAGGTGCTTTCCACGAAGTAGACGCGCGGACCTGTGGGGGAGGAGGGGAGGGGAGGAACCTGCAACGGGAGAGAGAGGCGGCGGAGCGGCCAAGCGAACGCGCGCGCGGGAGGAGGGGCGAGGGGAGGAACCTGCGACGGGAGAGAGAGGCGGCGGAGCGGCCAAGCGAACGCGCGCGCGGGAGGAGGGGGGGGGGGGGAACCTGCGACGGGAGAGAGAGGCGGCGGAGCGGTCAAGCGACGCGCGCGCGGGAGGAGGGGGGGGGGGGGAACCTGCGACGGGAGAAAGAGGCGGCGGAGCGGCCAAGCGAACGCGCGCGAAAAACGCATCCCGCCAGCGGGACGGCCACGCGTGAGACAAATCCCATTCACCTGCGACGAGAACGCGCTCGCGGGCGCGCAGGGTGGGGATCCGCCTCAGCCGTGAATAGCCGTCCCGCAGCATTAGAGACAAGCAAGAAGATAGCCAATAGGGGCCACGACGCTCGCGCGACTTCTCCCCGCGCTCAAATGCTGCCCAGAGCGCCCATACAAATGATTATCCCCTGCCCGCCGGCCCGTCTGGCGGTGGCTCGCGGTGTCCCGCGGTGTCCCGTGGTGTCCAATGGTGTCCCGCGGTGTCCCGTGGTGTCCCGGGGTGTCCCGCCGCTGCTAGGGCGAACTCAAGACAAATGAGTATCCCCCGCCCGCCCGTCCGACGGTGGCTCGCGGTGTCCCGCGGTGTCCCATGGTGTCCCGTGGTGTCCCGTGGTGTCCCGCCGCTGCTGGGGGGAATTGGAGACAAATGATTATCCCCTGCCCGCCCGTCCGTCCGTCCATCCAGCGGTGGCTCGCGGTGTCCCGCGGTGTCCCATGGTGTCCCATGGTGTCCCGTTGCATGAAATCGATAGCGAAATCGATAGTGAGATCGACAAGTGTCCCGTGCTGTCCCGTGGTAGCCCGTGGTGTCCCGTGGTGTCCCGTTGAGCGAGATCGATAGTGAGATCGACAAGTGTCCCGTGGTGTCCAATGGTGTCCCGTGGTGTCCCGTTGGGAATGAGACCGATAGTGATATCGATCGTGACATCGATTGTGGGATCGATAATGAAATCGACAGGTGTCCCGTGGTGTCCCGTTAAAGGTGAAATCGATAGTGATATCGATCGCGTGGGATCGATCGTGGGATCGACAGGTGTCCCGTGGTGACCCGTGGTGTCCCGTTGACTGATATCGATAATGAGCTCGATCGTGATATCGATACTGAAATCGATTGTGAGTTCGATAGTTATATCAGTGATATCGACAGTGAAATCGAGAGCGCGATCGAGAGTGAGATCGATGGTGAGAATCGATAATGTGATCGATTGAGTCACACGTTTGTTCCCCCCATACACACACACAACCCCCTCTATCACCCAAAGGGTGGTCGTATAGGTACTCATATTTTCAGAGAATCGACGATGAATTGTGTCCGTGTTTTTTCCCTCCTGATACATGCCGCCACTCTGGTCCCGGGAAAACTGCGCTGCCCGGCGGACATGGACGAGGGGAAAGCAGGCAGACGACGACGAACACCCATGCGGGAGGCCAGTGCCAGCGGGGCGGGCGGGCAGGCAGAAGAGGGGCCAGGCGGAGACAGCAGGCACGGAGAAGGAGGAAGGGGGAGGGAGGAGGAGGAGGAGGAGGGGGAGGGAGGAGGAGAAGGAGAGGGAGGGAGGGAGGGCAAGGAGGAGGAGGAGGACAAGGAGGAGGGAGCAACGAGCAGATGGGGAGGGAGGGGGGAAGCAACGAGCAGAGGGGGAGGGAGGAGGAGGACAGGGAGGAAGGGAGGGAAGCAACCGCAAGCAGACAGGCCAGGCCAGGGGCCGGGAGGGAAGAGCCACCCGCGACGAGGCTACGGACCCTACAGCGGCGACCTGGGCGGGGTGGCCGACCGAGTCCAGCACGCCGCGGCTTGGTGGGGATTGCCCTCTGCGGGATCCATCCACCGCCCCGCCGAGGAAGGACCGGACGGCGCGCGCGAGGGGTCGCTGGCGCGACGCTGGCGAAAGGGCGCGAGGGGCGCCCGTGCTGCCCAGCAACGACATCCACTTTCTAGTGGACGCACACGGAATCGTGTGACTGACAGCATTTGCACCAGTCGGTTCGATAAATCTGCACAAGTGTTCAACCAGGGGTGGCCCTTTGACCCGTACGCCACCCCTTTGACAGGAGCCGCTGCCACGGACCCAGGAAGACCCCGCCTGTGTTTCTGCGGCAACGCGTGGGAGCCTCCCATACCATCCTGTTGGCTGTTGCGAATCGACAACAATCAACGTGAGTCGGCCAGCCTGAGTGCTAATCAACGCGGCATCGACTCGAATCGACGTGAATCGGCGCTGACTCAGCGTTTTTACCACGGACTACAGGACACTACTCGGCGCTGGTGTACTCTAAACACGGAACTGACTACCAGACCACCCCAACCAAACCCGAAGACCTGAATTTCGGGTTGGGGGGGTATGGGCTCCATATGTGTTTCTCGACGTTCCCGGACCCCCCCCCCACACTGGAAATGGAGGGCAAATTGATGCCTTCGGGTTGGGTTGGGGTGGTTTGGTGGGCGGTGAAAACCCGGAACTGCGAGGTCATATCAGTTTCCCCCAAGTTGCTGCCGACTTGCGCTGCA
This sequence comes from Prorocentrum cordatum, assembly GCA_963575745.1. NCBI lineage: Eukaryota > Dinophyceae > Prorocentrales > Prorocentraceae > Prorocentrum > Prorocentrum cordatum. The sequence goes on from CAUYUJ010005162.1 coordinate 57,410, forward strand.
CCGTTGCCGCTCCCCGCCGTGCCCCCGCGCGTGCGTCGCGCGTGGGGGGCCCGATCCGTGGGCGCACGCGGCGTGGGGATCACCTCCGCGCGCGCCTCCCAAGAGGCCCGCTCTGCAGTCGAGCTCGACTGGAGAGGACACGCGAGAGGACACGAGACCCTTCCAAGGGCCACGATGCCGCAGGAGTGTAAGAAGGCACGCGTCGCGAGGCACAGGACACGAGGGCAGCCTTGATCTGGCAGGGTCGACCTACTAATCAGGGCCGACTGCGCTGTGATTGGTAGGGGGATATGACTGCTGGGAATGGGAGCACCCGAAAAACTGGGCAGAGTTGGACGCCCGAAATTGGCACGGAAAACATGGGCACAGTGCCCAACAACTGAGGTTGCTCCAAACCCACAGCGGGCGCTGCTGGGCAGGCGGCCCTTCTGCCTCGAATGGATACCGGCCGCGGTGGCGCGGACAACGAGTCCTGCCGAAAAGGAACAGGAACTGAAGCTGGGCATTGTGCCCATCCTTTCCGTACCCACTTCGTTCGTGCAGAGTCAGACGCAGCTCTCCTGCTGGCCCACCCCGAGCCCAGCCCGAACGCCGCGCGGTGGCGAAGACGCGCGGGTGTCCCGGCCTCGGCTCGGCCTCGGTGCCCCCCGCTCTGCCCAGGCGGGCCGGGGTGCGCGCCTCGATCACCGTTTGCGTCGAAGCGAGCGGCCAGAGGAGAGCAGCGGGCAGGCCAAGCTGAAAGCCCCTGCAACGCTGCAGTGCAAGGTCGCAGGCTCTCCTTGCAGCCCTCCACTGCAAGGCTGCAGGCTCGCCCCGTTCCGCCTCACACGGCAGTAGAGTGAGAGAGAGAGAGAGAAGAGAGAGAAAGGGAGAGAGAGAGAGAGAACAAACAAACAAAAAACAAAAAAAAAAAACGAGAGAGAGAGAGAGAGAACAAAAAAAAGGAGGCGGGACAGAGAGAGAGGGAAAATAGGTTCAAAAACAGAAACACGGACTGGCAGACACTCATACATGCGGACAGACACGCAGACATTCAGAAAGAGAGAAAAAGACAGAGAGAGGGAAGGAAAGCTAGATTGAGAAAGGGAGAAAACGAAAGAGGGGGTGGGAGAAAGGGAGGAGGAGGAGGAACAGGAAGAGAAGGAAAGTGATAACTAGCAGGAAACAGGAGGGGCAAGAGAGGAGGCAAGCGCGCGCTTGCGTTCCGCATCTGTCGCAGCGGCAGTAGATGCGCCTCCACTGCTGCCACGGCGCACCCGGTTTGCTGCAGGTATGGTGTGTCATTGCCTTGGTAAAAATCGCCTGGGCCCATGTAAATAGCAGAATGCGCCTCTGCATCTGGCAGACAACAAAGGCGGTCGTCATGCTGCCAGGGGGGGCTGATGCCGTCGGATGCTGTCACTACACTGCCAGTGGAACTGCCGCTGCGGCTGCGGCGGCGTTGGGCCAGCAAATAATGCCATTGCGAAGTCACCAGTGCCCATCGACCTCCCATAACGCACGGCAGCGGTCACTGCGGCCGCGCCATCGCCGCTCGACAAAGCCGCCACTTCGGCCACTGCGGCGTGGGTGTCGAGTTCATACCACACGTTTCTACTGCAACCAGTCCTAAGCCAGCTGTGATGCGATCAGGCAGCTCGAGCTCAAGATTCATATCAGCTCGGTCAGGACTCGGATGCCAGGGGCGACTTGGACCACAACACTATAGAGCACAACGCACGTCTTTGCGGCATGACACATCTCGTTTCCGCGCGGCACAGCACGGTACATCACGATCGATATGGGCAGCATTGCAATTGGCTGTCGCCCAATCAGATACCTTGAAAACGTAGCCATGCCTCGCGTTTGTAAATTCCGTTCCGGGTTTGTGGGTCGATCATGTTTGATGTTGTCGGGACATATTCGTGTACACGGTTGCTCCTAAATTCTTTTCGCAACCAAGTCTCAGCTCGGATGTCTGAGTGCATTGCGTTCGCGAGAAAGTGCATGGACCCTCACGGTGTCCCCACGTGAGATCCTGCGCGCGTCTAGGTATATATGCGTTGCGCGCCGATCGATATTTTAAATCTGAATGCAACGGATAAAAGATCGGATGATGCTCACCACCATGCGGCGGCGAGCCCAGGGGTCAAAGGCCCCCAGCCTTCCGAGGAGCCATCTAAGCTTTCCCCGAAGACACAGACGGCTTATCAAAAGCGCAAGGGCTCCTGAGAAGCCCCGTCGCCTTCTGAGCAGACCTCCCCCCTGGGCTCCAGAGTAGCAGGAGGTGCAGGACCGGGGGAGGGCCCCAGGCTGACCACCCGCGCGGGCGGCCGAGCGCGCGGCTCAGCGGCAGAGACCGAGGCCTCTCTCTTCCACCGCCTCCTCCTCCTCTTCCTCCTCCTCCTCCTCCTCCTCCTCCTCCTCGTCCCTCCTCGCACGTGGCCGCGCGCCAGCCCCGTCCATCGGCCCGAGCCCGCGCGCGGTAGCTGTACCCTCGCGAGGGGCATCGAAGAGTTAGCGGCCGAAACAAGGGGATAGGGCGGAGATCCAATAACAACATGTGAGCACACGCGGGGACGGACAGGGAGTCGCAGGTGGGAAGAAAGATACCAAGGCGGCAGATGGGACACGAATGGACGTCGCCGGAGAGAGCCGGCTGCAACAGAGCGAGGAAAAGAGGGCACCCCAAGCAGTGCTGAAAAATCAGAGGCTAGACAGCCTAGCAGACACATTAATCTAAGGTTGTCATGGAACCTCCGCGAGGTTATCCAACTGCCAGAACGGGTCTTCCACACTCCATTGGCGAGAGGACCACGCATCTTATGAACGAGCGACTGGACCTCTTCCCATTCCACAAAGTCCAAGACCCAGGCGGACTCAGGAAACCACGAAGCAAGACGGCGGCCGAAGGTAGCACCCAGGTCGTCGGGGAAGAGTTCACGCTGGAAAACACGGACAAGATGGGCCTGCAACTGCATTCGTTTAGGAGGTCGAGGGCTCTCAATAGCGGCAGCGAGAAGCCCCATGGGCGACATCCTGAGCGATCGATCCAGCCCGAGCGAGAGAGCTCCAAGAAGGATAGCCAACAGCAGCCTGACCGAAATACTCAACAAAGGCAGGGCTGACCCAGAAGGCGGGGGAAGATCGGCCAGCACAAAGATTCACAATCGGGAGGTGCTCTGCCGCAACTTCTATGAGGTCATCTAAAACCGAGGCGTCTTCTGGAAACGTATGGATGGCGGCTCGCATCAAACAAGCCGCGCTCATTGCCTGGATGCTGGTCAGCCGGGATCCTCCCCATTGTCCGTTATTGAACCAACCAGCGCGCGAAATCGCACAATGCGGGACGTTGAAGAGAGACGCGAAGGTCGAGTGCTCGACGCGAGCGGTTAGAGCAGACAGAGCGGGGGAGGCGTCAGGGAGAGGAGAAAATTGGGCAACGTAGGACAACGTGGACAAAGGACGGCTAGTGTAGAGATACTCAGCGATGGTGGGCGGAGAGCCGACTGTTGAAATCATCGCACTACGGGGGGGGGCATTTGATAAGCGGTTTGTCCCAGCTATCTGTGCTGACAGCTGGCCCAAGCATCAGACCGAGATATTTCAACGAAGCCACGATCGGGAAACAACCCCCGTCGGGGAGATGATTCCGAAGCCCCATCCAGCACTTGGCAACGAGGGACCGGGAGAAGTTCCCCGCCAGAGGGAGTAAAAGGCATATGGTTCGCTTCAACTTGAGACAGGCAAGGGCCTCACTGCAGTCAAACACGGTTTTCAGATGATGTAGTTCACGAATCGAGGAGACCACCGCCCCGACGTCGTCCGCACATGCTCTCGCCAAACCCAAGCATCGTTGCTCGATGACGGCCTGCACTCGACAATGTATCGCAAACGGAGGCGCGTCGGCACGTTGCTCAAGGCGGCGACGCATACCGACCAGGAAAGGGTGACTGCCAATGGCAAACAGCGCACCTGAGCCAGGGCTGCACTGGATGATGCCAGCAAAGATGTCGAAGACATACTCACATACCCGTCCACACGTGGCGCAGCATCGAACGTTCGAGCAAAGATGTTCCACAAAGATCAGCAGCGGCGCGGGGACCCTGAACGCAGCGAGGGCCATGAGGACCCATGCACGTGCCACCAATGGGAAGGCTTGGCCATAATCGAAGGAGAGTAATGCTGGGAGCCGATGGGCTGCATCAGGTAACATAGACAACATACGACTGCGAGCATCCAGTTCTAAAATATTGACTCCAAAGTTACGACCTTGAACGAACCCGCGCTGAGAGAAACAAACACATGTTTTGAGCAGTTTGCTGATACCTTCAAACACAGTACCAGTAATGATCTTGTTGGAGGAAAAAAAACTGTTGAATACATATAGCTGCGTTGGTCAGGTTCCTGGTAACTAAATTAGGTCCTCCTCCTCCTCCTCCTCCTCACCATTGGCAAAAATACACCGCGTACGCCTGTCCTCCGCCTCCTCCTCCTCCTCGCTCCCTCCTCCTCCTCCTCCCGCTCCTCCGCCCTCCTCCGCCTCCTCCTCCTCCTCCTCCCCTCACCGCCTCATCCTCCTCCTCCTGCACTCCTCCTCCTCCTCCCTCCTCCTCCTCCCTCGCTCTCGCTCCTCCTCGCCCCCTCCCCCCCCGGGGCGCGCCCGCCGCACGCCCCCTCCCCCCCGTGCCCACCCCGCTCAGCCCAGCTGCCCCGCAGGGGCGGGTCCTCCTCCTCCTCCTCGCTGCCCGAGTCGCCCGTGAACGCGCTGCTGGCCTGCGCGCCCCGACCGCCCAAAGGGGAGCCACGGGCTGCCGCGGCATCGGTCCTCCTCCCCCGCCCTCGTCCCCCGCCCCCGCCCCCGCAGACCCTCCGCCCGATGGCCCCCCGCATCCTCCTCGGGATGGCAGCGGAGCCTCGACGGCGGGGCCCGTCGCGGAACGCGGGAGGAGTGCCTGCCGTCACTGCTGCCCCCGCTGTCCCCTCCCGGCCCGCGCACACCGCCGTCGCCTCTCCCCCAGTCCTCCTGATCCGCCAGAAGCGCTTACATCGGTTGGAGTGTGTCGGGTCATGCCGCTTTCGTGCGAAGCAATACTCAGGGCCCGCCTCCCGACGCGCCGAGCACAAGATGCGCTCGGTTGTGTGACCAAGTCCCTGTGCTGTTTGGCCTTCTGGGCAGAGCATGGCCCCACCTACACAATCTGGGGAGGGGGTGTCCGCGGCCCCTCACCCCCCCTCCCCCCCCCAAGGCCCACCCACCCCCCACGGGCGCCCGAGCGCGGTGGCGGAGTCGCGTGGCAGCGAAATTGGGTGCACAGCTGCTCCAAATTAACAACCCCCTGTCGCACCACCAGACGCGCCGCTGGGGCAGGCCAGGCGTTTCCCAACAGCTGGACGGATGGAGGGCGACTCATCTGCAGGACGGGGCTCTCGCCTGGGCACCGCGCAGACCCGCGTTGAAAAGAAACGCATCCGCTAGTGAAGGGCGAGTAACTTTCAGAAACGGAGCTCTCGCTCTGGCACCGCGCACACTCGTCTCGCACAAGACAGCATATACAAGAATGGTGGCTGGGTCATTTTAAAAATGGGACCCTCGCCGCTTCGCCGCGCGCGCCCGTCTCAAAAAGAACACACTTATCCAGATGGAAGGCGGCGCCCGTTCCATGAAGGGGCCCAAGGACACACAAATAAATACACACAAACAAAAGGATTCCCCATAGCTTCGCATATTTTTGGGGTTTTTGTCTTCCCCCCCACACTTCCCATATTTTCCCATATTTTCTTTGGAATCGACGATTAATTGTGTCTGTGTTTGTTTTCCCCCTCCTGATTCCAGATGGGGCTCACGCCTGAGACGCCCACAACATGCCATACCACCGGTGAAGGGAATGTCGAGAACTTGCACGGACCGAGGGCGGCTCGTTCTCGAGGTGGTGCTCTCGCTTACGAGCTCGTCACATGTGTGGTGGGCGGTCTAAGGCTGCGCGACCGCTAGACTGATGTAGGGCGGTTCCTTTTCACAGTGGGGCTGACGCTGGGAGAGTCATCAAACTGTCTGACTCCACAGTGTCGCATCCCTCACAGGTCGAAGCAAGGACTGGGATTTCTCAAAACGATGCTTCCCCTCCACCTGAAATCTGGGTCCATTAGGCGCTCTACGTTTACATGGGCTCTTGGCGTAGTGGAAGATCGCGCCGGGACGAATATCAAGGGGACTTTGGACGAGAGGATGATTTTCCGCAACGCTGATAAATGTTAGGCGTACTCTGTTCCTCCTCCTGCTCCACCTCCACCAGCACCTCCTCCCCCTCCTCCTCCTCCTCCTCCTCCGCCTCCTCCTCCTCCTCCTCCTCCTCCTCCTCCTCCTCCTCCTCCTCCTCGTCATCGTCCTCCTCCCCGCCTCCTCCTCCTCCTCCTCCTCCTCCTCCTCCTCCTCCTCCTCCTCCCCTTGCACTTCGTCC
>CAUYUJ010005163.1:0-37758 GCA_963575745.1 Prorocentrum cordatum
GAGCAGTGGATGTAGTGCTCGACGCTGTCCTCCCCGTGTCCGCATGCAAACGCGCAAGGCACTGGCCTCTGCATGCGGCGCCCTGTAGTCCAGCCGTTGCACATGACGCGGTAGACCGATGCCCACACCCGCGGGGGCACCAGCGGCGCCAGGCCGCGGAGCGCGAGCGTCGCGCGCTCCAAGCGGCGCCCACGGAGCACCGGGAGTTGGAGACGAGAAAGGCAGCGGTCGAGGTGGCGGACGGCGCCCTGCGGGCGCGGGTCCGCCAATATAATCCGACACCGCTTCTGCCATTCAGACCTCGGCGCTGGTTCCGGCGCGTCGCCCTGAACCAATGCCTCGACCGACACTCTGGCTGCTGCTTCCTTGTGTTCCAGATGGCCGCGCGCGTTTGCGAGGTTCGTGAAGAAATTCTGGCCGTACCAGCCGCTCCAGGCAACCAAACGATCCAAATGATCAGAATCCAGTCGGAGTGCGTCCAAAAAACGAGAACGACGACGTACCTGAAGTCCTCCATGAGCTGTGTTCTCCCATCGATATACCCGGCACTTGGCCGCGATCGCCACAGATGCTGCGTCGACCAATTCCGCGTGAAACCCCAAGGACCGCAAGCTCCGGAGCGCCGCTGGGGTAGTCCAGCAGCGGGGGCCGGGGAAGAGGAGGACGCATGCCTGCTGCTCCACACCGTCCCAATTGGACGGCAACTGGTCCAGCTGCAGGAGGAAGGAGAGCACGGGGAAGATGTAGGTGCGGTAAGCCAAGAGGGTCAGCATCATTCCGCAGCCGATGCCCCGCCACACCTTGGCCCGGGAAAAGAACTTGTCCAAAGCCTTTGTCCACGAATGTTCACCGCGTTCCGGACCGACGACGAAGCCCAAGTAAGTTGCGTACCGGCGGATGGTGAAGTCGCTCCACGTGGGCGCGGCCACTTGGAGACGCTCTCTCACGCGGTCGGTTGATTCCAGTGCCAATGGAACCCAAACCGTTTTTCCGTGGTGTAGTCGCAGCCCCGACAGTCGCTCGTACTCGTCGAAAGTGTGCTCAAGAATGGAAGCGTCCCCCGTCCCGCGAACCAGGCCGACGGCCAGGTCGTCGGCGTAGGCGCGAGGAACGGCGTCTGGGATGAGGCGCGGGAGCCTCCGCAAAAGAACATCCGAAAGCACGGCGAAGAGGAGCGGGGAGAGGGGGCAGCCCTGGCGGACCCCCGCGGTGAGCTCGAAGCCGTCGAAAGTGGACCCGCCGTGCGCGATGCGGCACCTGTTGTTCCGATACAGCGCTTGGATGAAATGCACGCACCATGGCGGCCAACCCCGGGCCGCGATGACATCAAGAAGGAACTCCTGGCTGACGCTCGGGAAGGCCGCCTCGAAATCGAAGAAGACCACGGCGGACGAGTCGTACTTAAGCGAGTGGTGGAGCATGAACTCTTCGACGTCCATGAGGTTTGCAAGCATCGAGCGCCCATGCAGGAACCCCCGCTGGCAATCGGAGACCCCGGGGGCAACGGTGGGCTCAATGTACATGCGGACCGCGCTGCATATAATTCTGTTGTCTGTATTCGTGATGTTCAAGGGCCGCATGTTCGAGGGGACATAGAACTCGATGCCGTCTCCAGTAGTGCCTGATGGCTTCTTGGGGAGGAAGACCATGGAGCTCTCATTGAACGAGTCCCAGTCCGAGTCCATCAGCGCCGCGCCACTGGGGCTGGCGATGGCCAGGAAGGCCTCGTACAGAGCTCTCGTCGCGAAGCCGCCTAAAGCACGCCATGCGCGGACCGGGATCCCATCTGGTCCAGGAGAGCTGTTGCTCGTGTGCTGGACCGCCCGCTCGAAGATCTCGAAGGGCACGGCGACGCCGGGCACGCACTGGCGGTCTGCCAGCGAGGCGTGCGAGGCCTCGTCTGCAAGCCAGGTGCGGCGCAAGGTTGTGTCCGTTTCCCGTCTGCGGAAGACCCCAGACCAATGGTCGCGCAGAACTCCTGCGATGTGCTCTGGTGATGTGCTCACGTGGCCAGCGCTGTCACTGAGCGCGTAGTGGGAGCAGCCGCGGCCAGGAGACAAGCGTGTAAGAAGACGATGGTTCTGATGTCGCCGCCGCGCCGCCTGCGCATCGGAGAGGTCCTTCAAGTCGGCGTGGAGCCTGCCCAGCTCGTCGATGGCGTGATCGCGAGCAAGGTCGGCAGCGTGAACTCGGACCAGCCGGAGGCGACGGCCAGGGCTCGTGTGGAAGTCGTAAGGGTTGTCCACGAGATCCTTCAAGATGGGATACCGCTGGATGCATTGGCTGACGCCGCCTGCCGAGCCCTCTTCTGAGGCGCGGAGGAATTTCATGGCGACCCCGAGGCGATCCTCGTGCGCAAGCGGGCCCGGCGGACCCGAAGCCTCGAAGCCGAAGTTCTTGGCGGCCTCGCGCATGGCCCGCTTGAGTAGCACGAGCCGCCGTGGAGGCGAGGCGGAAGGTTCGCTGTCCAGCATCTCCTGCCACGCGAGCGCCACTCTGCGCGGCCATTCGGGGTGATCCAATGTGAGGTCCGATATCGGGGCGCATGAGTCGGGTTCCCGCTGCGGCAGTGAACGCCGAAAGCTGACGGCTCTATGTCGAGATAGCTCTGACTGCCACTCCAATGCAGCGCAAATTAGCTTCCGATCAAAGCCTTCCACCACGGCCTGATTACAGTAAATGCGGTCCAGGCGCGATCGGGACGAAGGCGAAGCATACGTCATGTCGGGCTGGTGGAGCTCGTGGAGGCCATGAGGAAGTCCCAAATGTCGGTGCCAACTTGCCTCTTCCCCGCGATCCCGCCCACCCGTGACGGCAGCGGTGGAGGTGCAGCGTCTGTCGCAAACGTCCGCAACATAGTTGAAGTCTCCTCCGAGGATCGTGAGAACCTGGTCCCTGGAAGCGATGTGCCGCGAAAGCCGCCGTCGGAGAGCGTCTCGGAGTTCGGGGAAAAATGGGGGGCGGCCCAGGTGAGACAGCCCTGCAGCCTCGATGTCTTCTGGGGAGGCGGCAGCACCAGTGTGGAAGTATACGACAACAACGTCCAGATTGCCACTGGGGCCTCGCAGATGTAGTACTGCAGCACGACCCGGGAGAATGATCTGCCAGTGAGGGTTCGCCGCAAACTGCTTGAGGAAGGAGTTCTTGATCGTCACCCCCACTCCTGCCCTGGCGGGCGTGGGGCCTGGTGACCACCAAGATGTGCAAGCATCGGGATTTCTCCACACCTCATTGCCTCCATAGGACCCGTGCGTCTCGGTCCAGAGGCCGATATCGTGGGTGGCCATCAACTTCCTCACGTAGGTCGCCTTCCGGCGATGACGGCCGGGGTCCGCGGCGAAGAGGGCCTGTGTGTTCCATGTGATGACGGAGACATCGCCGAGGTACGGGCTGTGGGCGAGCGAAGGCTGACCTCTGGGTGCGCGAGTGCGTGGAGGCAGCGCTGCAGGGAGCGCACTGGGGCGCAGCGCGCGCCGAAATGCGTTCTGAAGCCGAATCTGGACCGGAACGTCCGTCATGGAGTCGTCGGGCAGCTGATCCAGTGAGGTAGAAACATGATGAAAAAGATGAAGAAGTGCAAGTGCAGGTAGCTGAGTAGATGTACGCCGAGAACGTTGAGAAGAAGGTGACGAAGAACAAGACGACGTGATATGCCCACTCATGCTGTAGGGAGCGCGGCGCTGGGAGCCCGGGCCGGCACTAGCCGGTTGGAGCTCGAAGGCGACGTCCACGAGCCAACATGAGGTACCCTTGCAATCAAAAATCTAAATTCCATAGCTCGTCGAAGGCGCTGGGGAGGTCACGCGGCGGCGGGGGAGGCAGCCCCCTGCCCCCCCCGCCGCCTGTTTCCCGGCAGGGTGCGAGAGTCCTGGACGTCGTTGGACACCCTGATGGCCAAGAAGTCCACGCCGACCTGGAGCACCTGACCATGCAACGAGCGATACACCTGCTGGACATCTTCCTGTGAGTGTAGGTACACGCGTGCGCGGCCAGGATGAGCGCTAGCGTCCCGAGAAGCAAGATGGACCCACTGTCCTGGCCGTGGCACCTGACCTGGGGGGGGCCGCGGAGAGCGCCAGGCCCGTGGCTGCACAGACGTGAGACAGGAGCTGATTGATGACCACGCTTCCGTTGTCCCCGGTTTCCCCGGCGACGGTGATCTCCGCGATGTTGTCACACATGGTGGAGCTGCGACCGCCGCGCCCCCGCTGGCGACGGGAGGCAGCGAGGGCGAGAGCAGTAGCGGATGGAAATGCCCAGGGACGGCCGCCATAGCTGCTGGCCTTGTGCTTAATGTTCGTGATCGCGTGGTTCTCATCCTCCTGGAGGCCCCTGTCGAGCAACGCGGTCCACGACTCCACGGAGGCCGACGTGAAGACGAGCACCCTGTCGGATGAGAGGAAGATCGCTTGTGAGCACAACGGCCACGCACGGACCAGTCCCAGCGGGCTGTTGCACTCCACCACGAGGGCGTCTGGAGACGTGTACAGCTCCTTGTGCCCAAGGTACATCTGCTCAGTCAGCACGGTCCTCCGCAGGAAGCGCATGGCGAGCATGGAACCCGCCTCGGAAAGAGAGCTCGGTAGAATGATCTCCACGCACACGCGCGGGACCTCCGGAGTGCTGCCCCAACTTCTGGAGGTATGCCGGCAGAGGAAAGAAACACCATGGTTGGTGACCTCGGGGCTGAGCATCCTGATCATGAAGTTCGGGAAGAGCTGAGTCGGGACGTCGACCCAAAAAGAGTTCACCGCGGGGAGCTGGAGCAGCGGGGCCAAGGGGGAGAAGACGGTCGGTGACGATCGGTGTCCTGCCGTGGTGATGGTGAAGCTCGCGAGGCCCTGCCGTACATGCCGGGGAGCGGACCTTCCAGGGAGGATGTACTCCACAGGCTGCAGGATGATATCCACGGCACGGACCAACGAGATGTACAGCGGCTTCTCGCCGAGGAGCGGGTGCCACCAGAGGTCGAAAAGCTTCGCCGGAGAGTCGACACCAGGAAAATGGGGGATCGGAACCAGAAGCGAAAGTCGCTGAGGGCGAAGTGCTGGATCGGGCTGTCGGAGTAGACCGGCAAGGATCCTCTGGAGCGCATTGGTGTCCACCGGTGCCCAAGCCAAGATATGTTGCCCCCCCATCTTCTCCAGGGCCCGCGTGTCGCCCTTCTCCAAGAGTGTGGCCAATTCACGGTGCTGCTCCAGTGTGGCCGAATGGTCCGTGGTAGTGTTGCTGAGGAGCTGGGACCACTGCGTGGCTAAGGTGGCGTCTGCGCATGTTGGGATGGCGCGGACTGCCTGTAGCGCAGACGCTCCCAACTCTTTCCATCGTGGGAGCTCGGAGGGACGGAGACGGCGACGCTCGCGCAAAACCTCGTCCAGCTGCTCCGCGCACCGCGCGCCAGCGGTCGCGAAGTGAGCAGCGGCCGCCTCCGCGCTCGCTCTCCCAGCCGGGTCCCAATCGGCAGCCTGACCGAGGGAGCACAGGATGGTAGCCGTCCGCGTGCGACTTGCGATGCCCTGCTCGGTAGGCGCGGGGCCGTCGAGTGGGCCGAAACCCAAGACATTCCAGGGGTTGGCGGAGACGGGGTTGTAGGCTAGTTTCAGCAGAATGGCGCGGAGGGCCTCCCAGGTGGAGGGAATCTTGATGGGGAGATTCTGCAGGTCCTGCGGCAGCGTCATGTTGGCGGCCTGCACCAGCCCAAAATGCTGCGCCATCTCATCATCCATGAATTCCGCGAGCCATGCGTCCGGAAGAGGGCCGTGGCCTGGTAGTCCAGGAGGGGGTTGCACGGCAAGGTTCGCAGCAGCCTGGGTGAGGCCCGTCGCGTCGTCGTCGCCGGAGGCGCCACCATGTGCGGCGCAGAAAGCCAAGCCCGGCAGCGCCTCGCCCTGCACCCCATGGCGGAGGCAAACCTGGCACGGCGCCATGGCAGAGGGAAGGTCGGGAGTGCAACTGGTGTAGAGAAACACTAGGACGGCACCCCACCCTTGGCAGGGCTCCTGGTCGGGGGCCTTCGGTGACCTGGTCCGCTTGAGGGTTAAAACTGAGGCCTCAGTTTTAACCCTCGGAAGTGCCAACTTGAGCCACGATTTTACTTGAGCCAGCTGCTCCTGCTCCATCTTGGCAGGAGCAGAAATAGCTGCTCCTGCCAAGATGGAGCCGAAACACGATCCACAGTAAATCAAGGAAATTATGCAGACAAAAACATGAGCCAGACACCCGGCCTCGCATCACCTCCTGCTCCTGCTCCTGCTGCTGCTGGAGATGCAGCTGCACCTCCTGCTGCTGCTGCTGGAGGGGTGTGGAGCAACCGGAGGGCTGCGCAGGTGTTGGCACGAATGCGGAGGCGTGTGGGGGGGAATGGGAGGGCTAACTACGGAGGTTGCGGCACGGGTGCGGAGTTGTGGTGAGGAACGGCAAGGTTGCGGAGGCCTCGGTCGACGAGTGCGGAGGGGTGTGGAGGAATGGGAGGGGCGCGGAGATTTTGGCACGAGCGCGGAGGCGTGTGGAGGAATGGGAGTGTTGCGGAGCTTTTGGCACGCCCGATTGTTCGGCACGGTTCGGAACCAGACACGGCACAGCACGGCGGGACGTTTTCGGCCGTCAGCGGGCCGCTGGGGCTCCCTTGCCAAGCGCAGGGCGGCTCAGAAACGACTCAGGACGAAGAGCTGGTCTGGTTCAAAGGGTCGAGACCTCCGAGGGGTAATTACACGCTGTAACAAAATACGAGGTCGGGATCGCTGGGATTCTCCTCCTGCTCCTCCACCTGCTGCAGCTGCTGCTGCTGCTGCTGCTTTCCGCGAGATGCAACAATGCATCAGAGCTGCTAGCCGCGGCGCCCCGCGCCACTAGGAGGGGGGATGAGGGAGGAGGGAGGAGGGAGGAGAAAGAAGGGAGGGGGAGGGGAGGCGGAGGAGGAGGAGGGAGGGGAGAGGGGAGGAGGAGAGGAGGAGGAGGGGAGGAGGAGGAGGAGGAGGAGGAGGAGGAGGAGGAGGGAGGAGCAGGAGCAGGAGGAGGAGGAGAGGCAGGAGGAGGAGGAGGGGGAGGAGGAGGAGGAGGAGGGGGAGAGAGGAGGAGGAGGAGGAGGAGGAGGATGAGGAGGAGCAGGAGGAGGGGAGGGGAGGAGGAGGGAGGAGGAGGAGGACCCCCCGTGCGCCACCCCCACCAGCAACATACGCCAGCGGATGCGGCCCCGCGCCCCTCTCAGTGCCGTCGCGCGTGGCGCACCCTCTAGCTTCGGTCCCGCCGCTCCATCTTCGGACGACACGCAGGAGGACGAGGAGTAGGAGGATGAGGGATGGGGAAGGATGAGGAGGAGGAGGAGGTGGAGGAGGAGGAGGAGGAGGAGGAGGTGGAGAGGAGGAGGAGGAGGAGGAGGAGGAGGAGGAGGAGGAGGAGGGAGGAGCAGGAGGGAGGAGGAGGAGGAGGAGGAGGAGAAGGAGGAGGAGGCAGGAGGAGGAGGAGGGGGAGGAAGAGGAGAAAGAGGAGGAGGTGCTGACGAGGATTAGGAGGATGAGGGATGGGAAGGGAGGAGGAGGAGCAGGAGGAGGAGGAGGAGGAGGAGGAGGGAGGAGGGAGGAGGGAGGATGAGGATGAGGAAGGAGGATGAGGAGGAGGAGGAGGAGGAGGAGGAGGAGGAGGAGGAGGAGGAGGAGGAGGAGGGAGGAGGAGGAGGAGGAGCACGGAAAAGACGGGCACACTGCCCAACAGCACATGTTGTCCCGAGCCGGCAGCGGCCGCTGTTGGGCGGGGCGGCCTTCCGTCTCAAGTGGACGCAGGCCGCGGCGGCGCGGACAGCGAGTCCTGCTCAGAATGAGCAGGAACTGCGGTCGGGCATCGTGCCCATTCTTTCTGTGCCCATGTCGTGCGTGTAGACCAATCGACGTCGACGGGCGGGTCGCCGTCTCCCAGCCCGTCCTGAGCGGCCCTCTGGCCGTCCCGGGCTGGGCCGTCGGGGGCCCCCCGCCCGCTGCGCCGCGCGGACCTTGCGGCCCGCCGCGCCCCGCTGGTCCGGCAGGTCCTGCCTCCTCCGCCAAGTGCGCGCGCAAGCCCTGCACCGCGCAGTTGCGATAGCCGGCGGGCCGCTCGTGGAGCGCTGCCTCGGCCGCCGCCTCGGCGGGGAGCTCGAAAACGAGCTGGTCGCTGCCCTTGGCACAAGCGCCGGGTTCGGGCGGCGCCTGGGCCAGCCCCGCGCGGCAATCGCAGACTTTGGGCTTCTGGAGGTTCTCGCGCTCCGCCTCCATCTTCGTGACAACTTTGTAGACCTCGCGCGCGGCGAGCCTCGCAACTCCTGGGCACGCCGGCAAGGGGCTTCCTGGCCATGACAAAAACGCCCGGCCACGTCCGTGTCCATCAGGCCGACGTTGTGCGCCCTCTCCGCGAAGTTGAAGTCCAGCGGCGGGGGCGCCCGGGCGAGCTGCGAAGCCGCTCTCTCTTCCTCGTTCTCGGGCGGAGCGGCGGGCTCGGCCTTGGATAACTCGGAGGTCGTCTCGACGCTCCGCCCACATCGCGCATCAGCGCCCGCCAGGATGCTCCCCAGGATCTCGAGAGGACGCAGGGCGCGCGTCACGACGCCCTTTGCGATCGTGATATGGGCGGCCCAGTCGGCGGGCGCCGCGGCGTCGTTCTGCTTCAACATGAGGGCCCAAAGAGCGAGCACTGCGGATAGCATCGCCCACTTCCAGGGGCATGCTCCGAGGCTGGCAGCGTCGTCCACGAGGCCCGCGTCCCGGTGCGTCTTCGCGCGGATGTTGAAGTAGGCGGCGTAGCTCTGGAACAGCTGCAGGGCGGCGTCGTCGAAGCGCAGCTCGGTGAGGCTCGTGTGAATGCTTCACGAATTCTTTAGCCGCCGCCTTGATGTCTAGCTCAGCCGGGACCGCGACGTCCCGGTCTGGAAGCAGCCACTCGGCGACGAAGCTCCCATCGCCCTGGTGCAGCCGCAAGCGGGTTCGGACACTGTCCAGGAGCTCGATCTGCCACCCGTTCTTCTGCGGGTGGCAGCCCTCCGAATCAAACTATTCCTGCCCAGCCGCGGCTGCATTGAGGCCCTCGAGAAGCCGTGGCCGCTTCCACGACGGATCCGACTTTGCCGTCGAATTCGAAAGGCGGGACCAACGAGTTGAGGATTCTGCACCGCTCCACCTCTGCGCCGACGCGGAAGCCAGGGCACTCCTAGTGCGGCTGGACTGGATCGCCAAACGCGAAGATCATCCGCGCACGGGCTTGCACCCGGCATCCCCACGCTCGCCGCGAACCGTCTCCACGCAGGCGCCCGGGGTGGATGCTGCCGACGACAGAGGCGTTCACGGGGCGGCACATCCGCGCCTCCGTGCGCGCCGCGCAATTTTCGTCTCGTGGTCGCCTGCACCGCACTGGAGGAGACGGCTCGCCCAGCCGGCAGTCGGTGTCGTCACCGTCTTCGTAATCCTCTGCCCCCTCGCCATCGCCAGCGCCAGCAATGAATTGATACGCATTCCCTGTGTTTTTTTCGGTTTCGTGCGTGGTTTTTTCGCCAATTGATCAAGGATGCTCCTCGATGGTCCTCGCCGAGGAAAAAACGCACACGTCCGAGCGATGCCAAGACATTCATCACGTGTGCACTCATCACGGTTCCCTTCCCGGCAGTCGGCGGGCTCTGCGTCCGCCGCCGCCGCGCCGTCGCCGGCGACGCCGCCGGCTCCTGGCGTCCGATTGGGGCGTTGGGCGCTCGGCCCCACAGGCTGCGGACGTGCTCGTCGACAGCGCTGGCGATGCGGCCCGCCAGGCCTGTGAGAGCGCTCGCTCTGGTCCGACTGGAACTGCAACCTTTCGCCCAGATGGCCATGGGCCACGTGGAGCCCTGCACGGACAGGGCGGCCCCGTTGCTGATGAGGCTGCAGCCTGCCAGGAGGCAGAAGAAGAGTGGCACTGTGGCGGGTGCGAGGCGCGAGCTCCTTCGAGGTGCACCGCGTTGAATGAAGGGGCCCCAGGACACACAAATAAATACACACAAATAAAAAGACTCCCCATATTTTCCTATATTTTTTGGATTTTCGTCTTCCCCCCCACTTCCCATATTTTCCAATATTTTCCTAAAAATCGACGAATAATTGTGTCTGTGTGTTTTTTCCCCTCCTGATTGAAGCCCGTGGACCCATCGATGTTCACCCCGCTGGTAGCCCACTGCTCGTCGACACAATCTTGGACCTTCCGCATCGTGGGCTAGTGCTGCCGCACCTCGGGTTCCACCCTTGCGACGCCTGCCGCGCGAGGGGGGGGGGACCTTGATCCAGTGAGCCTCGGCCAGGCTGTCTTGCGCTGGCCGATGAGATAAGATCTGGTAAGATAAGACCAGGCAAACGAAGACCAGACACGTAAAGCAATACAATAGAATACCCTATCTGACACGATGGATGGTACTTGATATACGATCATATCATGTTTCACCAGGCACGGTCGTATAGCATGAAAACCAGGTGTGATGTGATACAATGATATGGGCTGATAAAACAACATATAATTCTATAATCTACAGGCAGATCTGATTATACCGGGCCGGGTAATATGGGACAAGAGCGGACATGGCACGACTTCAAACTATACAGCGATGTGGCATATAGCGACACATGTGCCACTATGAGACGACCAGTAAAAACATGCCAACATGCTATTAAACTGTGATGTTACATGACACATGATAAACTAAGATACGGTGCTAGATTTAAGACCATCAGCGATTAGGCCATTTGCGCTGTTACGGGGCACTGCAAAACATAAGGGGCAAGCCTGCAGCACTATAAGACCATGCATGTAAGATACTACAATATAGGATTGACTATACTTATGTTGGTTAAGATGGGGTATACCGAGAATACACAGGCTGATACAACATAGGGTAAGCGAATGCAGGATGAGAGGCGATTGTATAAACAATAACGCAAGTTGCGATACAACGAACTACTATATACATGATGCAGCGCGGTGATATAATATAACGGAAGGTGAAGCAAGACCATCTGAGACAATATAAGCACATGTAAACCGTTGATTAGGTTCTGTGCACATGTGTTACATTCAAGTTCGCCGGCAAGCCCCCGCACGCGTTCATATCAAGAGTTCGGGTATGGGGAATCCGGGGGGGCCACCACCGCGACTAACTATGTGAAACAATGCAATATACAAAACCAGTGGCACTGAAATGTATGGTTTTGAACTCCGTAGCATGGCGTAGACCGTGTCAATGCGATGCTGGTCTTTCTCGTGGCAGAGTGCCCCGTGATGCCTCGGCGCGGCGCCTCTGTATGCCATTGCCGTTGTCTCCCGCATGCGGGCCTGTCGCGCGCCATAGGCTGGCAACGCCTGCGACGTTGCTGGCGGCGGCGCACGGGCGCGCGGCAGTGAAAAGTTCAAAGAAGATCTGAAAGTTCTACAAGTGCAGAGACACTCCTGAAGTGCTGGAGCGTCTTAAGAATCATCAAAGCCTTTGGTCGCCTGGTCGCCCCAAAACTGAAAGACATTTTCATAATTTTGCAGATCTGCATGTACATACACCACATCAATTCTCAACGGTTTTGAAGTGCCAGGGCTTCTACAAGGTATAGAAGTAACGATGGAAAACGTTTGATATTCTTACACACAGTAAACATTCGAGCAACTTTGAAAAGGAAGGATGCATTAGAAAAATCACCAAATCTGAACAAGGTTAGAAGTTCGGGGGTTCTAAAGTTCTAAATATTCTTAGACATTGCACATACGCTGAAAGTTTTCGAATGTTCAGAAGTTTAGCAACCCGAGCAATTCGAAACGCCGTAACAAGTTGTAGAAGTTCTCCCATTTCAGCTCTTAAGCTCTAGCATGCTTGTGGCTGCCGCTCCAAATCTGGCATGCTGGCAAGATTCTGGATCGCGAGGACGCAACAGTCATGCTATGCCATGTTGATTTGCCGTGTTGAGTTCACAGGGATGGTGCTTTGGCGTGCTTGAAGATTTTCAAACTGTTGTCTTCCAATGGGGAACTTTTCGCAGTGCAAATAAATCCTTGTAGGGACATGTGAAGAGGGAACTTGGAGGGAGGGCTGACTGCAACATAGTTGATGACTCTTGGCTTTACTCTGGTCCTCCTCCTCCTCCTCCTCCTCCTCCTAAGGACTGCACGGAAACGCCGCATTGGACTCTAACCCACCCCCCCGCAATTGTCACTTGGTGCAAACGTTTGGCGCACCCCCGCCCCGATCATCCTCCTCTACTCCGCCCCCCAGCCTCGTCCTTCTCCTACTGCGGGGAGAGCTGTGAAGCCGGCACGGGGGGGGGGACGGGCCATACACTTGCCAGTGCCAGCAGGAAGAGGAGGAGGAGGAGGAGGAGGAGGAGGAGGAGGAGGAGGAGGAGGTAGCTGCGACGCAACAGCGGGCCAACAGCGGACGCTTTAGGAAAGCCGAGTCGGACCGACACATCACCAGCAACAGCAGCAGTCGCGCCCAGAGGCTCAACCCCTCTGAAGGGCATCCAGAATCGAGGTCAACATGCAACATCTTTGCCCGCTGGCGCGAGAAAACCAGACGCCGGCCAACTGGAAGCGAATTGGGCACTAAACAGGTGCGGACCCAGACATCCGACGTCTCGATTTTTCCGAGACGCGGGCCCCCGACCTCCCGACCGCTTTCCTGGGACCGGCTTTTCATCCGGAGTCGTTTTTTGACGGCCCCGAGGCCCGGCGAGGGCCCCGAGAGGCCAAACACTATGAGAAACCTCTGGCTCGATTTTTTCAAGACGCCCGATGTCCGATGTCTGGGGACAAAGAGGGAAGAGGCGCGGGTGAAGCGGAGCCGAAAAGGAAAGCTGCACGCGTCCAGGAGGGGAACACATCCAGAGTGGACTGAGAAGCGTCCATGCCGAAAGTCCACCGGTTCAGGCCTCTGTGCGTCCTCCTGCCCTGACCCCTCCTCCTCCCCCTCCTCCTCCTCCTCCTCCTCCTCCTCCTCCTCCTCCTCCTCCTCCTCCCTCCTCCTCCTCCTCCCCCTCCCCCTCCTCCTCCCCCTCCCCCTCCTCGTCCCCTCCTCCTCCTCCCTCCTCCTCCTCCTCCTCCTCCTCCTCCTCCTCCTCCTCCTCCTCCTCCTCCTCCGCTCCCGCCCGTGCGCGGCCGCGCGTGCTGGCCGTCCCTCGCCAGATCTCGTCGGCAGCGGGGCCACGCGCCGAGGGCGGCCCGCTCTCGCTGGGCGGGCACGCGCTGAAGTCCCTCGCTCTATTCCTGGCCTTCCATCCTTATTGAAGAGGCCCTGGCACATACAAATAAATACACAAATAACAGGATTCCCCATATTTTCATATATTTTCGGTGTTTTTGTCTTCCCCCCCACTTCCCATATTTTCCCTATATTTTCTCGGGAATCGACGATTATTTGCGTCTGTGTGTTTTGTTCCCTCCTGACTTATTCGTATATTATGCTCCTGCTCCACCCAGCCGATAGCCGCCGGATCCAGGACCTCCCGTCCTTCCTGCGAGGACAAAATGCATCGTCGACGTGGCTGCTCTCACCATGGACGTCCTGTCGCCCACGCCGCAGCATGGTGCGGCAGGCGCGGGACGAGGCGCACAGCCGGCGCGGAGGGGCGCACTGCCGCTCTCACCTCGGCCCCGCGCTCGCTTGTCCGGCGAGCTGAGCTCCTGCACGGCCGCGGCGCACACTGTTCGCACGCCACGCCGTCGACGCGCGAGCCCCAGGACATCCAGCTGCTCCGATTGCTTCGATGCTTGGGCCCAGGAGGTCTGGACCATTTCCCCGGGGCAGGTTTTTCGTCCCGGATCGTTTCTTGACGGTCCCGAGGCCCAGCGAGCGGACGAAATGTCGTTCTCGCCTCGGCGCCGCGCAGATGCGGCCTGACAAGGGCGCTCCCGCCTTGGCGCGGCGCAACCGTGCCACTCGTGAAGCTTCGCTTTCTTCGCCGCCCTCGCTCGCCCTACCCCCTCCCTTCCCCCTCACCCCATCCCCTCCTCTCCCCCTTCCCCCCCATTTCCGCCCGCCCGGGAGGCGAACACGACGGAGGGTGGCGCTGCCGACACCTTTTCCTCCTCCGGTCCGCCCCTCTCCCTCCCGCCCTCCCTCCCTCATCCTCACCCCCGTTCTCTGCCTCCTCTCTCTCCTCCTCCTCCTCCTCCTCCTCCTCCTCCTCCCCTCCTCCTCCTCCTCCTCCTCCTCCTCCTCCTCCTCCTCCTCCTCCTCGTCCTCCTCCTCCTCCTCCTCCTCCTCCTCCTCCTCCTCCTCCTCCTCGTCTCCTCCTCGTCTCGTCTCCTCTCCTCCTCCTCCTCCTCCTCCTCCTCCTCCTCCTCCTCCTCTCTTCCCCCTCCTCGTCCTCGTGCTCCTCTCGTCCTCCTCGTCCTCCTCGTCCCCTCGTCCTCCTCTCCTCCTCCTCCTCCTCCTCCTCCCTCCTCCTCCTCCTCCTCCTCTCCTCCTCCTCCTCCTCCTCCTCCTCCTCCTCCTCCTCCTCCTCCTCCTCCTCCTCCTCCTCCTCGGGAGGCGCCTGTAGATCGCATCGGTGACGGCCCGCAGCAGCGGGGAGCCCAGGATGCCGACCGCCCAGTCCAGGCCCACGGCCTCGACGGCGGGGGCGAGGGGGAGTCGTCGGGCTTCGGCACAGGCTTACCGCGCGCGTCTGCTCCAGCAGCAGCCCCACGCGGCGACACGCCACAGCGCGAGTGCCTTCAGAGTGAGAAGAACCAGGGCGACTGTCTTCGCGCTCCGCGCTCCGCGGAGCGCGATTGTGCTCGCGCTTTCGCGCCCCCCCCCCAGAACAGGATGCGGGACTCGCTCCGAAATCGCCCAGACCGCGAAGCGTGACTAACTTCGCACCCTCGTAGTGGCCTTGATGAAAGTGAGCGGCGCGCACGAGGTGGTGGGGGCAGGGGGAAGGCTCCTTAGCAGGAGGCTGCTTCTTGGAAGACGCCGGCCCTGCATCTACAGATCAGGCAGGCGCCTCGAGAGAAGCAGGGGTGCTTGTAAGAAGCTCCCCGCCCTCCTCCTCCTCCTCCTCCTCCTCCTCCTCCTCCTCTCTCCTCTTCCTCCTCCTCCTCCTCCTCTTCCTCCTCCTCCTCCTCCTCCTCCTCTTCCTCCTCCCTCTCCCCCCCGCCCCCTGCTGCGCGCGAGAAAGCCTCACAAAGGTGTGCCCGCCAGGCCGCCCTGCTGCGAGCTACGGCCTGCGCGCAGCGACCGCCAAAAAAGAGGGGGCCCCGAGTTCTCGTCCCCCCTCCTCCCCTCCCTGGCCTCCTCCTACCCGCCCGATCTGCCAGTCTGGTCATGCCGCATGCCACGTGCTTTCTGTCTGCTCCTAGCTCCTGCCCTCTTACTCTCACTCTCTCTCTCTCTTTCTCTCGTGCTCCATCCTCCTCCCTCCCCCTTGTCCCTGCCTTCCATCCGTCCTCTCTTCTCCTGCCGTAGGGGCTGCATGACATACACGTTGCAGTTAAGAACGATATACCCCCAAGGGGGTACGGTCGAAGACGATGCGTGCGGGTATCGACGACGGTTTGGGATATACGTGTTGAATGGCACGCAGGCGAGCGAACAATCTTAAAATGATTGTTGCTGTTGTTGCTGTTGTTGTCGTCCCCTCTGCGACCCGCCCGCGACCACCCCGCGACACACCCGCGACACACCCTGTGACCCACCCGCGACCCACCCGCGACTCACCCGCGACCCACCCGCGACCCATCCACTTTGCTTTAACGAAAAATTCGACGCCTGCGGCAGGCTCGCTGAAACTTGTGCAAATTAAGCGACTGCGGCGGGCTTCTTCAGAGCATCGCAGACTGCCGATGTCCCCGCCGCCCCCTCATGCTTATCCGCAACTGCGGGGTGCTATGGTACTCGTCATCTTCCTCATTCTCCCTTTCTCACGCCCCCCTTTCCTCCTCCTCCTCCTCCTCCTCCTCCTCCTCCTCCTCGTCCTCCCCTTTCTTCCCAGTCCTCTCCCCCCCTCTCCCTGTCCCTTCCATCTCCCCTCGCCAGCATCCCCCTCTCTCCTCCTCTTCACCCCGCTCCTCCGCCCCCTCCTGCTCCTGCTTCTCCTCCTGAGCCTCGGCCTTGCCCATCTCGGCGGTGGACAAACCTCCCTTTAGTAAACCTCCCCTTAGCCTCAGTGAAAGCGGCCTGGGACCGAAACCGACGGACCTGGACCCGCAAAACTGACGGCCGCGACGCCCTCTCGGGAACCGAACACGGCCAGTTCCTGAATCGACGTGTCAAGGTGGGAGGTCTATCCACCTCCGCCCGTCTCGTCCTCCTCGTGCTCGTGCGTCCTCCTCCACCCAGCCTGCGCCCGGTGGCCCTCGGCATGGCACGGGGCGCGGGACGAGGCAGCGTCGCAGCACGGTGGCTGCACGTCACGAGGCGCCCGGGGTCCCGTGGGCCCTTCGCTGCTCCTGGGAGCATGTCGGAGGCCCTCTGAGGACCTTGGGGCCGTCTGGGCGTGCCTTGGGGTCTCCGGGGGAATCCTCGAGCTGTCTCAGGAGGAGGAGGAGGAGGAGAAGGAGGAGGAGGAGGAGGAGGAGGAGGAGGAGGAGGAGGAGGAGGAGGAGGGAGGAGGGAGGAGGGAGGAGGGAGGAGGGAGGGAGGGAGGGAGGGAGGGAGGGAGGAAGGGGTGGGGGGACTTCAGGGCTTCTACAGCGGCATCCTGGGCCGTCACCCGGGCCGAGGGCGTGCCGGGGGCCGAGTGACGCCCAGTGCTGGGCCACCCAGGGGCTGTTTTCGGGGCGTCATGGAGGCACGCTGCCATGTCAGACAACTCCGGGGCGCCAGACGTTCTAAGGTGAAACCATGGGCGCTCTGGCGGCATTGGGGCCTGGCAGCGCGTCATGGAGGCGAGGATTTGGGAAACCGCGTTCTGAAAGTTTCACCCTCCTGGCACATTCTGCGCGAGCTCGGTGACCACTAGGCCGTCCCGCGAGGGCAACTGCAGAGTCCCAGTATGATAACCGCTTCGCTAAAAAACAACCAGAAACCAAACCAACACCTGCCGTGCCTAAACACTTCTAGTACTCCCACCCGTGCAGTCGAGGATGGTACCCAAAGGCTTCGGAGAAGTCCATGAACGACTACAATCGAACAGATGGTCAAACAACTCATCATCTGAGACATCTGGGCCAGCTTCCCGGAAACGTCTTAACACGAGCCTGGGCCAACTGCTTTGTTCACGCTGGAGGAACGAACCTGCTTAGAAAACTGGACCAGCTTTCCAGCAAAGTGGTTAAGAAATGCTGGCCGAACTTTTCGGGAGGAGGCTTCTTGATCATATGCTCGACTGTAAAGATGCACCCACGGTGCCGCAAGATAATCCAAACATGACAGAGGGGCGCTCCAAGAGGGTCCAGGGAGCCTGGCCTCCCATTGAAGGCTCGCGGCGGCTCCTGAGCCCAAGAGCCGCCTCGGGCCGAGAGCGCGCAGTGGCCGAGTTAGGCCTGATGCTAAATCACTTGGGGCTGTTTTACCGTCCCTGGTGTTGGGACCCTCTTGGGGCCCTCTTGGCATTTCGCAGCCTCAGAGGCGTCTAGGCAGACCAACAACTGAGCCCAACAACATGCCCCTCCAGGAATCGGGGCTCTCTGGGGCCATCTAGGCAAAGTCTTGGTGACCCCTGACGCTATCTTGCATTGTTGAGGGCCCTCATGGCGGTCTCTGGGGGCATCGTCGTCGACCATGTGGTCGCACCCCAGGCAGATCCTGAAAAGCAGGAGCAGGAGGTAAGAGGAATGGGGAGGGGGACGAGCAGCGGCGGCAGCAGGAGGGGGGCGAGCGAGAACACGGGAGAGGAGGCCCTCCTCGAAGGCTCTGGTCGACTCCTGGAGCCACCCTGGCCTGGAGCCAGAAAGGGAGCACCGTTGGCCCTCCTTGGGGGCCTGCGTGGCGCCAGGGATCGGCCAGGAGTGCTCCGAGCAGCACTGGGAAGGGGGGGTCCTCCCATGTAGGGCGACGAGATCTATGCATATCCACTGCTCCTGGCCTTGCCCATCCTGGGCCCAGGAGATGTGTATATGCCTCCCTGGCCAGGCCAGGAGGGCGTATACACCGCTCCTGGGCCCAGGATGGGCCTGGCCAGGAGCAGTGGATATGCATAGATCTCGTCGCCCTACCATGGGGGCCCCTGGGCATTGCTTTTGGGGGGCAGGCAACGTGCTTCGGCACGATCCGCCGCACGAGACGACGCCGCAGCCGTCACCAAAAGGCCTCCTCGAGGGATTGCGGCCGAAATCTATGGCCTCGCGGCGCGGAGGCAGGCACGGTCCGGGCAGGCCGCATAAAGGCCCGCGCCAGAGCAAAAGCGGGCACCTCACAATGTTGACTGGAGATCCTTATGCTCAAGTCGGGCGTGTCCCCCTACAGGGGGATTTTGGACGAACAATAAAAAGGTTCTAAAACAAAAACAGAAGAGAAGGGGGATAACCAACCCCCTGGGATAAGAAAGTTCGCGGCTCCCGCGGGGATACTAAAGGATGTTCCCGGGGAGGGTAAGTTATGATGATGATGATGATGATGATGATGATGATGATGATGATGATGATGATGATGATGATGATGATGATGATGATGATGATGATGATGTTGACGATGATGGAGGAGGAGGAGGTTAAACCAGGCGCACGACAGAGGCCTGACTCGAGCGATCTCGAGGCTCGTGGCTACATGCCCGCAGAGGCGCACTACACTGAGATTACTCGAGACTCCCACAGCCCTGCCGCACGCTCGTGATTGCGGAAGCTGGTGTGTCGAGACCATCATGACCATGCTTCGCGTTTTTGATGCTGTTGCTAATCAACATGATGTGATAGCAACGTCGATCCCCGCAACTTCCCAGGTGATTATCAAGTTCGACCCCCGCGCCTTCCCCACATATAAATCCCTGTGGGCGGGGATAGAAAATATAGGGGGACAAGGGGACACCTGTATCATCACCCCTTCGGGGTTACTCCAACATGGTCAAAACAATACTCAAAACATAGATCCCATACTTTTTTTTTTTTTTTTTTTTTTTTAACCCCGCAGCGCTTTGGTTACTGTTTGATGTTGCGCTGGCTGCATAGCCAGGTGCAGCAGCGTTGCCCAGAGGGCGGCGACTAAGAGTTGGCAAGACTGTTGCTCGCGCAGTGGTTATATTTGGCAGGCAAAGAGGAAATAACAGCTACTGTGGAGGCATAGATCCCATACTATTCTTGATTATGTTTGAATATTCTCCCTGTAGAGGGACAGGCCCGACTTAACCTTATGCCGTGGTAGAAAAAAACGATGTGGAGGAGGGGGCTGGAACGGGCGAGGAACGTGCGTAAGAAATGGCGAAAAAGAACATACAGAGAGGAACATTAACTACGCACATACACCGATTCTGGCCAGGCCCATCCTGAGCCCACGATCGGTGGATACGCCCTCTTACCTTGGCCAGGAAGGTATATGCACCGATCCTGGGTCAAAGATGGGCGTTGTCAGGATCGGTGCATGTGCATAATTCTCTTCACCCGGATACAGGGTAAAGTACGGAGGAGCTGGAGGGCAGCACACGCTGAGCAACCCTAAGATTGCGCTGGGCACAAAGCGAAAACGCTGCCCAAACCGTGCCCAATTCGCTGACCCATTGGGGCGACTCGCGTGTAAGAACCGTGTTCATCCCCTTGATTGGCAGCTCGATTTTGCTCGTGTCACCAGCGCCACCGTCATCATCTTCATGAGAAGGGCCCTCGAGTCCTCACGCCAGCTGAGTTTTGCCAACCAGCTGCGGGTGGGTGGGTGGGAGATCTGCTCGATCATCGGAGTTGGCGACTTCAAATTCCGCAAGTGAGTTGCGCCACACGGGTTGCACCCCACAATGAGCACCACATAGTGGCCTGCAGCACATTGACTGCCCGACAGATTGCACCACGCAGACTGCACATTGAGCGTGCAAGAACCCACTGTTTGCTGCATACAGCTCGAAATTGAGGGGTCGTCGGCGCACCCGGAGCCCTCGCTGGACGGCGGTTGCCCGCATATGGGGGTCTGTTTGTGGCTGCAGGCGGGGTGGCACCCCCTGGCGATTATCGAGACGCGCAAAACTACCAGACTTAGAATAAGAAAAAAGCTGCATGCACATTAAACTTTCGAAGCTCTGCTTTCTTGGATCGGCGCTGGAAGCCCCTGGCGCGCTCTGCGCGCCAGGGTTTGGGGCCCAACACAGATCCGAGAAGTCAGCGCGGAACTCCGAAAATTTGTGCTTACGTAGTTATTATTCGAAGAAACGCGCTCGCATCTTCCACTGCCAGCAGCCGGCAACTTGACCGCCGCTCCCTGATCATGGAGGGAGGAGGAGGAGGAGGAGGAGGAGGAGGAGGAGGAGGAGGAGGAGGAGGAGGAGGAGGAGGAGGAGGAGGGAGGAGGAGGGAGGAGGAGGAGGAGAGGGAGAGGGAGGAGGAGGAGGAGAGAGGAGGAGGACGAGGAGGAGGACGAGGACGAGGAAGGAGGAGGAGGAGGAGGAGGAGGAGGAGGAGAAGGAGGAGGAGGAGGAGGAGCAACTTGACCGCCGCTCCCTGATCATGGAGGGAGCATGGAGGGAGCCCCAGGGGTGCGACGGCATGCATTACACTCCCCCTTCGACCACCAGCTCTCCTGCTGGGTCCTCCATGTTTTGCCCCCCTCCTCCTCCTCCTCCTCCTCCTCCTCCTCCTCCTCCTCCCCTCCTCCTCCTCCGACGCCTCCGCCTCCGCATCCCTCCCCCCTCATCCTTACCTCCCGCTCGAACATCCAGTGAGCAAAGCGACGCCGTGCTCTGGTCAGTGCCCTGCTGGGCACTGTTGGCGGGGGGGGCTGTCGACTTCTTGCCTTGCTCGGGGCTGTCAGTTCACAGGCGGGATTCTCGCCAAAGATATCGTACGAGGCGCCTCCCAGGTGGTGGGGATGCAAGAAGCCGTCGTTTGACGACGCAGCAGCAGAACAACAACAACAGCAACAGCAGCGGGAATGGCTCATCACGGAAGGTCTACCTCCCACTTCGCGGGCCAGAAATTGCCGAGGCCCTCACCTTCGCCTACGAAGTGGAATTTCGCATCCTTGCCGGATTGAAACTGGATGCGGAAGAACTCCTGGACCTTGGGGTCCTTCTGGTAGAGCAGCCACCCATCCATGGTGTTATACCAGCTGCTCCAGTGAGAGGCGTAAACAAGGTAGATATACAGATTCTCCCCGCCCTTCTTGACCACTGCCCTCTTCGTGGATGAGTCGATGTAGTAGTCACCCCCGTCTCTGAAGAGCTGCTCCAACGCGTGAAATTTGTCCGAATCGTTCTTGCAATCGCCCTTCTTAACGTGACGTTCCCGCGTGCACCCCTTGATCTCTGGGTGCGGCTTGCTCCAATAGGCCACCACGCTGCCTCCAAAGTCCGCGACGGTCACGGCCTGGTCGGTGCACATTAAGTTGGAAGGGCATGTCCCAACAACGTTAAAGAGGATGGTCCCGTCGCGAACCTTGTTATCCGATCCGTCGTAATCTGCAACAGCGAGGGCACCCTCATCGTGGACGACGATGGCCCGCGAGATCTCCTCTATGTAGCCCTGGTACTTGGAGGGCTCGTTGATGACCGGGCGCTTTCGGTCCAAGAGCGCCCCGCCCTCCTTCAGCAAGGACTCCGCACCCGGCCCCTCACGAGAGGACAGCAACTGCACAACCGCACCCATCCTGGGCCCAGGATCGGCCGGCCTGGCCAGGATCGGTGGAGATACACAAAAGATGATGGGCCGATTCTCCACCACCACTACCATAGGTAGGAAAGGGAGGATGATGATGATGAGGAGGAGGAGGAGGAGGAAGCATGAGGGGGAGAAGGAGGAGGACCTCCCCATCCTCCCCTCTCCTCCGCCCGCCCTGTGGCAGTGGCGGTGGAAACTCGACCCATCACAGGAGGTGCGCACGAGGAGGATCGCTGGGAGACGAGCTCCACGGGGACGCTCGTCGCCCCGCTTGGCCCATCCCACGGTGCCCCCCCACTCGTCTGGATCCACGGGGCTCCTGGCCGGCAGGCAGGCTGCGCCCGCTGCGGTTGTCGCCCTCTGGCCTGCACCCCCCGCTGGGGGAGGGGGGGGAGGGGGGGAGGATGCCGCAGATCCCTGGGCCTCTCCTGGGGTGCGTTCTGACTAGGACTGCGAAGCGAACCCGACCGTGACGAGACGCCCGCCCCCCCCACTAGAAGGCCCTGGAAGCAACAGTGAGGGAAGGGCAGCGGTATCGGAATCTCCTGCTCTTCGGCGGCAACTGAAATCTCCCAAATCGTCTCCGAGTAGGGGATCGACTGCAGAATCGATTTGCCCCAGACTTCTGTTTTCGCCGAGCCCACGAAACAGACGCAGACTCTTCGTAGATCTACAAGCGTTATACGTGCTTGCTCGCAGACTCGACGAACAACACGTTTGGGGGCAGATCGCTGCTGCAGTCGATCCCCTCGTCGACGACCCCCCTGACACTTCGTGGGGCCCACCCTGGGCACCCTTCCGACGGGCAGCGATACGGGAGGGCTGCCACAGGGGGGACACATCGACCTGGAATCGGCAATACACCGCCAAAAGTGAAGGGAAACTGGGACACACAAATAAATACACACAAATAAAATAATTCCCCATGTTTTCCCATATTTTCTGGGTTTTTGTCTTCCCCCCCACTTCCCATATTTTCCTATATTTTCTGGGGAGTCGACGATTAATTGTGTTTGTGTGTTTTTTCCCCTCCTGAAAAAGATCGGCGACAGGGCGCCGATGGGGAACCTGCACGCTCCTGGGCGGGGTGGGGCTATCGGGCCCCTACCGGCGATCACTGGGCGAGCGGCGGTCGATGCATCCCCCCCCCACTCGCCGGCGGTCGATGCATCCCCCCCCTATTCGCCATCGCTCGGACGTCCATGCCTCGTGCATTTTTCGGTTTCGGGTATTTCTTAGCAAGATGCTCCAAAGTGCTCCTCGATGTTTATCGTTGCCTAGAATTTTCGTCCCGGATCGATATGTTTGACCGCCCCGGTGCCCGCAGAGGGCCCCCCCACAGGCAGAAGATCTAGGAGAAACCTCTCATCGAACCATCTGCGGCGCGGGCACAGAGAGGCCTCGGCACCTTCTGCCCCTCCTCCTCCTCCTCCTCCTCTTCCTCCTCCTCCTCCTCCTTCTCCTCCTCCTCCCCCTCCTCCTCCTCCTCCTCCTCCTCCTCCTCCTCCTCCTCCTCCTCCTCCTCTTCCTCCTCCGTCTTCCTCCGTCTTCCTCCTCGTCCTCCTCGTCCTCCTCGTCCTCCTCGTCCTCCTCGTCCTCCTCGTCCTCCTCCTCCTCCTCCTCGTCCTCCTCCTCCTCCTCCTCCTCGTCCTCCTCCTCCTCCTCCTCCTCCTCTTCCTCCTCCTCCTCCTCATCCCGCAAGCGCAGCGGCGAGTCTGTCACAGACGCACGCCCGACGCGCGCCCTGGGCTCGTAGGGCAGCACGAACACCCAACAGAGCACCACGATGTGCCGGCTCAGCCGGCCACATCCGCCCGCGTCTCGGCGGCCCGGGCAGCGCGGCCCCCGCCGAAGGCGGTTCGCAGCGGCCGCGCCTTGGCGCGGTGCAAAACGACGCTGAGCTCAGCGCCCCAGCGCTGCGCCAGAGCGCTGGCCACCGCCGCGGTGCGCTCCTCGTCCACCAGTTCCGCTCGGTCCCGCGCGCGCTGGCGGAGGTAGCGCAGCGCCGCCTTGCCGTGCCGGCCGCCTGTTTCAAGTAAGGAGCCGGACTCTATATACATCGACGCCTTTGTCTGGCCTCGCAGAGAAACTCGCATAGGAAAGCGGATCCTGGTGTATACGGGATCCTGGTGAATACATTTTTCGCTGCTTCCCCGGGGAAATGGGGAAACAATCATACACCACACCACCCCGACATCGTCCCCGACCCTGAAAAAGTCCTGGGATTAAAAAACCGCCCGCCACTAGTAATGTGTATGCTCCAGTTTCCGATCAAGGGGAGGCGGCACCAGCGGCCAGGGGCAGCGGGCCTCGGGGCACCGCCGCCTCTTGTCGGCCTCGGCCGCGGCGTTGACCGCGCCCTCGCGCTGGGCCGCGGCGGCCAGCCCGTCGGCGTCTCCGGGCACAGCATGCCGGACAGTCACGTCGATGGACGCGCGGACAGCCGGCACGCTGCACCTCGAGGTCGAGGATCGCCTCCTCGCGCTGGGCCTCCAGCGGCTGGCCGCAGGCGGCGCAGGGGCACGGCTGCTGGTTGGCCGCGCCCGCCGCGTCGCACGGGGCGAATCGCCGCGCCCGCGGGCCCCGCGCGGGAACGGGAACCTGGCGGCCCGCGTGGAAGCCGCTCTCGGTGTGAATGCGCCCCCACACGTCCTCGACATCCCTGCTGCGGGCGTCGACGCCCCCGCCGCAGGGACACCGAGAGGCGTGGCGCGCCTTGCTGCAGAGCGGCTCGCCGCAGAGGCGGCCCGCGCGCGGGCCGGCGCGAGTCCGGTTGCTGCAGCAAGCCCCCGGCGGCGCGAGGCCCTGGCCAAATTAGATCGAGCTCGCGGGCGGCGCCGCCGTAGTCCGCGCTGCCGCGCTGTCCCCCGGCGCCCGGCGAGCTGCCAGCCTCCAAAACGCTCGGCCCCCCGCAGGAAGCCGGCCTCGTCCGGTCCTCGCTGGCGCTGGTGCTCCGCAGGGCCAACGAGTTTTTCTGGCCCAGCGGCCGCGCGAGCTCCTTCTGCACCTTGGTGCGAGGTTGTTAATTAAGCGAAGTCAGCCCACGCAGGGGGCCCGCCCCCTCCTCCAGCCCGGCCCCGGGCTGCGGCAGCGGCAGCGGGAGGCGCGCGGACCAGCAGGCGGCCGCCAGGAACTGCTCGGCCTCCTCCAAGTCGCCCAAGGCGGCCAGGCCCGCGCGGGCGCGCACCTCTGAGAGGCTCTGCGCCCTGGCCCACGCCGCCGGCGCGAGTTGCTCCTCCAGCTGGCCGTGGAGGCCCGGGCCGCCCAAGCGCAGCGGGAGTCTGCGCCGCGCGCGCCGGCGCTCCGCGAGCGGGCCCAGGCGAGTCAGCCGCTGGCAGGCCACCCTGGCACAACGTTCGGGCGTTGCCCGTGGCCCCCAGCGCCGCCAGCGGCGCCCCTGCCAGCGCGGGCCCCAGCGGGCGCCGGCATACTCTTCCAGGCCGTCCGGGCAAGCCGCCCCCGCGGACCATGCCCGCGTCTCAACGGGCTCCAGCGCGAGGCCGAGCTCGCCCAGGGCGCGCTGGGCGGCGGGTAGCGCCTGGGTCGTAAGCGCCGCGGGGGCAACCGCAGCGCTGCGTCGCCCGGGTGGGCCAGCACTCGGACGTCGTCAGCCTGGGGCCCCGCCTGCCCCGCCGCTGCTCGCAGCTCCTCCTCCAGCCGGCGCAGCTGCGAGACCAGCGGCGCCGGCGGATCGCCCTGGTCGACGCCGCTCGCTGCCGCGAGGCGCTCGCAGCGGCCGCGGCCGCCCTGGCACAGATGCTGAAAAATGCGCCGGCAAAGGAGAGGGGGGGGAGGGGTCCGCGTCTCCCAGCTCGGCGATCGCGGCCCGGCCCAGAGAGCTGTGGGAGATTTTTGCGTACAAGGCCACGAGAACCAAATCTGGGCGAGACTCTGCCAGCGCCCGCGATGCGAGCGCCGGTAGCTCTGCGCCAGCCGCCGCGCCAACGGCGAACTGGCGTCTGCCCAGGCTCGCCACGAGATCCTTCTTCTGCGGCTGCAGCAGCGCGCGCCCCACCAGCCGGCGCAAGACACTCGGCGCCGCAATGGGCGCGCCGCCCGCCAGCTCGGCAACGGCGCGAGCTGGGAAAGCGCCAGAGCCGCCGCCGCGCTCTCAGGCACGCGGCCAGTCGCGATCCCGTCGCAAACCCCGCAGAGTGCGTCCAGGGCGCCAGGGTCTGCCAGGGCCGCTCTCGTGCTCGTAGTGCCCTCCGCCTGCCGCCGCCCCGCTGCCTTCCCAGACATCCGACGTGATCTCGATTTGTTCGAGACGTGGGCCCCCGACCTCCCGACCACTTCCCTGGGGCCGGCTTCTCATCCCGAGTCGGTTTTTGACGGTCGCGAGGCCCGGCGAGGGCCCCGAGAGGCCAAAAACTATGAAAAACCTCTGCCTCGATTTTTTCGAGACGCCTGACTGGGTTCGGGGCTCGTGCGCGGAGCCTTCTTGAGCGCCCGCGGGCGCGCGGTCAGCGGCTCCGCGGGCCGCGGCTGGAGCAGCGCCCGCAGCCGCTCCCGGGTGGCCCACCTCGCCTCCCGCCGCCGGCCCCGGGCGGCCGCGTGGCCTCGCCGACGCGGGCGCCGGGGCCCGGGCAGGCAGCCGGCCCGCGGCCGGCCGGCGGGCGGCGGCCGCCTCCCGGCGGGCCCCCTGCAGGCGGCGAGCTGCCCGCTCCTCCTCGCGGACGTCGCGCCAGTCCCTCCTCGCGCCCCGCGCGTCGCCGAGCTCGGCGCCCAGGTCGGGCGGGGGCTCCGGCGGCGCAGCGGCCGCCAAGGCAGCGTGTGCCGCGGCCATCGCCGCCAGCAGCGGCTCTGGCGC
Source organism: Prorocentrum cordatum (assembly GCA_963575745.1). Classification (NCBI taxonomy): domain Eukaryota; class Dinophyceae; order Prorocentrales; family Prorocentraceae; genus Prorocentrum; species Prorocentrum cordatum. The sequence goes on from CAUYUJ010005163.1 coordinate 26,486, forward strand.
GCGCCCGCTCCCAGGCTGGGTCTCCGTTGCCCAGCCTGTCCAGGAGCTCGCGCGTGCCTCCGGGAGCGCAGCGTCGGCCCCCGACGGGGCGGCCGCCCGCGCCGCCGCCTGCTGCGCCGCTCCTTCCGCGCGGGCTGCGGCCTCGGCTTCGGCCGCCCTCTTTCGGGGGCCCTCGAGGCGGCGCCGCGCGGCCTCCAGCGCCTCTTTCGCCGCGCTTGCCGCAGCCGCAGCCCGCTCCGCCGTCTCCCGCACGTGGCCCAAGCGGTTGTCGTTGCGGCGCTGCGCCTGGCGCTTCCGAGCGGCGCGCTCCTCCGCCAAGAGCGGCTGCGGCCTCTGCCGGGGCTCCAGCTCGCCGCGCCGATGCGGCCGCCTGGCGGAAGACTTAAGGGGCCCCTGGCCGGGGCAGGGCCGGCCAAGCGGCAGCGGCGGCGGCGCCGCCGCCGCCCTCTGGCGCCTGGGGCGGCGGGGGGCAGGCTGTTGGCGCTCCGGCGCGGGCCGCAGAGCACCCCCGGCAGGCCTGCCGGTTGTTGAAATTCGTGGTGCCGCAGCTGGCGCCACTCGCGGCGGCGCGCCGGCGGCGGCTGCCGGTCCCGCTGCGCGCCCCCAGCGCCGAGGAGCTAGGCTGCGCAAGAGGTCCGCCGCCAGCTTTGGGTGGGCCTGGCGGTCGCGTCGGCCGCGGGGCCCGATGATCTGCCACGTCATGGCACCGAGGGGAGAGAGCAGGCGATCGACTTAAGCCCCCCCCTGGAAGGTTCTCGGCGAACGCGCTGCGAGGGGGGCGAAGGGGCGAGGGAAAGAAGTGCGAGAGCACTGCCGGGGTAGGAAAGGCCTCAGCCCTCGACTCTCGGGCCTCCTCTTCCTTGGACGCTCCTCCTCCTCCTCCTCCTCCTCCTCCTCCCCCTCCTCCTCCTCAGGACTGGGACTGGTGGCATCGGATCCGTTCGAGTGCTGCCGTCCCCCCTCATGCTCTTCCTCCTCCCCGTTCTCCTCCCTCCTCCTTTTCCAGCTCCTCCGCCTCCTCCTCCTCCTCCCTCACTCTCTCCCTCTTCCTCCTCCTCCTCCTCCTCCTCCTCCTCCTCCTCCTCCTCCTCCTCATCCTTCTCCTCCTCTCTCTGCCCCTACCGCCCCCGTTACCGAGCAGCAGCACGAGCGCATTTCGAGGAACCGAGACGAAGCGATCCGGAGGAGGCACCTCAGGAGGGCCCCGTGGATTGCTAAGTCCAATATTCGGTTCAACTCCTAACTTTCGGGGGCCCCTTCTTAAGATGAGGGCGCACTTTGCCTCGACGCAGGGGTGCGGCGAGGTTTGACTCTCGGCATACGCTGCAGCAGCGTGGAAGCCCGTGCCCACCACCACCCTCTTCCTCCTCCTCCACCTCCTCCTCCTCCTCCTTCTCCTCCTCCTCTGCAACGCTCAGACCTGCAGCGTGGCACTCGCCCGCGCGAGGCCAGCTGGCCCAGCACCCAGGGGCTGCGGCTCGCCTCGAGGCGGCGCGCGCGGCGGCGCGCGCAAAGAGGCGCTGGCGCGAGGGGAACTTCTGAGAAGGCGACAACGACGACGAGGACGACAAGGACGACGAGGAGGACGACGACGTGGACGCCGACGAGGACGACGAGGACGACGACGAGGACGACAACGAGGACGAGGACGATGACGACGACGCGGACGAGGACGTCAACGGCGACGACGACGACGACAAGGAAGCCGAGGACGACAACGGCGACGACGACGACAGCAAGAACGACGACGCGGACGACAACGAGGACGACGACGGGGACGACGACGAAGACGATGAGGACGACGACGAGGAGGACGAGGACGACGACGAGGACGACGACGAGGATGACGACGAGGACGACGACGAGGACGACGACGAGGACGACGACGAGGAGGACGACGACGACAACGAGGACGACGAGGACGACGACGAGAACGACGACGACGAGGCCGACGACGAGGACGCCGACGAGGACGATGACGAGGACGACGAGGACAACGACGAGGACGACGGGGACGACGAGGACAACGAGGATGACGAGGACGACGAGGACAACGATGAGGACGACGACGAGGACGACGAGGACGACAACGAGGACGAAGACGAGGACAAAGACAAGGACGACGACGAGGACGATGACGAGGACGACGACGAAGAGGACGACGAGGACGACGAGGACGACGAGGAGGGCGACGACGAGGACGACAACGACGACGAGGACGACGAGGAGGGCGACGACGAGGACGCCGACGAGGACGATGACGAGGACGACGAGGACGACGACGAGGACGACGGGGACGACAACGAGGACGAAGACGAGGACAAAGACGAGGACGACGACGAGGACGATGACTAGAACGACGACGAAGAGGACGACGAGGACGACGAGAAGGACGACGACGAGGACGACAACGACGACGAGGACGACGAGGAGGGCGACGACGAGGACGACGACGACGACGAGGACGACGGGGAGGGCGACGACGAGGACGACGACGAGGACGACCACGAGGAAGACGAAGAGGGCGACGACGAGGACTAGGACGACGATGGGGAAGGAAAGGACGACGACGAGGACGACGGAGACGATGACGATGTTGACGAGGACAACGACAAGAAAGACGGCGAGGACGACGACAACGACGAGGACGACGACAACGATGACGACGACGAGGACGCAGACGAGGACGACGACGAGGACGACGAGGACGACGAGGACGACGAGGACGACGAGGACGACGACGAGGACGACGACGAGGACGACGACGACGACGACGACGACGATGAGGACGACAACGACGACGAGGACGACGACGAGGACGAGGAGGACGCCGACGAGGACGACGACGACGAGGACGACGACGACGAGAACGACGACGATGACGAGGATGACGAGGACGACGACGACGACGAGGACGACGACGACGACGACGAGGACGACGAGGACGACGAGGACGACGACGCGGACGAGGGAGCCCACGAGGACGAGGACGACGAGGACAACGACGAGGACGACGAGGACGACGAGAACGTTGACGAGGACGACGAGGACGACGACGACGGCGGCGACGACGAGGGCGAGGACGAAGAGGACGACGATGACGAGGGCGACGGCGAGGACGACGACGACGAGGACGACGACGATGACGACGACGATGACGAGGACGACGAGGGCGAGGAAGACGGCGAGGACTACGAGGACGACAACGAGGACGACAACGAGGACGACTACGAGGACGACGACGAGGACGACGACGACAACTACGACGACGACGAGGACGACGAAGAGGACGACGGTGACGACGAGAACGAACACGAGTACAACGACGAGGACGACGACGAGGACGAAGAGGACGACGACGACGACGACGGCAGCGGCGGGGACTACGACGAGGACGGCGACGACGACAACGGCGAGGATAACGACGATGACGTCGACGAGGAGGACGACGAGGACGACGACGACGAGGACGACGACGAGGACAACTACGATGACGAGGACGACAGCGAGGACGACGACGACGGCGATAGGGACGAGGACGACGAGGACGACGACAACAAGGACGAGGACGACGACGAGGACGACGAGGACGAGGACGACGAGGAGGGCGAAAACGACAACGAGAACGACGACGACGACGACGGCGAGGTGGGCGAGGACAACAACGAAGACGACGACGACGACCCGGAAGAGGACGACGACAACGACGACGACGACGAGAACGACGACGACGGCAAGCACGTCGTTGACGAGGACGACGGCGAGGACGACGAGCACGAGGGCGAGGACGACGGCGAGCACGACGACAAGGACGACGAGGAGGACGACGATCACGAGGCCGCCGACGAGGACGACGACATCAAGGACGAGGACGACGACAACGACGACGAGGACGGCAACGAAGACGAGCAGGACGACGACGACGACAACGGCGACGAGGACGACGAGGAGGGCGAAGACAAGGGCGAGGACAACGCTGAGGAGGACGACGAGGACGACGACGACGAGGACGCCGACGAGGATGACGACGAGGATGACGACGAGGACGACGACGAGGACGAGGACGAGGACGCCGACGAGAACGACGACGCCGACCAGGACGAGGACGACGACAAGGACGACACAGAGGACGAGGACGACGACGAGGACAAGGACGGCGACGACGAGGACGAGGACGAGGACGAGGACGACGGGGACGAGGACGACGACGAGGACGACAACGAGGACGACGACGAGGACGACGACGAGGACGACGACGAGGGCGACGACGAGAACGACGAGGACGACGAGGACGACGACGAGGACGGCAACGAGGACGACGAGGACGACGACGTGGACGACGACGACGACGACGACGGCGGCGGCGGCGGTGGCGACTACGACGAGGACGACGACAACGACGAGGACGCCGACGACGACGAGGACGTCGACGACGAGGACGACGAGGACGACGACGACGAGGATCAGGACGACGACGGCGATGACAAGGACCACAACAACGACGAGGACGAAGACGGCGAGGACGACGCCAAGGAAAGCGATGACGAGGACGACGACGAGGATGCCGACGTGGACGACGACGACGCCGAGGACGACGATGATGACGACGACGAGAACGACGGCGAGAACGACGGCGACGACGACGACGACAGCGGGGACGAGGACGCCGACGAGGACGACGATGACGAGGACGACGGCGAGGACGACGGCGAGGACGACCACGACGAAGGCGAGGACGACAACGAGGACGACGACGAGGACGACAGCGAGCATGACGACGAGGGCGACCAGGACAACGAGGACGACGACGAGGCAAAGGACAACGATGACGAGGACGACGACGAGGACGACGACGAGAACGACGACGAGGACGAGGAACACGACGACGAGGACAACGAACATGACGACGAGGACGACGACGAGGAGAACGAGAACGAAGACGGGAGACGATGACGACGAGGACGAGGGCGACGACAACGACGACGACGACGACGACGAGGACGACGAGGAGGACGACGAGGACGACGTCGACGGGGACGAGGATGCCGACGAGGACGACGACAACGACGACGAAGACGACGACGAAGACGACGAGCACGACGGCGCTGACGACAACGAGGACGACGACGAGGACGACAGGGACGGCGACGAGGACGACAACCACGAGAACGACGACGAGAACGACGAGGACGACGACGAGCACGTCGACGAGGACGACGACAACGACGACGACGACGACGGCGACGACAACGACGACGGCGAGGACGACGACGGCGGCGACGAGGACGACGAAAGGGACGAGGACAAGGACGAGGACGAGGACGACGACGAGAACGACGAGGACGATGACGACGACGATTGCGACGACGACGAGAAAGACCACGACGACGCCGACGCCGACGAGGACGACGACGACGAGGACGGAGACGAGCAGTCTGACAACAACGACAACGATGACGAGGACGCCGCCAACGACGACGACGACGAGGACGAAAAGGCTGACGACGACGACGACGACGACGACGGGAACGACCACGAGGACGATGATGAGGACGACAACGAGGACGACGAGGAGGACGACGACGAGGACGACGACGAGGACGGACGACGACGACAACTACGACGACGACGGGGGCGACGACGAGGGCGACGACAACGAGGACGACGACGAGGACACGATGACGAGGACGTTGACGAGGACGGCGACAACGAGCACGACGACGAGGACAAGGACGAGGACGACGACGAGGACGACGAAGAGGACGACGAGGACGACGACGAGGAGGACGAAAAGGCTGACGACGACGACGACGGCGCCAGGAACGACCACGAGGATGATGACGAGGACGACAACGAGGACGACTACGAGGACGCCGACGAGGACGACGACGACGACGACAACTACGACGACGACGGGGACGACGAGGGCGACGACGACGAGGACGAAGACGAGAACGACGACGAGGACGACGACGAGGACCACAACGAGAACGTCGACGAGGACGACGAGGACGACGATGAGGACACGATGACGAGGACGTTGACAAGGACGACGAAGACGAGGACGACGACGAGGACAAGGACAAGGACGAGGACGAGGACGACAACGAGGACGACGAGGACGACGATGCCTACTACGACGGCGACGGCAATGACGAAACGGACGACTACGACGAGGACGACGAGGACGACGAGGACGTCGACGACGACGACGACGACGACGAGGACGACGGCGACGACGAGGACGACGACGACGACGACGGTGACGACAACGAGGACGACGACTACCACGGCAAGAGCGACGACGGCGACGACGACGCCGCCGACGAGGACGAGGACGACGACAACATGGACGAGGTCGACGACGACGAGGACGACGACGAGGACGAAAAGGACGACGACGACGACGAGCACGACAGCGGCGACGCCGAAGACGACGACGACGAAGACAACGATGACGACGACGACGAGAACGACGAGGTCGACGACGATGACCCGGACGACGACGACATGGACGACGACGACGACGACGACGACGACTACGATGACGACGACGAGAACGAGGTCGAGGACGACGACGACAACGAGGACGAACAGCACGACGACGACGAGGACGACGGGAACGACGACGACGACGACGACGACGAGGACGACGACGAGGACGACGACGAGGACAACGAGGACGACGGCGAAGATGACGACGAGGACGAGGACGAGGACGAGGACGACGACGAGGACGACGACGCGGACGACGACGAGCACGACGAGGACGACAAGGACGACGACGACGACGAGGGCGACGACGAGAACGACGACGAGGGAACGACGACGAGGACGAAGACGAGGACGAGTGCGACGAGAATGGACGACACGGAGGAGGAGGAGCACGACGACGACAACAAGGACGACGACGAGGACGACGACAACGAGGACGACGACGAGGACGAGGACGACGACGAGGACAACGACGAGGACGAGGAGGACGACGACGACGAGGACTTCGACGACGACGACGACGAGGACGACGAAGACGACGATGAGGACGAAAAGAACCACGACGACGGCGGCAATTTTTACGACGGCGACAACGGCGACGACGACAAGGACGTCGACGACGTCGACGACGACGACGAGGACGACGACGAGGACGACGAGAACGACGACGACGACGACAACGGCGGCGACGACGAGGACGACGACGACAACGAGGACGAACAGGACGACGACGACGAGGACGACGGGAACGACGACGACGACGAGGACGACGACGAGGACAACGAGGACGACGGCGAAGATGACGACGAGGACGAGGACCAGGACGAGGACGACGACGAGGACGACGACGCGGACGACGACGAGGACGACGAGGACGACAAGGACGACAAGGACGACGATGACGGCGACGACGAGAACGACGACGAGGACGACGACGATGACGACGACGAGGACGAGGGCGACGAGAATGACGACAAGGAGGAGGAGGGGGACGACGACGACGACAACGAGGACGCCGATGAGGACGACGACAACGAGGACGACGACGGGGACGAGGACGACGACGAGGACAACGACGAGGACGAGGAGGACGACGACGAGGACTTCGACGACGACGACGAGGACGACGATGAGGACGAAGAACGTCGACGGCGGCGGCGATTTTGACGACGGCGACAACGGCGACGACGACAAGGACGTCGACGACGTCGACGACGACGACGACGAGGACGACGACGAGGACGACGAGAACGACGACGACGACGACGACAACGGCGGCGACGACGACGACGACGATGCCGATGAGGGCGACGACGAGGACGACGACGACGACGACGCCGAGGACGAGGGGGGCGGCCCTCTGATAAGGCGGGAGGCACTTTTCAGAATCCGCCGACCCTGTCGGCTTGTGTGAGGGGCTTTTCCGTTCGAGCCGTCATCTCCGTCATTCTTTGTACTCGTCGTCTCTGTCCTTCCCTTTCCCTGGGAGACCTCTTCCCCTGGGCTCCAGCCAAGCCGACCTTGAGCAACCTCGTAATTGAGTCGAAGGGAAGCCCCTTCCCTTTGATCCCTCCCCCGCCGGGAGGGGGGGGGGGGTAGCGACCCCCCCCCCGGGTCAGATACGACGCCCCCCCCTGGGACTCCTCTTCCCCTGGGCTCCAGCCAAGCCGACCTTGAGCAACCCCTGGGCTCCAGCCAAGCCGACCTTGAGCAACCTCGTAATTGAGTCGAAGGGAAGCCCCTTCCCTTTTCCTTGTCAGCAACCTCTTCCCCTGGGCTCCAGCCAAGCCGACCTTGAGCAACCTCGTAATTGAGTCGAAGGGAAGCCCCTTCCCTTTGATCCCTCCCCCGCCGGGAGGGGGGGGGGGGTGTCGACCCCCCCCCCGGGTCAGATACGACGCCCCCCCCTGGGACTCCTCTTCCCCTGGGCTCCAGCCAAGCCGACCTTGAGCAACCTCGTAATTGAGTCGAAGGGAAGCCCCTTCCCTTTGATCCCTCCCCCGCCGGGATGGGGGGGGGGGGTAGCGACCCCCCCCCCGGGTCAGATACGACGCCCCCCCCTGGGACTCCTCTTCCCCTGGGGTTCCAGCCAAGCCGACCTTGAGCAACCTCGTAATTGAGTCGAAGGGAAGCCCCTTCCCTTTGATCCCTCCCCCGCCGGGAGGGGGGGGGGGGGTAGCGACCCCCCCCCCGGGTCAGATACGACGCCCCCCCTGGGACTCCTCTTCCCCTGGGCTCCAGCCAAGCCGACCTTGAGCAACCTCGTAATTGAGTCGAAGGGAAGCCCCTTCCCTTTCATTCCTCCCCCGCCGGGAGGGAGGGGGGGGTAGCGACCCCCCCCCCGGGTCAGATACGACGCCCCCCCCCAGATACGACGCCCCCCCCTGGGACTCCTCTTCCCCTGGGCTCCAGCCAAGCCGACCTTGAGCAACCTCGTAATCTCTTGCTGCGCATTGCGAACAGGGTCGGCGGCACCGGCCGTCAGGCCTTCGCAATAGGGAATCATGCGTCGCCAGACGTGGCCATGCCGTTTCCGCGTTCTTCGACCTGACTTGGCCATGACTTGACTTGGCACGTCTCACAATACGTAGGGACTAGTTGTGCGTTTGTCCATGCCGTCTTCCCTTCTTCGCCCCGCCTCCTCCTACTCCGCCTCCTCCTCCTCCGCCACCTCCTCCTCCTCCTCCTCCGTCCTCCTCCTCCTCCGTCCTCCTCCTCCTCTTCCTCCTCGTCCTCGTCCTCCTCCTCCTCCTCCGACTCCTCCTCCTCCTCCTGAGGAGGTGCGCGCGATGAGGAGGAGCGTTGGGATGAGAGTTCTGCGGGGACACTCGTCGCCCCTCCTGGCCCCGCCCCGCGGTGCCCCGCCACTCGCCGTGGCTCCTCGGGGCCGCCGGAGGGCGAGGAGCTTCCACACGGCCCCTCGTCGGCGGGCAGGCTCCCTTGCCTGCCGTGCTGCTGCGGTTGCCGCCCTCCGGCCTGCACCCCCCGCTGGGGGGGGGAGGGGGGGAAAGCTTGCCGCAAATCCCTGGGCCTCTCCTGGGGTGCGTTCTGGCCCTTTGAGATGACGGGGGGCGTTTCTTTTTTTTTAACCGTGAGGCGTAATCCGCATCCCCTCCATGGGGGCTTTGGGATGAACCGGACAGAGTAAAGCACGGAATAAGCAGAGCAAAGCCTCTGAGAAAACGGGGGGCGCTTCTTAGAACAGGCGGACAAAACCCGAACATGCTCACGCCGCGGGAAAGATCACGACGGGGCGTTCTTGGCCATTTTCGGCCTCTGGGGGCCCTCGCAGGGCCTCGGGACCGTCAAAGAACGACTCGGGACTCGGGACGAAAAATCCGCCCTGGGGGGTGGGTCTGGACTCCTGGGGGGAGCAGCCCTGTAATGAAAGGAACTACACGAAGACATAAACATGACCATTCGGAGGTCCGCACGGTTTTCGCGGATCGGCGCTGGGCCCTTCTGGCGGCGCCTCTGGCGCCGCTCCTGGCGCGCTCCGCGCGCCAGAAAGAGGAGTTCAGCGCCAATCCGAAAAATCTGCGCGGACCTCCGAATTGTGATGCTTGTGTCATCGTTTTCTACAGAAAGCATGGGCTCTCTGAGCAAGATGAACCCACGTGCTTCCAAGAAGGCTTCCCAGAAGCGTGGAGGTTTCCAAGAAGGGCCCCGCCATTCTTGGAACCCCTCTCGCCTTCTCAAGCCCAGACATCCGACGTCGCGTTTCTCTTCGCAACATGGCCCCCTAGAGGTCAGAAAACCCTTCCCGGGAACCAGCCTTTCTAATACCGAGCCGTTCTTGTGCACGGCCCCGAGGCCCCACAAGACGGCAAGGTAAGACGAAGGCCGGCTCCAGACAAAATCGGACCGACATACATCGGAACTGTCTGAGAATCGGCGGGCCTGGAGGACGCATCGAGCGCCGCGGCCGTTTCAGAGCGTCCCAGAAGGCTCTGAGAGCGTTGCGGAACGTCCTGGAAAGTCGGATCTACAGTCGAAACGCTGTCACAAGGAACCCTAAAGAAGGAACGAGGCCTCTTTTTCCCATACGTGACTCTTCGATTGCCCATCGGAAACTCAGGAGCAGCTGAGACAAACTGCAGAAACACTGCAGGAACACTGAGCCCCCCCAAGCGAGAAGGGTTCCTTCTTCAGCGGCCCGACTGCATCTCGATGCTAGACCTGTCCGACGAGGGCCCCCCAGAGGCGGCAGCGCCCCCTAAGATCTCCACGCACCCACCCACCCTCCTCCTCCTCCTCCTCCTCCTCCTCCTCCTCCTCCTCCTCCTCCTCCTCCTCCTCCCCCTCCTCCTCCTCCTCCCTCCTCCTCCTCTCCTCCTCCTCCTCCTCCTCCTCCTCCTCCTCGTCCTCCTCGTCCTCCTCGTCCTCCTCTGCCCTCCTCTCCCCGTTCCTCTCCCTCCTGCCTCCTCCTCCTCCTCCTCCTCCTCCTCCTCCTCCTCCTCCTCCTCCTCCTCCTCCTCCTCCGTCCTCCTCCTCCTCCTCCTCCTCCTCCTCCCCTCCCCGTCCTTCTCCCCTATCTCCTCCTTCTCCCCCTTCCCCTCATCCTCCTTCGTTTCCTCCTCCTCCTAATTACTCCTCGAGCCGCGACCTGGCGAGCTTCGATCTTTTTTCCTCCACGACGAGGCGAGCTCGGGGCGAGGCCGCCTCCCTCTCGAGCTCCCCCCCCCCCGGCCCGGACCTCCGGCGCGCCGGGCTTCTTTTGAGAGCGGGGCCGCCGCCGTCGGGCACGTCGAGGGGTCGTCGAGGAGGAGGAGAAGGAG
>CAUYUJ010005163.1:37858-40358 GCA_963575745.1 Prorocentrum cordatum
CTCTCTCCCTTTCCTCTTCCTCCCCTCCCATCCCTCCCTCGCTCCACCTCGCCCCTATCCCCCTCCTCCACCCCTGTTTCTGATCGACAGCTCTTCCCTGTCGCAGCCCGAGGCGGGCGGGCTGGGCGTTTCGCCGGAGGGTTCCTCACAACTCATGTTCCTAACGCTGAGAAGTTGCAACAGCTTCACGTATCGAGGGCGGGTCGCGTTCAATTGTGACTCTCGCCTTCGCGCCGCGCGCATTCGTCTCAAAAAACGCGAGCTTCACAGATGGAGGGCGGTCGTCCACTTTCAACGTGTGGCTCTCGCGCGCGCATTCGCCTCAACAAATTGTACGGTGTTCACGGATGTTGGGTGGTTCCTTTTGAAACTGTGGCTCTCGCCTTAGCACCACGCACATTCGCTTTCAGAGTCTACCGCGGCTTCAATAATTCTCATGGCGAACGTCCCATAAATGCTGTTTTGGCACGATGTCGGACTGTCAGGGCGCAACAGTTACGATGATTCGCGGCGTTGAAGTCCCAGAAGTGGTGTTCTAGCACAGTTCAGGATTTCCAAACAGTTGTCTTCAATCGGGGCACTTCCTTCAGTAACAATAGATCCTTGCAGGGGACTCTGAAGAGGGAACTTGGAGAGAGGGTTGATTGCAAGATCGTTGATGAATCTTGCGTTTACACTCGTCGTCCTTCTCCTCCTCCTCCTCATCCCTTTCGCCCTCCACCTCATCTTCCTCCTCCTCCCCCTCCTCCTCACCATCCCCATCCCCATGCTCATCCTTATCCTCATCCGCATCATCCTCATCCTCCGTGTCTTCGTCGTTCTGCTCTTCCTCCCCCTCCTTATCCCGTTATCCTCTTCCTCACCATCATAAGCATACGCATAACCATCAGCAGCATCATCATCTGCCTCCTCCTCCAACTCCTCCTCCTCCTCCTCCTCCTCATCATCATCATCAACACCATCATCAGCTTGAGCATCAGCATCATCATCACCAGCACCATCAGCATCAACAGCATCGTCATCACCAGCATACGCATAATCAGCAGCATCATCGTCATCGCCGCCAGCATCATCATCCTCATCATAATCATGAAACACCATCATCATCATCATCATCAGCATCATCATCATCATCATCATCATCATCATCATCATCATCATCATCGTAGTAGTCGTCGTCGGCATCGTCAACTTCATCCTCATCGTCATCTGCATAATCATCTGGGTCACATGCAGCCATACTCATCGTCCTCCTTCTCATCATCATCAGCATCATCGTCATCATCGTCATCACCATCAACATCACTGCATCATTATTGACATCATCATCGTCAGCAGCATCATCGTCACCAAAATGATTATATCGAACTCCACCAGCATACCGATCATAACCATCACCATCACCACCACCATCATCATCATCATCATCATCAGCATCATCATCATCATCATCATCATCATCATCATCATCATCATCATCGTGATTATCATCATCATCTTCATCATCCTCGCTCTCGTTACCATCACAATCAACAACATAATCTTGTAAGGTTCGCTGCCCTGTGTTGTCTAGAAGTCTGCTAGCTCTCTAGAGAGTCCCCATATTACCTTCACGACCGTCATCATCGGCGTCCCTGTGACCGTCCGTGCATCGTGGGGTGCATTGTGGGATAGCTGTCGAGACGAGGGGATGGGCGCAGGGATGATACGGGGGACGACGGGGATGGGAGGACGCAAGGGGGGATGATTCTTGGGACGCCGCGCGGAGGCCACAACACTGGCAGCGAAGCTTAGAAACATAGTCATCACAATCATCATCATCAACAACATTGTCACCAACATCATCATCCTACAAGTAAGCATCATCATCGCCGGCATCATCAACATCATCACCCTTATCAGCATCAGTATCATCATCGTCGTCATCATCATAATCCGCATCATCAGCATCAGCATCAGCATCAGCATCAGCATCATCATCATCATCATCTCCATGGTCACCATCCGCATCCGCATCAGCATCATCGTAATCACCATCATCATCACACCATCATCACTATCATTAGCATCTTCATCATCAGCAGCAGCATCACCACAACTACGAATATAAGCGTCACCGTCGTACTGATCACAGCCATCACCATCACCATCATCGTCGCCATCATCATCATCATCATCATCATCATCATCATCATCATCACGACCATCCTCATCCGCATCTTCAGCATCATCATCATCATCATCATCATCATCATCATCATCATCATCATCGTCATCACCATCATCACCATCACCATCACCATCGTCATCACCATCACCATCATCATCATCATCACCATCATCATCGTCATCGTCATCACCATCATCGCCATCATCACCATCAGCATCAGGACGACTGGCGCCCGGCGTGCGCAGCGCTGCCCCGCCTCGTACGCCCTAAAGACGGCGTCCGTCCCGCGCACCACGGCGCCGTCCTCGCGCGGGGCATGGGGAGGGGGGG
>CAUYUJ010005163.1:45358-63814 GCA_963575745.1 Prorocentrum cordatum
CGCTCGGAATTCAAAGGTATCGCTGGTATGCATGTGAACGACCGCCTCGGTTTGTAGAGTCGCAAATGCTGTTTGTCTGGTATTCACATGACGACCCTCGGGCGAGCGCGCCGATGTTATACATAAGCGATGCATGAAGGTTCTCGAGAGCGTTTCTTATGTTTCGCGGTAACGGCCGCTACCGCCCACCCCCGGTAACGTCACGATGCGTGCCAGCGCCGTTTGGGAATGCTTAGGAATAGCCAAAGAAGCTCGAGCAGCAGATGCCGATAGGGGATCCGCTCCGGCAGAGCCCGCGCCGGGCTATGAATGTGCAAGGACCTGCGATGGCGAGCATCGGACAGCCAGGCGCAGCGTCGGGGACTGCTGGGAACAGGGTGTGGCTTTGGTTCATCCTCTCCCTTCCCTCCTCCGTTTCCTCCTCCGTTTCCTCCTCCTCCTCCTCCGTCTCCTCCTCCTCCTCCGTTTCCTCCTCCTCCTCCTCCTCCTCCTCCTCCTCCTCCTCCTGTCGTCGTCGCCGTCGTCCTCCTCGTTGCATTGCAGGGTGCCTCGGGCAATGGCGGAAGCACGAGGGAGGGCGTCGACCAGCGGGAGGGGCCGAGGCAGGCGGGGCCAGGCCGAAACGACCTGTTGGATTACAGCTTCTGCTGCCGGCTCGTGTTCTGGTCAGGGTCCGGGGCGCCCCCGGGCCCGAGGGGGGGTAAATGGCCTCGTCGTCGTCCTCCCCTCCCCCTCCTCCTCCATCCTCCTCCTCCTCCTCCTCCTCCTCCTCCTCCTCCTCCTCCTCCTCCTCCTCCTCCTCCTCCTCCTCTCCCCCTCCTCCTCCTCCTCCTCCTCCTCCCCCTCCTCCTCCCTCCTCCCCTGCCCACTCTCCTCCTCCTCTTCTCCTCCTCTTCTCTCTCTTCTCCCCTCTTCTCCTCCTCCCCCTCCCCTCCTCCCCCTCCTCCCCCTCCTCCCCTCTCCTCCTCCATCCTCATCCTCCTCCTCCTCCTCCTCCTCCTCCTCCTGACCCTCCTCGCTCGCTGAGCCCTCCCTTTCCTCATGCTTCTCCTCTTGTCGTCCTATTCCGCCTTATTGCGCTGCAAGCTGCTTCACATCGCAGCGACGTGCGCACCTCATCGCTGGTGCGCACTAGGGGCGTGCGGAATGGCTTGAGCTCACGAGATGCAACTTCCAACTTAACCTCACAAATAGCGCACTGCGTCTTTTCGTGAACCGTCGGACTTTGCCGCAAATGACAACCTGGGTGTCTTCAGCAATCCAGGAGGCTGGAAACGCACGCGGTTGAAACCACACGCGGCACATGCGGAGGCCAGTTGCTGGATACACGGGCGGGTGGCTGGCGCATTTGGCCGCACGGGGGCCGAACGCTAGAAAGACACGCGGCAGCATGCGTGTCCAGCTCTCGCCCAAGCTGGCCACGCAATGCTTCTACAGCTCCCGGGCAGGACACGCACACACAAGAGAAGTGCCCCGTTGTGCTGGGCTCAACTTTCCCAGCGTGGCAGGAACGGAAGGGAGGAGGAGGAGGAGGAGGAGGAGGAGGAGGAGGAGGAGGAGGAGGAGGAGGCCGCTGGGCGAAGGCAGAGCGTGCGCCCGCGAGCACCGCCGTGGCCCGCGAGCACCACGACGCGTTCGCCTAGGAGCGCAAGTAGGACGAGGACGACGAGAGGAGAAGGACGAGGAGGAGCACGACGACGACGACGACGACGACGAGGCCACGTCCAGTCTGGGGCCCAGGATCGCCCGGACGTTTCCCGGAGCACGCATCGACAACCGAAGTGGAATCAAAGAGGGCGTGTCTGCCTGGACCCACCTCCCTCGCCCCCCCCCGCCCCGTCCTCCCAGCTCTCTCCTCCCTTCTTCTATCCTTGCGTGAAGCACTTTACAACATCATATGGAGGACGAGAACGACGGGAAAAGGAGCACGACAACGACGATGACGACGACGACGACGACGACGAGGACGAGGACGAGGACGAGGACGACGACGACGACGACGACAACGACAACGGGGGAAGGGGAAGGAGGAGGGATGAGGGAGGAAGAGCAGGAGCAGGAGGAGGAGGAAGAGCAGGAAGAGGAGGAAAAGGAGAAGGGAGGCAACCTGCAGTAGCAATTCCTTCTAGGTATGCGCGTTCTGCGCATCAAATCCCTACAAATATCTGCCATCCGAACCGTCTCTGGCCATTCCTGAGCATTCCCGGACGGCGCCTGCGCGAAGCGTAACATTACCTGCCCCCCCTCCTGCCCCCCCTCTGGTCGAGTCTCGCCCGGGAATTGAAAAAACGCTCTCCCGCCCAAGTCGCCCCAGAATCTTTAGTCTTAAGTCGGGCGTGTCCCCCTACAGGGGGATTTTGGACGAAAAATTGAAAAAATACCCCAAACATACGCCGAAATTGTCAAAAAGATTCCAAAAATAGTCCCTCAGACTATTTTTTTTGTATTTTGGAATCTTACTCTTGTGGAGGGAGTAGCTCGACTGAACTTCAGCCCGTGGCTCGGAATCAACGCCCCTCTAACGGGGACTCCACTAACGGGTACGTTGACCAGTGACCCGGCGAACCCCACCTTCCCCGACGTGGGCAACGCTGCAATGCCAGAAAGAGGCCCTAAACTGGCAACTTTCGGCAACTGTCCAAAGTACCCGTTAGTGAGTACCCGTTACAATGCCGCTGACGGAAGACTGGCTCGATGCAGCCGGCCATCGGGCAGCCCGTGGGGCAGCCAAGGCAGCCGCAGCACTCTCGCGTGCGGGCCCCGCGGCGCCCGGGGAACCGACGGCTGGCGGCTGCCGCTCCCGCGGGGCGTGCTTCGCGCACACAGCCACTGTGCCGAAACTAGCGGGCCACATGCCACTTTGACTCCTCCTCCTTCTCCTCCTCCTCCTCCTCCTCCTCCTCCTCCTCCTCCCCTCCTCCCCCTCCTCCTTCCCCCCCCTCCCCCTCCCCCTCCCCCTCCCCCTCGCGACAGCACGCTGGCCGCACCGGGCCGCACGCGAACCCTACCCTAACCCCCACGATTTCCGAGGGGGAGGGGGGTTCACTTCGCTCGGGAGCTCCCGAACGAAGTGAACCCCACCCTCCCCCTCAGAAATCGTGGGAGGTAGGGGTAGGGTTCACATCTGGCCCCCTAGAAACACTGCTCGGGGGTCCCCAAACGGGGCCCTGACTCCAGATCCGTCCTACTTTGGTTTTTTTCCCAACTTAGAATTGCATCGGGAATCCACGTATAAGAAGCCGAAAACGTAGGGCGGAAATTTCCGCACCCAGCATAAAATAGGGCGGAAATCCACGGAAGTAGGGCGGAAACAGCAACAGAAAAGTAGGGCGGAAATTGGCATCAGCGGGGCTTGAAAAGTAAGGCGGAAATTCCAAGCCCTACTTCCGAATTTCCCCAAAGTAGGGCGGATCCGGAGTCAGGGGGTGGTGACCACACCGTGCGGTGAGCCGGTGGGGATTCGGGGTCACCGCGCGGTTTTGGGACTCGGGTCGTTCTCCGAGGACGTATCGGGCAACAGGGGCCTCCGGGGTCCCAAAGGCCGTGCGGCGACGGACCGTGCGGGGAGGTCTTGGGGGACTTCGAGGTCGCCGCACGGTCTGTCACCGCACCGCTTCGGGACTCCAAAAACACTGGCCCTCCGGATCCTCTGGCCGGGACCGGACCTCTGGCGAGAGCAGCGGGCCGTGGTGCCCAGACGTCCAGCCGCTCCACGTGTTTCGGGGCGTGGGCCCTGGAGGCCTGGACCACGTCCCCAGGGCCCGGCTCTCCGTCCATGCGTCGTCTTGCTGCCGGTCCCGGGGCCCGGCGAGGGCTCCCGATGGCCGAACACGGCTACTCCAGATTTCGTAATAAAAGGGAGGGGGTCTGGACCCTCCAAGACAAGCCATTTCAGACCCCCCCCCCCGTGGGAGAACCCTCCAAAACATCGTCCCCAGACCCCCCCAGGCCCTCCAAGACAGCCTGGAAGAGACCCCCCCCGAAATGAGACCCCCCTCCCTTTATTACGAAATCTGGAGTAAAAGCTGGCCGCCCCGACCTTGTCGGAGCGTCGGATCTCTGGACGGGGGCTTGCGGTCCCCGGCCGACGTCCTCGGGCCACTCGCTGGGTCAGGCCCGTTGTCGACGGAGGGGGCTCGGCTTCAGGGAGCGCCGTCGCGGCCACATCCGCCTCCCCGGGGGGGCCCTTCGCCGGTGCAGCCCCTGCGGCCTCGGCTATGTTCACGAATCTGAGGACCCCCTTGCCGTCGTTGGACTCCAGGACAGCCTGGCCGCCGCCGCCCCCCCGCGGCCCCTCTGGGCGGGGCCATCCTCCCCGCCCATTGGCCTGGTCCTCGTCGTCGTCGCCCTCGCCCTCGTCCTCGCCCTCGTCCTCGTCCTCGCCTTCGCTCGCCCTCGCCTTCGCCCTCGCCGACGCCGTCGCCGTCGCCGTCGCCGTCGCCGCCGACGTCGTCGTCGTCGTCGCCGCCGCCGCCGTCGCCGCCGTCGTCGCCGTCGTCGTCGTCGTCGTCGGCGGTGGCGTCGGCGGCGACGTCGGCGTCGGCGGCGACGTCGGCGTCGGCGTCGCCGCCGCCGTGGTCCTCGTCGCCGTCGCTGCTGTCGTGGCTGACGTCCTCCTCCCCGACCTCGTCCAGATCGTACTCCGCGCCCTGCTCATCCTCCAATTCGTCACGGGCGCTGTCCAACATGCCCCCAGCCATCTTGAGAGCAAGAGCGCGGGCCTTGTTTGTGAGGCAGACGCGACACAGCCCGTCATACAGGACCTGGCGTGTAGAAGAGCGTCCAGGGAGAGGAAGCAAAAAGAACGAGACCGAGAGCGGGGATAAGAGACGGGGCTGAGGGAGCATTGCCATGCAGAGCCAGGATGGTGGGCGGGTGCGACGCCAAGGAAAGCAGCGGCCATGGTCTCACGAGCGCAGGAAGGACGGAATGCGCAAATTGCGGCTACTCTGTGGTGCGGAGGAGGAGGAGGAGGAGGAGGAGGAGGAGGAGGAGGAGGAGGAGGAGGAGGAGGGAGGAGAGAGGGGGAGAGAGGGGAAAAGAAAAGAGAAGGGAGAAGGATGGAGGAGGAATGGAGGAGGAAGAGGAGGAGGAGGAGGAGAGGAGGAGGAGGAGGAGAAGAGGAGAGAGGAGTGAGGAGGAGGAGGAGGGAGAGAGGAGCAGGAGGAGGACGATGAGAAAGAGAGGGAGAAGAGGATGAGGAGGAGAGGAGGAGGAGGAGGAGGAGGAGAAAGAGAATGGAGAAGGCGGAGGAGGAGGAGGAGTGCTGCCGCGGAGTCCCAGCGGTCGCGGCCTGCTTCTTGCTGCGGGCGCCCACCCGAGTGAGCAGGTGCAGGCAGGAGAGGGGGCAGGGTGCGACAGAGCTGCTCCGGCCCCTGGCCCCTCTCTCCCTCTGAAAAAACGCCCCAGAGCCGCCCGAGGAGGAGGAGGAGGAGGAGGAGGAGGAGGAGGAGGAGGAGGAGGAGGAGGAGGAGGAGGAGGGAGGAGGAGGAGGAGGAGGAGGGAGGAGGAGGAGGAGGAGGAGGAGGCCCTGCCGTCGCCCCCAGCGGCGCCGCCGCCGTCGACGAGAAAGTGCCGCTCGGGCAGCTCTCCGAGCAGCGGCGGTGCCCGCACGCCGCGCCTGCCTCTATCGCACGCGCCGGCCGAGCAAGGTGATGATATCGGGGTCCAACTTCGCCTGCCGCATCGAGGCTCAGCAGCGTCAAAGCCCGTTGCCCACCGCTCACCCTTCTCGCACGCGGGGGTCCCAGCGTTGCAGCCGATGGCGCGGGGCTCCGACTTCGCCTGCAACACCCAGCTACGCAGCGCCAGAGCCCGATGGCACTGCCCGCTGTTCGCACACGCGCCGAGCCCAGCGACGTAGCTGAAGTAATTTGGCTCCAGCAGCTCATCCAACGCCTTGCTGGGCAACGCCAAAGCATGCTGTCACTGCGCGCGCCTCTGACATATGCTGATCCCATCGTTGCAGCTAGACGTAAAGCTCACTTTCGCCTCCCCCATCTCGCTAAACAGCACCAAAGCCAATTGCCACTGCTGGCCCATCTCGCACGCGGTGATCCCAGCACTGTAGAGGAGATGACGCCACGCTCGAGCTTCTCCTCCCGCGTCTCCCTGAGCAACACCAAAGCGCGCTGGCATTGATCGTCCTTTCCGCAGGCGCTGGTCCCAGCGCTACAGCTGATGGCTTTCGTCTAAAGCTTCGCCTCCCGCATTCCGCATTCCGATGAGCAGCGCCGAAGCCTGCTGCCTGCACCGCCCCTCTCGCAAGCGCTGCTCCCAGCGCTGCAGGTTAGATCACGTCGGGCCTCCCACATCTCGCTGCGCAGCGCCATAGCCTGCTGCCACTGCTCTCCCCTGTTGGTCCAAACGCTGTAAACGACACGATCACGTCGGGCTCCAGCGTCGACATGAAGGTCGCCAAGACGGCCCGAGAGGCTCCCGAGAAGGCCACAAGACGGCCTGGAGGGGCCTCAAGACGCCCCGACAAGCCCAGCCAGACGGGCCCCGAGACAGGAAAAGCAACGTGGACCTCGAGATCCCTTCCCTCCGGGATGGCCCAAGACCCCAAATCCGTAAAGGCCTGCAGTGCAACGCGCAGGTGGCCGATGTGCCCCCGCGAGAGATCTGGCGCCAAGGGCGCCCGAGGGCCGCGCCGGAACCTCAGGGTTCGACGTGGCCCCGGCGCGGCAACTCGTGATCCAAGACATCTCGAGGAAGAGGTCGGGGGGCCTCCTGGGGGCAGGTTCGGGCCGAACCTGCCCCCGAGAGGCCCCCAAGACGGCACTCGTAATCCAAGACATCTCGAGGAAGAGGTCGGGGGGCCTCTTGGGGGCAGGTTCGGGCCGAGCCTGCCCCCGAGAGGCCCCCAAGACGGCCCGAGAGGGCCCCAAGGATCCGCCAAAAGGGGCACCCGGCGCGGGCCCCCTGAAGGGGCCTCCTCTGTAGAGGCCCCCGAGAGGCACCCCCAGAGACCCCGAGAGGCATCCCGCACTGCTATACAGAAGGGCTGCTGACAGTCGCCGGCCCAACGGTCGAGTAGGGGATCGAGTGCAACACTGATCTACCCTAAAATCCGCCGGCCCCCTTGTGGGGCCACCAGGCTGTAGGACCGTGATTCGTAGTTTCCTGTACCAGTCGTAGGTTGTAGTTTCCAGTGTTACAGTTCTGCTTCTCGCTGGTTACTGTAACTAGTTGATTGACCGCGCGAGGGGAGAGGAGGCCCAAACAAGATTTTTAGCGTCTCCTGGGCGCGTTGTCTGAATTGCTGGGGGGGCTGGAAATCGACACCCCTCACGCAGATCCGCAGGGTCAGGGTCCAAAAACACTGGGGATTTGCCACATTTCTGAAATTCGGTGCCGCCCCTTACGCAGATCCGCGGGGTCAGGGTCCAAAAACACAGGGGATTTGCCACATTTCTGAAATTCGGTGCCACCCCTCACGCAGATCCGCGGGGTCAGGGTCCAAAAACACATGGGATTTGCCACATTTCTGAAATTCGGTGCCACCCCTCACGCAGATCCGCGGGGTCAGGGTCCAAAAACACAAAGGGATTTGCCACATTTCTGAAATTGGGTGCCACCCCTCACGCAGATCCGCGGGGTCAGGGTCCAAAAACACAGGGGATTTGCCACATTTCTGAAATTCGGTGCCACCCCTCACGCAGATCCGCGGGGTCAGGGTCCAAAAACACTGGGGATTTGCCACATTTCTGAAATTCGGTGCCACCCCTTACGCAGATCCGCGGGGTCAGGGTCCAAAAACACAGGGGATTTGCCACATTTCTGAAATTCGGTGCCACCCTTCACGCACATCCATCGCAAGGCGTGGTAACCCAAACTACAAAAACTCCCTCGGCCCTTTAATCGCAAGGTGTGGTAACCAAGCCCGTAAACCATACACGTCTTACCAATCGCCAGGTGTGGTAACCCCTCTTGTGATCAGTTGGTTTTGCTGATTGCGAATCGGCTTCGCATGAAGTTTCGATACTGCTTCACGACAGCGCCAAGGCCTCATGACTTAGCTCTTCCATGGCCCATTCTCCGAGAGAGGGGGCCGGCGGCAGGGGGCGAAGCCCTTACGGATTAATTTTCCAGCCGATATCCATGACAAATGCGTGGAATGCTCCGTGGATCCACGGCACACTCTACTTACTCTTCGTGGGCTCGGCGAGAGCATCAATTCTGGGGTAACTCGATTCTGCAGCAGATCCCCTACTCGAAACGGGCCAGAGGCGTGCTACAATTTCTGGCAAGAGTGAAAAAACGTTTCTAGCTCGCGCGCGCGTGGCGGCCCCTGGGGATCCCTGAGATCCTGGCGCTGCAATTTTTGCAGACCGGGCGCTCTCGCCCAATCTCGGGCCCCGTGGCTGTCACAGATCGATCCAGCTCGAACAAACACAAAGAAAGGATTGCAAACAAAAACCAGGATTGCAAACAAAAACCAAGGATTGCAAAAAAAAAAAAAACAGAAACCCAGGGTTTTTTTGCAATCCTTCTTGCAATCCAGGGTTTTTTTTTGCAATCCTTCGTTGCATTCTTTTCGAAACGTCGGATCGCAGGGGCGTTTCGAACTCGCGCGCGCGAGCGTGGCGGCCCTTGGGGGTCCCCGGACGAAATATACCCGGGCAAAGTCCCCGCAGGTTCGGGTCACGGATGCCAGGAGTCCTCTCTCCCTCCCTCCCTCCCTCCCTCCCTCCTCCTCATCCTCCTCCTCCTCCTCCTCTTCCTCCTCTTCCTCCTCCTCCTCCTCCTCCTCCTCCTCCTCCTCATCCTCCTCGTCCTCCTGGGCGCGGCCCTGGGGGGCTCCTGGGGCGCCCCAGGAGCGCGGCAAACGAGCGGCAGGCCACACGGCCTCAGGTCAAGAGCGTGCCGAGATGGTCCAAGCTGGTCCCAAGACGGCCCAAGCTTCCAAAAGAGGGCTTCCAGAGGCCCCGAAGACGTAGTAGCTGTTGATGTTGCTTGGATGCTCCAGCGACTCTGGCAATACCGCCTTTTCAAGCATCCGACCGCCCAGGACGGCCCCAGAGGCCTCCAAGATCGCCCCAAGTCAGCCCAAGAGGCTCCCAGGGCGGCCCCAAGACAGCCCAATAGGCCCCCTCAGAAGGCTCCAGAAGCTCCCATTAAATTAGGGCCCCAGGAAGGGGAATCCGAACAGACATATCTAGCCTTCCACGAAAGTTCGCCCCCGGCCCCCCCGAAGCCCTCGAGAGGCCCACGAAGCCCCAGGAGGCCCACCAGAAGCCTTCGCAAGAACGCCCCCGAGGCCCTCGGGCTCGAGGGCCCTCAAGGATGCCCCACGGGGCTCCCACGCGGCCCCAATGGGTCCTCAAAATGCCGCCGAGGAGGCCCCCGAGAGGCGCTCCCGCGAGACCCCAGGAAGTCTTCCACAGAGGCGTCTGGTCCGCGGACCACGTTTGGTCCCAACACTGCCCGAAGAAACCGTCGAGAAGTTTTCTCCTCCTCCTCCTCCTCCTCCTCCTCCTCCTCCTCCTCCTCCTCCTCCTCCTCCTCCCCTATCGAGTCCTCTATTTTCCTTCTCTCCCGCCATGGGCACACCAACATGTGGCAACAATGGTGCAATATGGGCTGGCGGGATGAATGGAGCGATTACAGAAGGAACGCTAAATTCGCCAGCCTAACGGGCCAGAGGCGTGCTAAGATCTCCGGTAACTGGTTAATAATACTTCTAATTCGCGCGCGCGGAGCGGCCCCTGGGGGCCCCCGGACGAAAAGTACCCCGGCAAGGTCCCGGGAGAAGCCACCAGAGCACTCCAAGGGAGGGCTATTTTTCGACACCCCTCACGAGGATCGTGGCCTCCGAGGGGGGAGCCGCAATCGACTACCCCCCCTCCCGCCCCACGAGGCCCCCAAAAGCCCCCCAAGAGGCCCTGGGGGCCCCCAAGACGCCGCCAAGGAGCCCCAAGAGACTCCCAAGAGGTCCCCAAGAGGCCCCCAAGAGGCCCTAAAGAGGGCTCCAGGGCCAGCGGAATGAGCGAAGCGATTAAATAAGGAACGACCCCCCCCCGAAGGGAAGCACCTTCCCTTTGATCACTTCCCTGCAAGGGGGGGAGTCCAGGGAGAGTTCCAGGGGGGGTCCCGGGGGGGTCCTGGGGCAAGTCCCGGGCCTGCAGAATGCCCCCTTCCCCCCCCTCCCCTTGGGGGGGACCAAAGCCCCAAACCCCCAAAGACGGTCTAAGAGGGCCCCGAATCGCATAATTATCGGTACAAGACGCCAAAGTAGCCTCCAGAGAGCCCAAGAGGCTTCCAAGACGCCCCAAGAGGAAACAATCATTGATTAGTTATCATCCGGTTTTTGATCGATGTTGGGATTCTCGCCTCTTCGGCTTCCCGACACTCCAAGACGGCCCAAGGCCCCCAAGATCGGCCAAAGATAGCCCAAGAGGTCTCCAAGAGGGTCCCAAAATGGTCCAAGAGGGCCCCAAGACGGCCCAAGAAGCCCCCAAGACGGCCCAAGAGGCCCCCAAGATTGCTCCAGGAGGGTGCCCAGACGGGGGCCCGAACGGACATTTCGAGCCCTCGGCCTGAGAGGCTTTCAGGAAGCGCGAAGAAGCCCCCAAGAGGTCCCCAAGAAACCCCCAAGACCCACGAGGCGCCCCCGAGAGCGCCCCGAAGAGACCCCAAGAAGCATCCCTGAGGACTCTGACCCACGTCAGCATCGTCATCGTCGTCATTTCAGGTCGGCGGCACTGGCCGTGAGGCCTCTCAAGAAGGAACGAAGCCCTTGTTTGGCGCCAGCAGCGCTGGGTGCACGAGGGCTAGAGGAACAACCACGGAATGACCTGAGGAACATCGAGCCCCTTCCGCATCCCAAAGGGGTCCTTATGTCATCGTTTTGGCTGCACCAGTGCTTCACGACCTCACTGACGGCAGAGCATCATTCTTGCGGAGAACGTGTTCTGCAGCAGAAGCTGCGCTCCAGCGGAAAAAAGTGGCGCGTGCACCGCAGGGCGCAGGATTCGCAGGCGCGGGAAGAGGAGGAGGAGGAGGAGGAGGAGGAGGAGGAGGAGGAGGAGGAGGAGGAGGAGGAGGAGGAGGAGGAGGAGGAAGAAGGAGGAGGAGGCGGAGCAGGAAGAGGAGGAGGAGGGGAGGAGGAGGAGGAGGAGGAGGAGGAGGAGGAGGAGGAGGAGGAGAGGAGGAGGGAGGGGGGCGGAGGAGGAGGGGAGGAGGAGGAGGAGGAGAGGAGGAGGAGGAGAGGAGGAGGAGGAGGAGGATGGAGGAGTAGGAAGAAGAGGAGGAGGAGGAGGAGGAGGCGGAGCAGGAAGAGGAGGAGAGGGGGGAAAGGGGGACCCAGAGGCCAAGACAGGCCCCCAAGCTTCCAAGCGGAGCGAGGCACGTCCCGAGCAAAAGGGGGAAGCCCTCCGGAACGGAGCGAGGGCGGGCCGGCCGTCGAGGACGATGCCAGCCGGCCGCGAGGCCGTCGTCGTCGTCGTCGTCGTCGTCGTCGTCGTCGTCGTCGTCGTCGTCGTCGTCGCCGCCGTCGTCGTCGTCGTCGTCGTCGTCGTCGTCGTCGTCGTCGTCGTCGACGTCGATGTCGTCTCGTCGGCGACCAGGCGGTCACGGAGCAGGCGGAGGATCGAGGCCGACGGACGAGGGGAATCTCCAGAACGGAAGTGGCACATTTTGCAGAGTGCGCCACAGGGCCGGACCTAAACGGTGTTCCGGCGACGTCGTGGGCCCTGTTCGTCTCGGCTTCGTTTTGCGGTGAGGAGCCGGAGTGAGGACAAAGCGAGGGACAACGAGAGCCAAACGACAACGAAAAACACCGTTTAGGTTCAGCCCGTGCACCACATCTGGCGGCGTGCCAAGCCAGAGCGGTGCTGGAAGAATCCTGAGCAAGCTCGAGGGTGCACCTCCCCAGGACAAAAAAAAAACTGCGACAGACAAGTTTCCAGTTGGAGACACGTCGCGCTGATGAGAACAAGTATCATGTTTGATCATAGCCGGAAGGCCAAGAAGGCAGGAAATGGAGCATCCCTGTGGGAGGCCATCGGCCATGAGCCAACGAGGCAGTGCGCACCGCCCCCCCCCACCCCGCCTCTATCTGCTGCGAGCTGTCCGTCGCTCGCCTGCGGCCGCGTCTCCTCCTCCTCCCCCTCCTCCTCCTCCCCCTCCTCCGCCAAAAGACCCACGGGCGCCAGAGTTGGCCCCCTCCCCCCTCGCCAACGAGACCCGTGGGGACGCGCGGGGGGCTTCGAATGAAAGAGCACCAGGTACACCTAGGGCGGCGAGTAAAAATCCGACACAGCATCAGAGGAGGAGGAGGAGGAGGAGGAGGAGGAGGAGGAGGAGGAGCAAGAGTAGGAGACGACATATCCAATAAGGTCTGTCCGACCACCGGCCTCGACCTCGGTCGACGCGGACGCATCGACGGAGGGAGAGTGGGCCCCAGCTGGGTGGCGCTCGTTTTTTTTTTTCGGCCCCCCGAGGGGCAGCGAAACCCTTAGCCACTTCCGCCACCAGCAGGGCCCGCAAAGAGATGGTGCTCGAGGCGGACCAGATCTCAAGATAGGCCTCGCAGGCGAAGGCAAAAACATGGAACAATAAGAGAAAGAAAGAGAGAGGGAGACTCATCACCGCAACATGCCGCCGCCACTGGATCTTCGAGCGAGCCCCCCCCCATCCCACACACCAAAACCTCACAAATCCACCACCCAAGGAATATAATGAAAGACAGAGCACAGCGTCGCTGAGAACCTCTCACCGTTCAAATGCCAGCTCTGCAGCACCTCGAATGTCATATGCGCGCTCCAGAGACATAGGAGTCTTCTGGGCGAAACCTTTCGCTGTATGATACAGTTGAAAGCCAATGCAACTGCCTTAAGGCACTCCTCACGCGTGAGTTCCGATCCCGCGCGCCCGTAGTCAGACGCCGCCCCCAGCCCCAACAATACAATCGGCGAGCCTGGAAAGTGGCGCCTTTTCCACGCAGGGTGCATTGCGAGATGGTGATACCTTCTCGAGCAACGCAGATAGTGAGCAATCTAATCAGGCACTGCGCAGCCCCAAATGCAGCACGTGGGGGCGGTGCCTATGTGCAGTCTGTGCGTGGTTGTCCACGCTCCGCAGAGGGTCTTGATGATGCTCCATTTCCAGGCAGGCGTGAGACTCGCGATGCCGGTCTGACAGAGATCCCGCCGTCCGACCACCGACCTCCGCCCCCCAGGAATCGGGACCTGCCACGCGAGAAGTTTGTTGCCCAACGTCTCAGGAAAAGAACCAGGGAAAGCGGCAGCTCAAAGCGTGCGCGCAAAAATGCGCTCTAGATGCGGGCGACGGGCTTCCTGGATGGCTAGTTTGGTGCGATCACGCGCAGCACGAAACGCTGCGTGTCATCCAGGCTTGTCAGGGAAAAAGGGGAGGCGGAAGCCTCGCCCGCTCCATGACTTGCGCGATTGAGGAAGGGCGCTCCCAGCAGGGCGCCGAAGGGTTTCCTGCAATGAAACGAACGATCGTGGCATTGTGGGCATATTCTTTCGAACTGTGCAGTGCACGCTGCCGCGCGTGGTTCACAATGCGAAATGAGGTGCGCCAGCTGCTGGCCCATCCAAGCAAAGAGACAGAGGACGGGGCAATGGCGAGCACAGATGACGGAGCATTCAGATCAGCAAGACTGAGGCTGTTCGGCGGCAGCCTGAGCAGCTCGCGCAAAGCCTGATGCTCGAGTTTACGAACCATAGCAGGGATCGGTAACAGTTTGGCGAGGTGCGAGAGGGTCGAGAGAGCGGTGTTGTGCAGAATTGAAAGAACAGACGGACCAGCTCCAGAGCATTGCAGGGCTATCGTCCTCGACCACCACTTCTCCGCTGCGTTAGCCCAGATCATGCTGAGTGTGGCTGCAGAGCCCATTTCGACCCCGAAGTAGACTGCATGGCCAACGATCTTAAAGTTGGCCCACTGCGGGATCCACCTACAAAGCTCTGTTTCGGACCCTGTCCTGGACAGCTTCCGTGCACGCAGTCCACAGTGGGACCAAGACACATTTGGCCCCTTGGAGCCTGAGGCAAGCAAAACGCTCAATTTCCACAAAAACGCGGGAGGCACCAACCAGGTCTCGAAGGCGAGGCATCACCATTTCGACATCGTCAGCACAACCCCCAAGAGAGCCCTTGTGGTGTGGCCGCGAGCAGGCATCTCAGGATGGGACCCAGTGCAAGAGCCCAGAGAGAACCTGATAAAAGGCACCCTCGCAGGACCACCGAGCAGAGATGAAACCGGAAAACGATTCGATTTTGAAAATTAGCAAAGCCTCGGGGTAAAAAGTAGAACGCGTGGATAAAATTCAGGAAACCTGGCGGGGGCCCAATCCCACTCATAATCTCGAACATCCACTTGTGGCCCAGAGATGGGAACGCCGCCTCCACATCGTGGGCAGCGAAAATCGGGAGGTCCACCTCAGCTCCGGGGGAGATGCTGGCAATGCGGGCCTCGGCGTCCAACGCGATGATGTCGTCAAGAAATTATGTCCTGGGGTGAATCCTTGTTGAGCCTCATGGGTGCGCTCTTGGGCAGCCCAGCGAATCTGGAAGTTGGCGGCGGAGGCCATGATCTTAGTGCCCGCGTTCCGGAGGCTAAGCGACCGAACCTTCCACGGGGACCGCGCGCACCCCTGGGCGTCTTCGGGTTCCGAACGCTTGGGAAGAAAAAAGAAGAAGCTATCGTTGAGCCCCAGGGGCACCCGGTGTCCGCTGCACAGATATGTCATAAGTTTCTGCAACACAGTAAGTTGTCCAGGTCTAGCTGTCCATGCCGTGCATGAAAGTTGACCAGGGCCAGGGGCTGACCGTCGGGCAAGTTCGAGGGCGCGTCCTAGTTCGGGTTCGGTTGGAAGTCCAGGAGGTAAGGGGTCTTGCTGAGGGGCAACCTTGTCGAGGCACTCCTGAAGGGCCTTCTCCTGAACTGCTTATGCGCCGGAGACGGGCTTCCAATAGGGGGTCGGCGCGGAAGCAATTTGCTCAGGATCCCTGGCCACAGCTGGGGACTCTCGCAAGCTTTCGGGTCGGATCCCTGCGGGAACGAGACGGTGAGCTTTGGGGGCCCAGAGAGTAGCGCGCCTCTTGTGCATCCTTGCAGCTCCTCTCATCCTCGACCACCGCCCCCTCCCCTTTGGGCGCCCTGTGTTCGGCGAGTCTGGCCTCCATCTGCCCGAGCTCGTAGCTGGCGGCATGCACGATGCGGGCGAACTCCTGCCAGTCGAAAGCTCGACGATGCCGTTGGACACGTGGGGGAAGCGCGCGCCGTCGGCGATGGTGGCCTTCAGTTTCAGGGCCGCGTGGATGTCGTTTCGCCAGATACATATTGCTATTGCTCTCAGAGTGATGATACGACCTCCCTTGGCACGGGGGTCGTTGGCCGAGATCGGAAGTCGCTGAAGTTCGTCACGAGCCTGGCGAGCAGCCTCCGTCATGAAGTCTTTCATGCATCGCAATTGGTACACAACTGGAAACCGATCAAGTTGAGCCGCATCGAAAAGTTGTCTCAATATCTTTCCGTAGAGTGGGCCACGAAAGACTTGCTCAGGAATGCTGGTCTGTTGGTCATGCCGAGCGCGGCCGCGAAGGTGAGGAACGACCGGCGCGTGGCCACTGAGCCCGGAGTCAGAGATGGAGGCCGCGTCAATGGCAACCCCCGCGAAGACTTCAACATCTAGGAGGAAGTGTGCTGGAGTTCCAATAAAGACACGATCCAATGTGGCTGCGGTAGCCGTGCCTCCGCAATAGTGCGCGGGGCAATCAGTCGAAATTTCAGTGGGCATGGAGAAAAGGCATGCTTGCAGAGGTTGAGATCCGTGACTACGTTCAGCAGGAACAGAGCCAGGGGCGAAACCTTTCGAGATGGGGTCGGCGTAGCAGCGAGTCGGCCCCGACTTGCCCCTCCATTTAGCCAGTCTTTTGTCCTGCGCTCAGTTACCCAGCAAGTTATGAGCGTTCATGGGTTTCATGGTGAAATGGCTCTTGTCATTAGTGATGGTGGGAAGAGCGACCCTGCCAGGAGCTAAAACCTGATGTTGAAATCGAACAGGTGGGTCATATTAGCCTCTAGCATCCATTGGAACCAGGAATGCAGTGCCGCTGGCCTTCCGTGAGGGAGGGTTGATAAAGATCTTGCGCGGGTGCGGGTAGGTCGCTAGTGCAGCGGTCAGCTTGTCCAGCGTTCCTCTGCATTCTTGATTTAGAACCACCGCTCTCTTTCGCATGAACGAGGCAAGTTTGTTGAGTTTGGCGTTGCGGCGATGGGGTTTGTAACGAAGCGAGCTTCTGGAATTCCAAGAAATGATAATGCCATTGCGCCGTTCCTGAGCAGAAGGCCATCGTCTGCTAAATAGACCGCGTAGACGTATCCACGCTAGCGAACGCCTGTCCAAATGCAGCCACCAATGGTTGCGTATCAACCTTGGAGCGGGCGGGGATGGGCATGTCCCAACGTACTTTGGATGGTTCATCTGACCCTAGAACTACGACGACAACGAGCGGTACTGCATCAGAAGTGATGATGCCCTTGGCCCGCTGCGCTCCGACGCTGTGATTTGCGAAAGCGCCCTGCGTGATGCGCTGGAGGCGTTTTGTTTGCAGCTCCAGCCTGGTCTGCTTAGCGTGCTTGTCGGCACCGAAGTATACGCGCACACACACACACACACACACACACACACACACACGCACACGCACACGCACACGCACACGCACACGCACACGCGCACGCGCACGCACGCGCACGCGCACGCGCACGCGCACGCGCACACGCACACGCACACACACACACACACACTCTCTCTCTCTCTCTCTCTCCCACACACACACACACACACGCACACGCACGCGCACGCGCACACGCACGCTGCACGCGCACACGCACACGCACACGCACACGCACACGCACACCGCACACGCACACGCAACACACACACACACAACAAACACAACACACACACACACACACACGAACACGCACACGCACACGCAACACGGCACACGAACAAGCACACACACACGCCAACACGAACACACGCACACGCACACGCACACGCACACGCAACACGCACACGACACGCACACGCACACGCACAACAAACACACACACACACACATACAACACACACTCGCTCCTGCGCACCACCACACACACACACACACACACACACACACACACACACACACACACACACACGCACACACAACACCTCCACACACACACACACACACGGACGCACGCACGCACGCACGCACGCACACGCACACACGCACACACACAGCTCACACACGTAAGGATGCGAAGGAGCAAGGGTGGAAATCCTCACAAAGGCCAAATCGACCACTGAGTCGGTATACATCAATTTCTACTCCAACGGGCTCCACAAGGAGCCGCGCTCCACGATAAACCGGCCCCAAGCCCTCGGGTTTTCACGGAGCTCGGGGGGAAACGTACCCGAATTCTGCATCACATGCCCGTGCAGGCGCGTGAGGTCTGAACAGGTCAACCCCGCCCAGGGAAAGGACTGGCCTCTCATTCGCCTGCCCTTCCGCCTCTGCCTCCTCCTCCCCCTCCTCCTCCTCCTCCTCCCCCTCCTCCTCCTCCTCCTCCTCCTCCGCCTCCTCCGCCGCCGCCCCGCCTCTCCTCATCCTCAGTCGCTGCCCCCTCCTCCCTCCTCCTCCTCCTCCTCCTCCTCCTCCCTCCTCATCCTTCCTCCTCCTCCGCCTCGCCCTCCTCCTAGTATTCCTCCTCCTCCTGCTCCTTCTCCTCCTTCTCCTCCTCCTCCCCCCCCTCTTCCTCTCAGTTTTATGATTATCCATCTGCGTGGTGTTACTATTAATAGTTTTGTTATTATGATGATTATTTTATTCGTATACTGATTCGCATTCGTATTATTGTTCTTGCAAATAAAAATGTTATTACTACTACTACTACTACTACTACTGCTGCTGCTACTACTACCACTACGTCTACTACGAATACTACTACTACTACTGCTACCACCTACCACTATTACTACTACTACGACTACGACTACGACTACGACTACGACGACTACTACTACTACTACTACTACTACTGCTACGACTACTACGACTACTACGACTACTACAATTACTACGACTACTACGACTACTACGACTAATACGACTACTACGACTGCTACTACTACTACTACTACTACTGCTACTACTACTACTACTATTACTACTACTACTACTACTACTACTACTACTACTACTACGACTACTACTACTACTACTACTACGACTACGACTACGACTACGACTACGACTGCGACTACAACTACGACTACGATTACGACGACGACGCCTACTACTACTACTACTACGACGGCGACGACTACTACTACTAATACTGCTACTACGACTACTGATGCTACTACTACTACTACTACGATTACTGATACTTACTAACTACTTACTACTTACTACTTACTACTTACTACTT
>CAUYUJ010005164.1:0-17500 GCA_963575745.1 Prorocentrum cordatum
CCCCCACCCCCCAGGCTTGCCCTGCGCCCGCGCTCAGGGATCGCGGAGGCGCGAGGCAAGCCGCACAGGCGGCCCCCCCTTCCGGAGCCTGCGGAGCAGGGCCTCCCGCTTGCCGCTGTCGAACAGCAGGGGCTCCTCCCGGCGGGGCCGAAGGCCCGCACCCCACCGCCTCCAAGTGGGCCTCGGGGCCCCGGGCCCCGCCCGTGCCCTGGGAACCGCACCGCACGCCTGGCCTCGAGGGCGGCAGCGGCACCCAGGGAACCGCCCTTCAGTCGGATTTTGGGCGAACGACAAAAAAATATACTCCAAGAATGCCCCCAAAGAGTCCAAAAAAATCCAAAAATAGTCCCCTGACTACTTTTTGACTATTCTTGAACATGCCTCCTGTAGGGGGGCACGCCCGACTTGAAGGCAGAGACACGAGCCCCTCTCGGTTGCGGGGGGGTGGGTCGCAGCGTCCTCGGCGTAGTTGACGGGCTGGTGCGTGCAGCCCACCACGGTGATGGAGTCGTACAGGCCCGCGCCGGCAAAGCCTTCCAGGTCCTCCCCGTTCGAGTCCGAGCGAAAAATGTGGGAGCCGCCCTCTGGTGCAAAGACGCCGTCGGGCTTCGATGGCAGGAGGCCACATGCGAAGCCTACCCCACCACCCCACGATTCCGTAGGGGGGAGGTGGGATTCATTTCGCTCGGGAGGTCCCGAACGAAGTGAAGCCCACCTCCCCCCTGGGAAATCGTGGGGTGGTGGGCTAGGGTTCGCATGTGGCCTCCTGGATGGGTACGTGTGTACCACCACAGGGGTCCCAGACGGCCCGACAGAAGCCGAGAGCGCTCGCCCGGGGGAGTTGCTGACCAGAGACTCGCCGAGGCCCACGCACAGCTCAATCAGCTGCTCGTCGGCCTTGGCGCCGGGCAGGGGGGACCTGGTGTGGATCACGAAGGCGTAGGCGGAGGGGAACAGCGGCTGGCAAAGCACTGCCAGGAAGAGGGCGCTGTCGGGGATCTGCATCTGGCGCCGGCTCGACACGGCCCGCTCCGACCACTTCGAGGCCCACACGCCCTTCAGCGCGCGCCCCCACGCGTCGGCGCTGCTCGGGAGCGCGGGCGCGCCCGCCGCGCGGAGCTCGGCGGCGAGGCCCTGCTCGACCTCTGCGGGCACGGCCAGGTAGCTCACGATGCACTCGCGCGCGGCGGCCCAGTCCCCCTCCTCGCAGAGCTCCTGCAGCTCCTCGCGGACGTCCGCGTTCTCGTCCGCCGCCAGGGCCTTCTCGAACATCCCGAAGGGGACGGTGACCGACTGCGGCACCTGGTACGCGCCGTCCTTCGGGCGGCGGCGCCGCGCGCCAGCAGGAGAACGACCCGGGGACGTACCCAGCCCGTGCGCAACGAGTGGCAGAATCAACGGGCCCAGCCAGATCGAGTGGACGCGAGAGAGCGCAGGGCCAAGAGCGAGAGCCGGGAGGCAGGACTGGGCCGACGGGCGGGTCGGCAGGCAGACCGACGAGGGAGGAGCGCAAGAGGGCGGGGAGAGCACCGCGGCACGCACGGGAGGGGACGCGCACGGGCAGGGCGGCAGGGAAGGCCGGGGAGCTCAGGCCGGCCGCGGGGGGGGGCACGAGCACAAAGGACAGAGAGGCGACACGGGGAGGGGCGGGCGGCGAATTGTTCGCACGCAGACTCGCTCATTCTCAAGCCCGCTCGCATCAGGACTCACGCACAATTCATGCCCAGACTAGGAGGAGGAGGAGGAGGAGGAGGAGGAGGAAGAGGAGGAGGAGGAGAAGGAGGCGGAGGAGGAGGCGGAGGAGGAGGAGGAGGAGGAGGAGGAGGGCCTCTGAGCCTGGAGGGGGGGAGGGCGTGAGCGAGGCGGTGGGGCATCACCGGATCGGCAGGGACACCATGCTCAAGGCGTTGGGGAAAGCGAGACACGCGCCGGGCCGCGGCGCTGGCAGGCCCTCGGCGCGTCGGCGGGAGCAGTCGCCGTCGTCGCCGCCGCCGCCGCCGTTGCCGCCATCGCCGCCGCAGCCGCCGCCGTCGTCGCCGTCGTCGTCGAAGCCTTACGACCCGGAAGCAGGCCTGTGGAGGCGAGGGTGCATCGGCCCGACGGGGGCCCCTGCCCCCCCGACGCCAGACTGGAGTAGGGCGGGCTTTCGTCGCCGTCGTCGTCCTCCTCCTCCTCCTCCTCCTCCCTCCTCCTCCTCCTCCTCTCCCCTCCGTCTCCTTCCTCCGTCTCCTCGCCGTCTCCTCATCCATCTCCTCTCTCCTCTCCTCTCCCCCCCTCCTCCTCCTCCTCACCATCCTCCTCCTCCTCCTCCTCCTCCTCCTCCTCCTCCTCCTCATCCTGCTCCTCATCCTCCTCATCATCCCCGTCTCCTCCTCATCCCCCTGTCTCCTCCTCCTCCTCCTCCTCTTCCTCCCCCTCCTCCTCTTCCTCCTCCTCCTCCTCCTTCCGCTTCTTCTTATTATTATGTTTCGTAGTATTATTCGTAAGATTAGTATTAGTATTATTATTAGTATTAGTAGTACTATTAGTATCATGAGTATTGTTAGTATTATTAGTGTTATTATTATTAGTAGTAGTATTATTAGTATTATTATGATTACTACTACTATTATTAATTAGCAGTAATATTAATATTGTTAGTAGTATGAATTGTAATAAGATTGTTATTAGTATTACTACTATTAGTATTGTTATTGTTAGTATGAATAGTATTACTGGTATTGTTATTATCAATATTACTATTATTGTTAGTAGTAGTATTAGTATTGTTAATAATCACAATAATAGGTGTATTAGTTGTATTGTTGTTAGTCTTATTAGTAGTAGTGTTCTGGCTATGATTATTATGAGTAGTATTAGTATTAGTATTAACATCAGTATTAGTATTATTAGTACGAGTAGTAGTACCAGTATTACTAATATTAGTACTATTATTGATAGTACTAGTGTTATGATTAGTGTCATTATTAGCATGACCCGTACTAGTATTATTGGTGCATCATCATTATTAGTATCGTTATTATTCATAGTATTAGCAGTAGTAGTGCTATTATTATTAGTATGATTAGTATTCATATTATTCTTCTTATTAGTATGACTAACCTGCGTAGTATTATTCTTCGTGGTAGTCGTATTAGTAGTTGTTTTAGTCGCCTTACTAGTAGTATCATTAGTCGTATCATTGATAGTAGTCGTAATACTATTATTATTGTCATTGGTATTATTAGGATTACTATGAGTTGTCTTAATAGTATGCTTCCTCTTATTATTAGTAGTATTGAAAATATTATTCGTATTATTCGTATTATTGACATTACTACTAGAATGTGTATTAGTAGTAGTATTATTATTATGTTTAGGACTCGTACTAGTACTATCATTATGAATAGTATTATTAGTCTTCTTATTAGTATTGTCATTCGTCTTAGTATTCTTATCATTTGTCTTAGCCTTCTTTTTCTTATTAGTATTAGTCTTCTTATGATTAGTATTATTATTGTTCGTCTTCTTATTAGTATTATTATTATTATTCCTCCTCCTCCTCCTCCTCCTCCTCCTCCTCCTCCTCCTCCGCCTCCGCCTCCGCCTCCTCCTCCTCCTCCTCCTCCTCCTCCGCCTCCGCCTCCGCCTCCGCCTCCGCCTCCTCCTCCTCCTCCGCGACGCTCCGCGCCTCCTGCCCTTGCCCGCCCCTCCTCCCACCCGCAGGGTCCTTGGGAGCCAGCTCCGCGAGGTGCAGGCTCTTGCCGCCGAGGCACTTCCTCGCGAGCGGCGGGCACGTGCACACCCGAGCCCCTGCGGTCTGGGCGCCGAGGGCACGACCCCGCGGAGGCTGGAGGCCTGGAGAGGGGCACCACCACCGACACAGAGGGGATACCTTCACCAGGGGAAGATGACGCCAGATGTCGGTGTCGGGGGTGATAGTTCGGCCGCCCGGAAGCCCAGGTAGTACCACAATCGCCGAACTCGGGAGCGTCTTCCCTCGGTGGAGGCACATCGCCGATTGTGGTGTTTGTGTCAACCTCTAGGCCTCCGACAGGGCGCGATCCCATGGATACCTTCCGCGCGGGAAACCCGCGCAGAGCAGCCCTGCCAGAAGAGGAATGAACGGCATGAGTATAGCCTTTCGGAGCTCCGCGTGGATTTCTCAGATCGGCGCTAGACCCCGCGCGCGCATCCGAAAATGTATACGTGTGCCGCGTTCTCTTCTTGGACCTGGGGCCGTGGCCGAGAAGACCTGACCGCGAGGCCATGGATGCGAACGCGTTTCTCTCCCACGACGCGTCGGGCCGCATCAGCATGGAGTCGGGATCGAATAGGATCGGACGCGCCGGGATGCGCAGCAGCGCCGTACCAGCATCGGGCCGCATCGCGTCGTCGAAGCACAATCCCTGATATCCGCCGACATGATGTTTTCAATGCGCGGCCCTAGAGGTCCCGACCCCTTCGCTGGGGGAGTTTTTCGCCCTGGACCGATGTGAGAGGGCCCTGGAGCCCGATGACGGGCCCCAGAGGACGAAATCGAGGGAACAAAAACACCCGGGCTGAAACAACCGACAAAAAACGATCTCGTCGGAGATCTGGGGACCTATCGGATCGAAAGATACAGATACCGCTACTCCCCCGACCTCTCCCAGGGTGCGTTCTGGCCAGGATTTCGAGGCGATGCAGCCGCGGCGACGAGGGCCTCCCAGGAGGCCCCAGGCAGCTAAAACGAGGCAAGAGTGGCGGTAATGGTGAAGTCTCCTCCTCTGAGATCGGATCCATCGGATCGATCGGATCGAAGCGAACCCCTCCTGTGCTCTATGAACTTCTTCGACGGCAAGACCGCGGCGGGCGGCGGCGGCGGCTTCGCAACCTTTCGGAGACTCCGAAGGGTGCGGCTTGGAGAAAGCTTGGTTTACAACCCGCGCCAGCGGCAGGGCCAGGATAACGTCGGGCAGTTTCCCCTATAAGCGGACGTTGGGAGAGAAACAAAAAATCCAAACATGGTCAAACACAGTAAAAAAACATCGAACAAATCCCCCCACTATGTTTGACTATTTTTCCCGACATCCTGAAAGGGGTTCTTGTTTTCCCAGAACAACCTCTCCTTCTCCCTCCCGCCTCCCGCCTCCCATATCAATACCATTTCCACCCCTCCAGGGAGGCCCCGCCTGAGCGAGGAGGGTATCGGAAAACCATACTGTTTACATGGTTTCGTGCCCTTCCCACCTCTCCAGGGGGGCCCCGCCTCAGCGAGGAGGGTATCGGAAAACCATACTATTTACATGGTTTCGTGCCCTTCCCACCTCTCCAGGGAGGCCCCGCCTGAGCGAGAAGGGCATCAGAAAACTATACGATTTACATGTTTTCGTGCCCTTCCCACCTCTCCAGGGAGGCCCCGCCTCAGCGAGGAGGGTGTCGGAAAACCATACTATTTACATGGTTTCGCGCCCCTCCCACCTCTCCAGGGAGGCCCCTCCTGAGCGAGGAGGGTATCGGAAACCCATACTATTTACATGGTTTCGTGCCCCTCCCACCCCTCCAGGGGGGCCCCGTCTGAGCGAGGAGCGTATCGGAAACCCGTACTATTGATATGGTTTCGTGCCCCTCCCACCCCTCCAGGGAGGCCCCGCCTGAGCGAGGAGGGTATCGGAAACCCATACTATTTACATGGTTTCGTGTCCCTCCCACCCCTCCAGGAGGCCCCGCCTGAGCGAGGAGGGCCCGGAAACCATACTTTTACATGGTTTCGTGCCCCTCCCACCCCTCCAGGGAGGCCCCGTCTGAGCGAGGAGGGTATCGGAAACCCATACTATTTACATGGTTTCGTGCCCCTCCCACCCCTCCAGGGAGGCCCCGCCTGAGCGAGGAGGGTATCGGAAACCAACTATTTATATGGTTTCGTGC
The DNA here is from genome assembly GCA_963575745.1 of Prorocentrum cordatum. Lineage (NCBI taxonomy): Eukaryota > Dinophyceae > Prorocentrales > Prorocentraceae > Prorocentrum > Prorocentrum cordatum. Next base: position 5,890 of record CAUYUJ010005164.1, read on the forward strand.
TGAGCCTGAGCGAGGAGGAAATCGGAAACCCATACTATTTACATGGTTTCGTGCCCGTTTTCCACCCCTCCAGGGAGGCACCGCCTGAACGAGGAGGGTATCGGAAACCCATACTATTTACATGGTTTCGTGCTCCTCCCACCCCTCCAGGGAGGCCCCGTCTGAGCGAGGAGGGTATCGGAAACCCATACCATTTACATGGTTTCGTGCCCTTCCCACCTCCCCAGGGAGGCCCCACCTCTCCAGCTTCTCTTCTTCGTGCTGATGTTGGCGTACCCCATGAGTCCGACGAGACCGTTCATATCTTTATGTTGGGAACTCCGTTAGCATAATTGAATATTCCTCCTCTAGAGGGAGGAGGAGGAGGAGGAGGAGGAGGAGGAGGAGGAGGAGGAGGAGGAGGAGGGAGGAGGGAGGAGGGAGGAGGTAGAGGGAGGAGGGAGGAGGGAGGAGGAGGGACGAGGGAGAAGGAGTAGAGAGGAGGAGGAGGAGGAGGAGGAGGAGGAGGAGGAGGAGGAGGAGGAGGAGAAGGAGGGGGAGGAGGAGGAGGAGGGTCGACAGCGGCCTCCGCCGCGCCCCGACGAGGGCTCCTCGAGCCCTTGGCGCAGCGTGGTGACCTCAAGCCCCGACGGCGCCGACCGCAAACCACACACCGGCGTACAGTTGACTCGGGCGTGTCCCTCCACAGGAGGAATATTCAAAAAACAAAATATGCTAACGGAGTTCCACACATAAAGATACTAACGGTTTCGTGGGACCCATGGGGTACGACAACATCAACACGAAGGAGAAGCTCGAAACCATGTAAATAGTATGGGTTTCCGATACCCTCCTCGCTCAGGCGGGGCCTCCCTGGAGAGGTGGGAGGGGCACGAAACCATGTAAATAGTATAGGTTTCCGGTACCCTCCTCGCTCAGGCGGGGCCTCCCTGGAGAGGTGGGAAGGGCACGAAACCATGTAAATAGTATGGGTTTCCGATACCCTCCTCGCTCAGGCGGGGCCCCCCTGGAGGTATGGAAGGGGCACGAAACCATGTAAATAGTACGGGTTTCCGATGCCCTCCTCGCTCAGGCGGGGCCTCCCTGGAGGGGGTGGGAGGGGCACGAACCAAGTAAATAGTATTGGTTTCCGATACCCTCCTCGCTCAGGCGGGGCCTCCCTGGAGGGGTGGGAGGGGCACGAAACCATGTAAATAGTATGGTTGTCCGATACTCCTCGCTCAGGCGGGGCCTCCCTGGAGAGGTGGGAGGGGCACGAAACCATGTAAATAGTATAGTTTTCCGATGCCCTTCTCGCTCAGGCGGGGCCTCCCTGGAGAGGTGGGAAGGGCACGAAACCATGTAAATAGTATGGGTTTCCGATACCCTCCTCGCTCAGGCGGGGCCTCCCTGGAGGGTGGGAGGGGCACGAAACCATGTAAATAGTATAGGTTTCCGATACCCTCCTCGCTCAGGCGGGGCCTCCCTGGAGGGGTGGGAGGGGCACGAAAGCATGTAAATAGTATGGGTTTCCGATACCCTCCTCGCTCAGGCGGGGCCTCCCTGGAGAGGTGGGAGGGGCACGCAACCATGCAAATAGTATGGGTTTCCGATACCCTCCTCGCTCAGGCGGGGCCTCCCTGGAGGGGTGGGAGGGGCACGAAACCATGTAAATAGTATGGGGTTCCGATACCCTCCTCGCTCAGGCGGAGCCCCCCTGGAGGGGTGGGAAGGGCACGAAACCATGTAAATAGTATGGGTTTCCGATACCCTCCTCGCTCAGGCGGGGCCTCCCTGGTATGGAATGGTAGGCATGGTATGATATGGGAGGCTGGAATGGTAGGCATGGTATTGATATGGGAGGCGGGAGGCGGGAGGGAGAAGGAGAGGATGTTATGGGAAAACAAGAACCTCACTCAGGATGTGGGGAACAAGAAAAATATTCGAGTGTGAATGAGCCTCAGTAGTACGAGCGCGTCTCTGCGCATGAGCCTGGGGCCTCCTGGGGCCTCCTGAAACCTACTGGGGCTTCCTGGGGCCTCCAGGAGCCTCTTGGGGCCTCCTGGGGCCTCCTGGGGCCTCCTGGGACCTCCCAGGGAGGCTTCGTGCCCCAGGAGAGGCCCAATCTATAGCAACCGACATACATAAAACATTGCGGATTGGAGCCACAGGAGAAGGGCAATCTATAGGAACACACGTACAACACCAAGGACTCGTGCCTCAGGAGAGGCCCAACCTAGAGGAACAGAAATAAAACATTTAGGAGCGTGTTCACAGGAGAAGGACAAATTATAGAAACATACGTAAAACGTCAAGGATTCGTGCTCCAGGTGAGGCCCAATCTATAGGAGCACACGTAAAACACATGGGATTGGAGCCACTCCTGCTGCCTTCCGAGGCCTCCTGCTCCTGGGGCCTCTCGGGGCCTCCTGTTGCCTTCCGAAGTCTCCTGGCGTTTCCTGTGGCCTCCTGGGGCCTCCTGTGGCTTCCTGAGGCCTCATGGAGCTTCCTGGGGCCTCCTGGAGCATCTTGGGACATCTTGTGGCCTCTTGAGTCTTTCTGTGGCCTCCTGATGCCTCCTGGGACCTCATGTGGTCCCCAGTGGCCTCCTGGAGCCTGTTGGAGCATCCTGTGGCACCCTGAGGAGAATGTGTGCCCACGAGTCTGGCCACCAAAACAAGCAAACCGAACGAGACATCCTCAAAATCTGGCACAGCTGGGGGGTGAAAATGAGCTCCTCGCTCGAGACATCCTCCAAATCTGCTCCGAAAGCGAAGGATGTTGGGCCAGAAAACAAGCAAACCGCTTGAGACATCCCCACAAAACGGCCGCGAACGGGACCGTGTCATACCCCCCGGCTCCCTTTAGGGGCGTGAAAATGAGCTCCTCGCTCGAGACATCCTCCAAATCTGCTCCGAAAGCGAAGGATGTTGGGCCAAAAAACAAGCAAACCGCTTGAGACATCCCCACAAAACGGCCGCGAACGGGACCGTGTCATACCCCTCGGCGGCTCCACTTAGGGGCGTGAAAATGAGCGCCCCGCTCGAGACATCCTCCAAATCTGCTCCGAAAGCGAAGGATGCTGGGTCAGAAAACAGGCAAACCACTTGAGACATCCCCACAAAACGGCCGCGAACGGGACCGTGTCATACCCCTCGGCGGCTCCCCTTAGGGGAGTTGAAACCAGCGCCGAGCCTGAGACATCCTCACAACCTGCTGTGTGTAGAGTAAGTCAGACAATGAGAAAGCCTGAGTATGAGTGAGTCTCAGCATGAGTAAGTCTGAGTATTAGGTCTGAGTATGAGTAGGTCTGAGTATGAGTAATACTGTGTGTGAGTAAGTCTGGGTATGAAGAAGTCTGAGTGTGAGTCAGTCTGTGTATGAGTAAGTCTGGGTATGAGGAGGAGACGGGAGGAGAAGGAGAAGGAGAAGAAGGAGTAGGAGGCGTCAGAATAATAACAAGAACCCCATCTTAGGATATGGGGAAATAGTCAGCGGGACGACTTTCTCTAGAATGTTTTGACTATGCTTGAGTATTGTGTGACAATTTCTCATTTTTCCTCCTAAATCCGCCTGTAGGAGGAGGACATGCCCGACCTAAGCGTACTGTGGAGGCTGGTCCACAAGAAACCTTACACAAGAAACCCAACCCTGAGACCCCAGGACGTCCGCTGATTTGTAGTGTGGGAGCGTCACGCTTCCCATAGCAAAACCATCGCAACCAAAGAAACCCAGGGCACCCCAGAGGCAAGTAAGGTGATTCTTGGCATGGGTCTCCACTGTAACTCGAAGAAGAAGAAACGCCATAAACATAAAACTCTTGGCGCTCCGCGCGGATTTCTTGGATCTGCGCCGGACCGCCCCTCTGGCGCGCGGAGCGCGCCAGGGCAGCGGCGTCGGAGGCGCCGCCGCGGGGGACCCAGCGCGGATCCACGAAATCCGCGCGGAGCGCCAAAAGCTGTGTTCATGGCGGTTTTTCTTCTTCGAGTGACCGCGCCTCCGTAGAGTAGTAGTCGTAGTAGTAGTAGTAGTAGTAGTAGTAGTAGTAGTAGTAGTAGTAGTAGTAGTAGTAGTAGTAGTAGTAGTAGTAGTAGTAGTAGTAGTAGTAGTAGTAGTAGTAGTAGTAGTAGTAGTAGTAGTAGTAGTAGTAGTAGTAGTAGTAGTAGTAGTAGTAGTAGTAGTAGTAGTAGTAGTAGTAGTAGTAGTAGTAGTAGTAGTAGTAGTAGTAGGTAGTAGTAGGTAGTAGTAGTAGTAGTAGTAGTAGTAGTAGTAGTAGTAGTAGTAGTAGTAGTAGTAGTAGTAGTAGTAGTAGTAGTAGTAGTAGTAGTAGTAGTAGTAGTAGTAGTAGTAGTAGTAGTAGTAGTAGTAGTAGTAGTAGTAGCAGTAGCAGTAGCAGTAGTAGTAGTAGCAGTAGCAGTAGTAGTAGCAGTAGCAGTAGCAGTAGTAGTAGTAGTAGCAGCAGCAGCAGCAGTAGTAGTAGTAGTAGTAGTAGCAGTAGCAGCAGTAGCAGTAGTAGTAGTAGTAGTAGTAGTAGTAGTAGTAGTAGTAGTAGTAGTAGTAATAGTAATAGTAGTAGTAGTCGTGGTAGTAGTAGTCGTGGTAGTAGTAGCCGCCGAACCTTCACTTGCACTGGCGCCTGCGCCTGCTGGGCCGCCTTGCCGCCCTGAGGGGGGGCGGCCAGAACAGCGGGCGCGCTCTCGGCGGCGCGCACAGGCGGGAAGGCAGATCCAGACATGGTCGCGTCCCTTGAGATCCTGGCGTCGTCGTCATCATCATCATCATCATCATCATCATCATCATCATCATCATCATCATCATCCTCATCCTCATCCTCATCCTCATCATCATCATCATCATCATCATCAACATCACCACCATCATCATCTCAATTTTGTCGAGCTGGGCACTTTCGCCGGGTTTCGGGCCCCGGGGCCTTCACGGATGGATCTGGCTCGGAAGATATACTTCTCAATATTGCAATTGTTTCGCTGCGTCGGATCTCAGGGTCGTGGATACATAACAAGTGTTTTGCTATGTGGGCTTCCCAAGGCCATTGGCGGGCCTCGGAACCGTCGAAAACGACTCAGGATGAAGAACCGATTCTGGGGAATAGGTCCAGACCTCTGCTGGGATGGGCGCAAGGGTTCCGAATGGGATAGGGGAGGTATCAGTGAATGCCAAGGTGGGAAATGTGGCCTAACCTAGCTCATACGTGGATTCCGAATGCCCCAAGGGGCCTAGAAAATTAGATAGCTCCCCCTGACCCCTGAGCCACTTGGGGCATTTGTAATCCACCTCTAAACCAGGTCGGGCCAGATATAACCCACCTTAGCATCGATTGATGACCCTCCTGCCCCTTTAGCAACCCCCGCGTCAATCCCAATGGTTTCCGAGCCGTAACTCGGGTCTCCGGCGACCGCTCGGGACGATCCGGGCACCCCTAGAACGCCCTCGACGAGGCGCAGCTGCGGGAAAGCATCCCGAGGCGAAAAACCCTCTGAGAACCCACGTAAGCCTTCAAAAACGTCGAACCACCTCGGCATCCACCGAGAACCCCTCCCCCCCCCTAAACGGCGGCGAGTTCCGAGCCCTACCCTCGCCGATGCACGCAGCCCGATCCCAATGGGGTCCACGCCATGAAAAAAAGCATGGCGCACGAGGGGCCCAGGAGGGCAGAAAAGGCGGGCCCTGTCCGAGGGCTCAGAGGGCCTGCAGCTGCCTCATGAGAGGCGTTCTGAGCCGTCTCTGGAGATCAGAGTAAGACGCGCCCAGGACGAGGAGAAATTCGGGTGAGGACACATCGAGAATCTCCGAGACCCGGCGGCTCTGGAAGATGGCTCGGGCGCCGCAGCCTTCTCAGAGCGTTCCGGAACGCTCTTGAACGGAATCTGTCCTTGTCCCCGCCCCGCCCGATGGAGGCCTCCCAGGTGGGGTCCGAGCAGATGGGGTCGGGAGGATCCAGCCGCATCGCCGAGACATCGGGGGCGTCGGCGATACATCGGCGACGTCGGCGTGGAGAACATCGGGCTCCGCATCGAGTTGCATCCCCAATGCGCCGGCGATGCGGCGCGATCCTCCGACTCCATCCACTCCGACCCCAGCAGAGGTCGGCCTGCAACAGAGGCAGCCTCTATAGGGCCAGCGTGCACACCGGGGTTCAGGACGGGCCCGGCCCGGAGACGGTGGATCTGCGTAGATCTCGCCGCCCGAGCCAAGCAACTCTCACAAGACCAGGGGGGGCCCCGCCGACTTTTACGAGGGCGAGGCGAGCTGGCGCTCGGGCACTCCGCAGGGACACCCCTCCCCCCCGCGGCGGGCGGGCCTCGACGTGTGCACCGCGCACAGATCTCCGACGATCGGACTTCTCCAATCCAGGCGCGCTCCTCCGATCTCCTCCTCCTCCTCCTCCTCCTCCTCCTCCTCCTCCTCCTCCTCCTCCTCCTCCTCCTCCTCCTCCTCCTCCTCCTCCTCCTCCGGGGCCCGCCATTGGGCTCCAAAGCCATCGGAGATCGCACCCCCAGGCGAAGGCCTGGCCTCGGGGCAGGCGTCCAGACCTCTAGAGGGCCGCGGACTGAAAAAATCAAAACAAAACAAAAACCTGAAGTAAAAACTAAACAAAAACAAAACCAAAAAAACTGCATAAAAACACCATATATATAAAAAAAAAAAAAAAAAAAAAAAAAAAAAAAAAAAAAAAAAAAACGGTTCGGCGAGCGTCAGGGTGGACAAACGCCCCGACCTTCTGTGGGGGATGCTGGAGCGGTCCATGCACCGGACTCGCTCGCCAGAGCGGGCGGGTCCCCAGCGACTTCTGGAACGGGGACCCCCAGACGTCTCTCTCCCTGACTACCTACCAGACCACCTCAACCCAACCCGAAGACCCGAATTTCGGGTTGGGGGGGGTACGGGTTCCATATGTGTTTTCTCGATGTTCCCCGACCCCCCCCCACTGGAAATGGAGGTCAATTTGAGGCCTTCGGGTTGGGTTGGGGTAGTTCGGTGGGTGGTGACTCCCTCTTGCCCCTGACGGGCTTTTCATCCTGAGCCGTCCTTGACGGCCCTGGGGCCTGGCGAGGGCCCTAAAAGGCCGAAGACAACGGGAAACGTCAGTCGTGGTTTTTCTCCAAATATGCTTGCCCTAGAAGAGTCCTAGCTCAAACCCTACCAATTGGTCCGTTGCCCTCCCCCCCTAATTCCTATGCCCCCCCAATTCCTATGGCTATGCCTATGCCTATGCCTCCCCCCAAACTCCTATGTTTCCAATGCTTGCTTGCTTGCGTGCTTGCTTGCGTGCTTGCTTGCTTGCTTGCTTGCTTGCTTGCTTGCTTGCTTGCTTGCTTGCTTGCTTGCTTGCTTGCTTGCGCGCTTGCGTGCTTGCTTGCGCGCTTGCACGCTTGCTTGCTTGCTTACTTGCATGCTTGCTTGCTTGCTTGCGCGCTTGCGTGCTTGCGAGTGTTTGCACGCTTGCTTGTTTGCTGAGTTGCAGATTCCAAGCATGCTTGATTTCTCTGATTCCTTCATTTGAGTCGTCTAATCTATTTGGAGTCAACGCTGGCTGATATTTGTTCACGACGCGATGGGGTCTGGGTTTGAGTACCATGTGGGACCTGCTCTAGAACAGGAGCATACCGTAGACGGATCGACCCTCTCTCCGAACTTGTGCTGCGCCGAACGCAACGGCCGCGTCAACTATGGACGCATCCACCCGGAATGCGCCTATATACGCAACGACGCCCAGTATATCTACAGACGCTTGTGGCCAGAAGGTGAGAACGGTATTTGGCACAGGCCCCTGAGATGGGCCTCCTAGAAGCAGGTGAACTTGGCCCTCCACGACGCGAGGGGGAACAACGAGTTGTCAATGCCGCCACTCCCCGGACCTCTCTCCCGGGGTGTGCACTTGCCAGAGTTTCTAGGCGAATCCAGCCGTGGCGACGAGGGCCTCCCAGGAGGCCCTGCATGGCGAAAGCGAAGCAAGGGCAGCGGGTAGCGGTATCGGCACCTCTTCCTCCTCTGATGTTTGGCTCACGACGCGAGGGGGTCTGGGTCCGTGGTCGACCAAGCGTGCACACATCGAGCCTCTCCGACACTAGGGCGAGAATGATGTCATGGTAAGATTGGCTTTGGAGACGTCCAGGATTTCCAGTGTCTCGCGGACCTCGTTCCTGCAGCCCTTGCAGAATATTCGGAAATCTGGGAAATCCCGGAAACCTTGAAGTACTGGAACTTACCATGACCCGCCCGTCGGAAGACGTGGATAGAAACATGAAGTCGGAAGGCGGATAAGTGGATTGGGTTCGGGCCCGCCCAAAGAAAAACAACCAACAGCAAAAACAGGTCGACTCCTGAGATAGGAAGCGCTCGGAAACTATTTGGACCTATACGACCACCCTTCGGGAGATAAGGAGGTTGTGGGGGGGGGGAGAGGGGGGGGAACCAACATCTGACTCAATCGATCTCACTATCGATCTCACTCAACAGGACTCCAAGGGACACCACGGGACACCACGGGACACCACGGGACACCACGGGACACTTGTCGATCTCACTATCGATTTCACTATCGATCTCATTCAACGGGACACCACGGGACACCACGGGACACCACGGGACACCGCGGGACACCTCTCGATCTCACTATCGGTCTCACTATCGATCTCACTATCGATCTCACTCAACGGGACACCATAGGACACCACGGAACACCATTGGACAGCACGGGACACCTCTGGACACCACATCGATCTCACTATCGATCTCACTATCGATCTCATTATCGATTTCACTCAACGGGACACCACAGGACACCACGGGACACCACGGGATACCTGTCGATCCCACTATCAATCACACTATCGATCTCACTTTTTGGGATACCACGGGACACCACGGGACACCTCGGGGCACCACATCGATCTCAGTATCGATCTCACTATCGATCTCACTATCGATCTTACTATCGATCTCACACAACGGGACACCACAGGACACCACGGGACACCACGGGACACCTGTCGATCTCACTATCGATCTCACTATCGATCTCACTTTTTAGGACACCACGGGACACCTGGGGGCACCACATCGATCTCAGTATCGATCTCACTATCGATCTCACTATCGATCTCACTCAACGGGACACCACAGGACACCACGGGACACCACGGGACACCACGGGACACCGCGGGACACCGCGAGCCACCGCCGGACGGGCGGACGGGGGAGAATTATTTGTCTCGACTTCGCCCTAGCAACGGCGGACACCACGGGACACCACGGGACACCACAGGACACCGCGGGACACCGCGAGCCACCGCCGGACGGGCGGGCGGAGGAAAATCATTTGTCTTGACTTCGCCCTAGCAACGGCGGGTTCATTCCTCTCGCGCGCCCACGCAACTTCGCCTTGCCCGCACGCGCGACACGAACGAAACGAAACGATTTTCCGGTTGGGGGTCTCCGTTCCTCTGCGATCTCACCCCCCAACCTCCGATCTGGATAACAAAAGTACACGCTTTCAACGACTGGCGCGGATCATGACCTCCTGCTTGAGGTCGGGCATGTCCCCCTACAGGCGGCTGTTGGACGGAAAAATAAGAATACTCAATCAAAACAAATACCCAACACAGTCAAAAAGTGCTCACAAAATCGTCCCCAGACGATGTCTTCGCTGTTTTTGAACTTTCCTCCTGTGGAGGGACACGCCCGACTGAAAATTCTTGCTCCCCGGAGATCGCCGAGGGCTCCGCGACTCCCGCCGTCCGCCCGACCCGCGCCTGCGGCGGCCACGAAGCTGCTCCAAATCTCCCTGGAGATCCCCGGGTCTGCCTTTATGAAGGGGCCCTGGGACACACAAACTAATACACACACACACAAATAACAGGATTCCCCGTATGTTTCCATATGTTCTGGGCTTTTGTCTCCCCCCCCTCTTCCCATGTGTTCCCATATCTTCCGGGGGAGCGACGATCAATTGTGTCTGTGTGTTTGTGTCCCCTCCTGACTTTAGGTCGGGCCTGTCCCCCTACAGGCGGCTTCTGGGCGAAACATTAAAACTACTCCGAAAAGACCCAAAAAATAATCAAAAGGAATACTCAAACAAATTGACTATTTCAAAATATTCCTCCTGTAAGAGGACGCGCTCGACTCAAGTCTACCTGGATCTCCCCAGACAGACCTGGATCTGCCTAAACATACCTGCACCGACCTCGACTCATCCGATTTGATCCCCCCTTGTGCAGTCCAAGACCCGGATAACGGGGCGCCCGAAGGGGCGTGGAAAGGCCTGGCGAAGAACTCTGGAAGGACCTGGAGGGAGCTTCCGAAGGACCCTCTGGAGTGCTTCTGGGCACGCGCATTGGGCAACGCTTAGACAATGCCTGCCGGAACACGCTGCAGGGTCAAGCGCAGGGCGCTGCGAGGCGCCCTGCCCGCCACCGACACGATCTCCCCGGCGACCTTGCGGCTCCGGCTTCGTATCCTGGGCATCGCTCGGACGTCCATTCCCTGTGCTTTGTCCAGTTTCGTGCGTGGTTTTTTGCCGAATGATCAAGGATGCTCCTCGATGGCCCTCGCCGAAGGAAAAATGCGCACGTCCGAGCGATGCCAAGTTGATCTAACCGCCCTCACTTAGCGCCGCGAGCTATCTGGGAACAAAAGTGCATCGGCGCAGGGTCGTCGAGCCCTTTGGGGTGAGGCACGCCCCCGCCCCGGCGGCGGCTTGTGCCCCGCGCGGCGGCTGGCCCGCGAGGGGGGGGGGGGGGCAACGATAGGGGGGGGACTGGCACACGGGGGGGGGGGGGGGAACACCGACCTCGAGTGGGCGGTGCATCGCCGATGGACCGGCGAGAGGCCTCCGATAGTGACTCCGCATCTTCCCGGGCAGGTGGGGGCGATCGGGCCCCTAGCAGCGATCAATGGGCAATTGGGGTCGGTGCATCCCCCCCTATTCTTAGGTAGGGCATCTCCCCCTACAGGCGCATTTCGAACGAAACAATTAAAATACTCCAACCATATTCAAACATGCTCAAAAAATACTCACGAAATCGTCCCCAGACGATTTCTTCACCATGTTTGAACATTCCTCCTGTAGAGGGACGGGCCCGACTCAACCCTATCAGCGATCAGTGGGCGATTGGGGGTCGATGCATCCCCCCTATGCCTGTCCCCGGAGGAGGAGGAGGACGACGACGACCAGGAGCAGGAGGAGGCGGAGGAGGAGGAGGAGGAGGAGAGGAGGAGGAGGAGGGAGGAGGAGGAGGGAGGAGGAGGAGGAGAGGAGGAGGAGGGAGGAGGAGGAGGGAGGAGGAGAGAGGAGGAGGAGGAGGAGGAGGAGGAGGAGAGGAGGGGCCTGCCGGCCTGCTCTCGGGCGGGGGGGCCGTCGACAGGGCGGCCCCCGGGCAGAAGAGCTGGTCTCTTCACACGTCCTCCTCCTCCCACTCTCCTCCTCCTCCTCCTCCTCCCTCCTCCTCCTCCTCCTCATCATCATCATCATCATCATCATCATCATCATCACCACCACCACACCATCATCATCATCATCATCATCATCAGCATCATCATCATCAGCATCATCATCAGCATCATCATCCCTCCCTCCCTCCCTCCCTCCCTCCCTCCCTCCCTCCCTCCC
>CAUYUJ010005164.1:25000-43856 GCA_963575745.1 Prorocentrum cordatum
AACATACATGCATAAATGCATATTGACAGACAGACAGACAGACAGACAGACAGGCAGGCAGACAGACAGACAGACAGACAGACAGACAGACAGACCGACATACACACATGCATACATGCATACATACAGACATGCGTACATACGTGCACGCATACATACATACCATCAGACAGACAGACAGACAGACAGACAGACAGACAGACAGACAGACAGACAGACAGACACACACACATGCATATATACATACAGACCATGCATACATACATACATACATACATACATACACGCATGCATACCCAATACATACATACATACATGCACACATACATACATTCTAACGTATATACTCACATGCCTACCCACCTCCCGACCTACATGAATACATACATACATACACGAGCATGGATGCATGGATGCATACATACACACATGTATACATAGTTACATGCATGCATACATGCACACACATAAGCATATGTGTGCATGTGTACATATATACATATACATATATATATATGACACATATATGCATACAGGCATGCATACAGACATGCATACAGACATACAGACATACAGACATACAGACATCCAGACATACAGACCTACCGAAATTCAGACATACATTCATACATGAGTGCATGCATACATACATTCATCCATACATATCTACCTACCCACATAACTGCATTCATATATAGATCCATGCATGCATGAATACAGAAATGCCCACGCACATACATATATGCATACATACATGCATACGTACACACATACATACATACATTCATACATATATATATATGTATATATATATATATACATATACGTACATTCATAAATATAGACATACATATATACGAGCGAGCGTGATCCACCGCCGCTGTACTGTTGAAAAGTCCCCCCCTATTCCTCCGGAACCCGAGGGCCCCCCCCTCCGAAAATCCCTTCCCCCTGCTCGAGCCCCTCCCCCCCCTCCTCCCTTCCCCCGGCAAAAGAACTCGGGACCGTCAAAAAACCGCCGAGGGAATGGTGGGGACGAAAAAGTCGGGGCATCGCACGTTCGGGTGCATCTCCACTGCTGCGGGGTCGTGCTCCAGAGACTTCGGGGAGCGGTGGATATGGACATCCACTGAGATCCGACGGCGCGAAACAACTGCTCCACCGCGAAGAATCACGACCAGAGCCCTGGACCCCATCGTTCTGCTCAATGCTTCGAGCTGGATCGATCTGTCAGGGCCCCAGGCACCGAAACCGGACGCAGGCGCCCGGCTCGAAAAGTGGAGAGCCAGGATCTCAAGGTTTCCGGGTCATGACTCGGGCCTCCAGCGGCTGTTCGGGACGACGCGGGCGCAACCGAGACGCTCTCGGCGAGGCGCAGTGCTGGGAAGCGTCCAGGTGCGAGAAAGCCTCAAGAAACCAACGAGAACCTTCAAATTCGAAGAACCTCAAAAACACACCCGGCTCGACAAGACTGAGACGCCAGGATCTCAGGGTCTGCCCGCCCACACGGGCGAGCAAGTGTCTGCGTTAAGTCGAGCCTGTCCCCCTACAGGCGGATTTTGGACGAAAAATGAAATGAAAGAAAAAAAAAGAAAAAAAACTCCGGAAATCGTCCCCAGATTATGTTTGGACTGCTCTTGAGTATCCCTCCTGCAGAGGGACAGGCCCGACTTATCGGCGGTGGGCAAACCTCCCTTTCGCAAACCTCCCCTCAGTGAAGATGGCCTGGCACCGAAACCGGCGGGCCTGGACACGCAAAAGTGACGGCCGCGACGCCCTCTCGCGAACCGAAAACGGCCAACTCCTCAATCGACGTGTCAGGGCAGGAGCCCCCGAAATGCCCCAACAAAAAAGTTTGGGTAGGAGTCCTGGCACTTTTCGGGGGAGTATCGGGCATTTTTGGGGAGGAGGTCTGCCCCCCCAAAGAAAATATACTCCCCGAACCAAAAAAATACTCCCGAAAAAAAAATTGTTTTGGGTAGGAGGTCTGCCCACCCCCGAAACTGAGCCTGCGCGCGCCCCTCCTCGACGAGCAAAGAGCCGGAGTGGGAGGGTAAACCGGCACGCCCCGGCGGGCGGGGGCCTGGGACGCGGGCAGGAGCAGGGCGACGATGCCGGCGGGGATGTCCTCTCGGAGGAGCAGGGGTAGGAGAGAGCAGGAGGAGCAGGAGGAGGAGGAGGGGCAGGAGGAGGAGAAGCAGGAGGAACACGAGGAGCAGGAAGAAGAGGAGGAGCAGGAGGAGGAGGAGCAGAACGGCGGCCGGAGCTGCAAGGGGCCCAGGGACACACAAGTGCACACACACACACACAGCAGGATTTTTCCAATATTTTCCCACATGCTCTGGGTTCTTGTCTTCCCCCCCACACTTCCCGTGTTTTCCCACGTTTTCCTGGGGATCGACGATTCATTGTGTCTGTGTGTTCTTTCCCCTCCTGAGAGTTGTGCTGCTCCCCTCGCACTAAAGGACCCCATCCCAGAAGTAACTTCGAGCGCCCGGACGACAAGTGTCGAAAGAGTGTCGAAACGGTGTCGAGACAGTCTCGAAACGGTGTCGAGCGAGTGTCTCCCAGGGCCCGGCACGTGAAAACCCTCAAGTTCCAGTACTTTCTAGGTGCTCGAAAATTCTTCCTGGTGGACCAAGGCTACAGTAGGTTGGAGAACCAGAAGGCCTGAGCACAAACAGGAGGAGGGGGGGCGGCCCGTGCAAGGTCGCACATATGTCGCCGCGCCGTTTGTTCCGAGCGCGCCCCAGTGGACGACGTCGGCACCGCGGCAGGGCCCACGGCGAGCCTTGCGCCCGAGGCGCAGCGTGCCCTCGTGGCCGCGGCGCCCTCCCCACGACGCAGGGCCGCGCGGCGGGCTGTGCTGATGCTCGGCCTGCGCCCGTGGAGGCCAGCTCTGAATTGTACGGCGCTGTGCACGGCTTCAGACGGGGAGCGGCGGGTTCCGGGTGCGGCTCCGGTGCGAGCTCGGACCTCGTCCCAGAAAAGATCCCAGGGGCCCAAGGACACACAAACAAGTACACACGAATCAAAAGATTCCCCACATTTCCCCATATTTCCTGGATTTGTGTCCTCCCCCCCACTTCCCATATTTTCCCATGTTTTCACGGGAGTGGACGACGACTTGTGTCTGCGTGTTCTTTCCCCTCCTGAAGAGAGATGTCCTCCATTCGCGGCCCCGTCCTTCCTTCGGAAGCGGCCAAGAGGGGGATGTCCAAGAGGGGGGGGGGTGCAAATCATGACCGGCGGCATCTGCGCGGCCCAGCGGGGGGGCCAGGGACGTCATGAAATAAGAAGAGGCGCCATGAAATCTGGGGGAATCTCATGGCCCCCGCCCTGATATCCACCCCCCCCCCAGGTCATCACCCCCCTCTTTTCCGATCCCGATTCCTGCAGAAAGATTCTTCTTTGCTTCCGGTCTCGGCAGGTAAGCCGCCGCGGCTCGGCGCGGCGGATCTCTGGGCCCGGCGCTGGGCCCCTCTGCCTGGCGCGCCAGCGCCGACCCCAGAGAACTCCGTGCTGGGCTCCACTGGCACAGCCGCCGAGAAGCGTCGATAAGCGTCGGGTTAGCCTCGATTAGCTTCGATTCAGCGTCGATTAGCGTCGATGGGCGTCGATTCGCAAGAGTTCAGTTCTTCACTACGTTGGAGGTCTGGATGGTGCGTTCGTGCCTGGACCGCTTTTTGTCCGCATCTGCCTTTCCTGGCGCAGCGGGCTTGAGCTCACATGTCTCGCCTGTGGGACCCATGGATCGAGCACAGCATCAGCTGCAGGAGAGTCGGCGGATTGCTGGGCCGCTCCGTCGCTTGCGCGTCGCGGGGGGGCATCCAGGTGCTGTATGCTGACTCTCCTCCAGCGAGGAGTGCTCGAGCAAAACACTGAAGAGAACGCAGTGCTCAGCAGTCGTCGTCCAAGCTGCTCCATGCCATCATTGAATAATCCGAGTGAGTGGGCGAACGGTGCGTGCGTGGCTGAAGTGGGCTTCCGCAGTGAGGATTCCTGCCGATGGTGTCGGCGTCCTCGCCCGCGACCCACCCCGCGGCCCACCCGCCCGCGACCCACCCCGCAGCCCACCCCGCGACCCACCCAGCGCGTGCCTCCTCACACTTGTCCGCAACTGCGGGGTGTTGCATCCGTGGCACACGCCGTTTTTGTTCCGTCGTCCTCGGCGACGAGAAGCGTCCCCTGAGAGCGACCCCGGGCGGCACTCTTTCTGGCATCCCGGGCGGAGCCGGCTGCGGCACTCGAGACCGCAGTCAGGACAGGCGAGTGGCCGCCGCGTGGCACGTCTGCGCGGCGCGCTGCGGGCCAGGGAGGGAAACGCGGCACAAAAAGGCCACCACGCACCTGGTGCACGCCGACTTTCTTCCCCGAGGTCCTCCCACCCCGTCATCGTCTCCACCACGGCAACCATCGGGGCCTCGGCCGGCTCCACGGCAGCCGGCAGCGCGGCCATCACCGCGACCTTGCCCACGGCGCCGCCGCCGCCGCCCTGGCTGACCACCTCCCAGGGCCCCAGGCCGGCGCCCCTCCGAAGCTGCGGCATCAGGCACTTCAGCGCCTGCGCCACGACCTGGGCATCGCTCGACCGATCCCCAGCCCCACTTGGCATGGCCTCGGCCCCATGCGGTGGCGCGACATCCGACCCCTCAGAGCTGCCCCTGTTGGAGAGGGGCTTGGCAGCCCTCTGTCGCTCTGGTGCTGCTTACATGAGCCACGTCTGCATCGCAGAGCGGGGGGGGAGGGGGGGGGCTCGGAAGGGACATGCCCCTCCGAGGCGACCTCCAAAACAGAGCCGGACTTCTAGCTCGGGTCGGACATCATGCAACGACCGCTGGCCGACGTACCCCCCCTTGGGTGCGAGGGGTCACGACAGAGGGGGGGACCAGCTCGGGCGGGGAAGCATCGAGCTGGGATCGGCGACACATCGCCGATAGATCGGCGGTAGGCCCCTGATAGCGAATCCGCGCGTTCCTGGGCGGGGTGGGCTATCGGGTTCCCATCGGCGATGATAGAAAAAGAAGAAGAAGAAGCAGAAGAAGAAGAAGAAAAAGAATAAGAGGAAGAAACGCCATAGACATAACTTCTGGCATTCCGCGCGGATTTCTCGGATCGGCGCGGGACCCCCCCTCCCGGGTGCTCGGCGAGCGCCAGGGGCGGCGCCGGAGGCGCCGCCAGGGGGGCCCAGCGCGGATTCAAGAAATTCGCGCGGAGCGCCAAAAGTTTACGTTCATGGCCTTTTTTCCTCTTCGACATGGCGATTGGGGTCCATGCATCCCCCTGAGCACGTCCTCCCCTCACGTTGCACCTGAAGGTGGGGGGGTATCTGATGTTCCCTTCGGGTCTCGCCGGACCTCTCCCCACCTGGGGGGCGAGTGGGGCCGAGACAAGCCCGAGCCCGAGCCCGAGTCCGAACCTCGAGCCCTTCGCCCGAGCGAGAGCCAAAGCCCAAGCGCAAGCCGGAGCCCGAGCTCGAGCCCGAGCCCGAGCCCGAGCACGAGCCCGAGCCCGAGCCCGAGCCCGAGCACGAGCCCGAGCAGCGGAAGTGGGGTCGGTTGGACGCTGCTGGCGACCCGCTCCGTGAGGCAGCGGCCCGTCTCCTCCCCGAACGCCTCCAGCACCTTCTCGTCCGGTGCGAACACGGCGCCGCTCTTCGCCCCGGCCTCCCGCAGCTTGTCCGCGCAACCCTGGAGGAGGGAGACCACCTCGGGAGGACGCCAGCTGTAGAGGGACACAAAGCGGCATAGACATGTGGCAATCGGCAGCGCCAGCGGCCGAAGGGCGCGAAGGACGAGTCCGGCGGGGGGCGCGCCGAGAGCGAGGCCCGCAGCGCGGGTGGGAAAGCAGAAATCATCCGCGCAAAACGGCACAGACATCATCGGATCTCCACGCGGATTTCTCGGTTCGGCGCCGGGGCCCCCTGGCGCGCTCCGCGCGCCGGGGAGGAGGGGTCCAGCGCCGATGCAAGAAATCCGCGCGGAGCAGAGAAACGCAATGCTCGTGCAACCTTTTCTGCGTCGATGCTTGGCGCCCTCCGACACCTCGTCGATGGTGGAGGTAACGACGAGCGACAGGCGGTCGCAGGCCGCGTGCATAAGCTTGCACCACTCGGCGCCCCATTTCTCGCCGTCGCGGGCCAGCCTTGGGGAACCAGCAGGGTACCGATACCGCTACTCCCAGGGCCTCTCCCGGGGTGGATTCTGACTGGAATTGCGAAGCGAATCCAGCCGTGGCGACGAGGGCCTCCCAGGGGCCCCGAAAAGGCGAAAACAAGACAAGGGTATCCTGAGATCCGACGTGGCGAAAAAAATGCAACCTCGCGAAAAAACACGACCAGAGCCCTAGACCCAAGACCCCATCTTCCTGTGGCAGCTTCCGAGGAGCATATGGCCGTGGCGACGAGGGCTCTCCACCACGAGCAGCTGTGTCGGTATCTCGTCCTCCTGCGAAGCCTCTCGAAGAGGGCGACGCCGTGGTCGAGCGAGGGTTCCCGGCGTGAGAGCGCGAGCCCCTGCAGCAGCACCTTCAGGTAGTCCAGCAGCGGGTCCCGGCCCAGGTCGGCCAGCCTCGTCCGCTCGGCCAGGGACCGCTGCTGCTCCTCCATCGCGACGTCCAGCATGAGCACGTCCCTCTTCCCCAGGCTGTGCTCGAGCCGGCGCCTCTGACGGAAGGAAAAACAGCGGCAGACGCAGAAGCTTCTGGATCTCCAGGCGGATCTCTCGCTTCGGCGCCAGGTCCCCCTTTGCGGCAC
This sequence comes from Prorocentrum cordatum, assembly GCA_963575745.1. NCBI lineage: Eukaryota > Dinophyceae > Prorocentrales > Prorocentraceae > Prorocentrum > Prorocentrum cordatum. The sequence continues at coordinate 31,755 of CAUYUJ010005164.1, forward strand.
CTCTGGCGCCGCCCCTGGCGGGCTGCGCGCCCCAGGGAAGGGGTCCAGCGCCGATCCAAGAGATACGCACGGACCCACAAAAAATCGTCGTCGTCGTCGTCGTCGCCGTCGCCGTCGCCGTCGCCGTCGCCGTCGTCGTCGTCGTCGTCGTCGTCGTCGTCGTCGTCGTCGTCGTCGTCGTCGTCGTCGTCGTCGTCGTCGTCGTCGTCGTCGTCGTCGTCGTCGTCGTCGTCGTCGTCGTCGTCGTCGTCGTCGTCGTCGTCGTCGTCGTCGTCGTCGTCGTCGTCGTCGTCGTCGTCGTCGTCGTCGTCGTCGTCGTCGTCGTCGTCGTCGTCGTCGTCGTACACACCGCTTTTTCGTCTTCGAAACCTCAGCTCCACGATCTTGCCCATGGTGAAGGGGTCGTCCCTGGCGTGGAAGATCTCGAAGGCCATGCACTCCGCGCCATGGTCGGGGTACTGCCCCTTGCACGCCTCGCACAACGAGAACAGGTCGGTGCCCCCGTGGACGTGCTTCAGGAGGTTCAGGTAGCCGTTCATGTCGTGCGTGAGCTGGGGCCTTAATTGGTATTCGATGCACGCCGGGGGGCGATGCTTGATCCGTGTTCCGTTCTTCGCTCTCGACTCGACCAGAGCGTTTTGAGCACGGCACCCCAGAAACTGGGCACCAGATCAGAGAAACTATGGATTCAGTTTGTGTCGGGGTTTCGGTTTTCTCCTATGCCTGGCGGTCCATAGGGGCCAGACGGATCGCGAGGAGGCGGACGAGGAGGAGGAGGAGGAGGAGGAGGAGGAGGAGGAGGAGGAGGAGGAGGGGCCATCTGTGGCGGGCGGCGCTGCAGGGTCAGAAGAAAACGTGTGCGGGAAACGCGGGGGGGGCCGCACGGAAAACAGGCGTGCGGGCCACGGGCCGGCCCTGGACCTGAAGACGCAACAACTGCACCCAAGGCCGCATGCGAAGCATAAAAACGAGCTTGAAGCAAGACCAATACCAAAAACACAATGTTTTGATTCGCGGGTCGAGAGCGCACCTCTTCCTGTCGAAGCTAAGCGGGCCGCGCGAAGCTTGAATTAACAAAGAGGGGGAGGAGGGAATGACAACACCAACAACACAAGCATGCCAAACACAACGCAGAAGCAGAAACACTACAACGAATGGCACGACAAAACGAGCACTCCGCGTCTGTTTTCACATCTAAGGCTGTGGCAAGTGCAGAGGGTTCACGTTCAGGCCCTTCCGGCCAGACTTGGTGTGGTCTACGAAGCCCATCGTGCACATCTTCCCGAGGTCCTCGCGCGTGATGCCGCAGTTGTGCAGGTGCCCGAACATGTCCTCGGGGTTGCCCGAGCCTTGAGAGGGGCAACGATAGGGAGGAGACTGGCCCTGGTGGAGGGGAAACATCGACGTGGTACTGGCGATACATCGCCGATAGATCGGCCAGAGGCCCCCGATAGCGAAACCGCACGTGAGCTGTCGGGCCCTGATCGGCGATGAAGGGGCGATTTGGGGCCGATGCATCCCCCCCTGAGCCTGTCCCCCCCTAACGATGTCCCTGACCTAGGAAGCGCAAGTAGCCCTCGCAGATGATGATATCGTCCGGCGCTGAGTTCGTGTGAAGCTTCTGGTGCCACTGCCCGATGAACTGGCAATCGATGCCCGGCCGGTGGCCCTCCTTGATCCTCAGGCGCGCGTTGCCAAATGGAAAGGCTTCGGGTTGCGCACAGACAGCCCCCCAGGGTAAGCCCAGCTGACCTCAACAGGCCTCGCGAATAGTCCGGGGCGGTCTTAACAGCCTGGCGCCGCCTCTGGCGACGCCCAGGGTTCAGGTGTTCAGACTGCCCTGGACTACTCAGGGGGCCTGTTGAGACCAGCTTGGACTACTCGGGGTGCCTATTGAGCTGCTAGAACCAGCTTGACTACCTGGGAGGCTGTGCGTAACCCGAAACCTTGCCAGGCGCGAGTTCCCAAGCTCCCAGCGGCTCCAGTGAAATCGGGCTGGGCCCCAGGACCATCAAAACAACTCAGGCATCCGACGATGATCTTTTTTCTATGCGCGGCCCCACAAAGGTCCCGACCACTGCTCTGGAGATGGCTTCTCGTCCTGGAACCATGTTGGATGGTCCAGGGGCCTGATACCAGGCCGCAGAAGCCGAAATGGATGAAAAACGCTTGAATGCAAAAACAACACAAAAACAAAACACGAACGTCCTGAAGAAGGGGTCCCGAAGTCCAGGGGTGCCCGCGCCTCGAAGCAGATCGAGGCGCCAGACGTCGGGACAGGAAGTTTGGGGGAGAATTGGCACGCTCACCCCGCTCGTACAGTCAAGCCGCTACCACGAGGAGCGCCAGACAAGGAGCGAAGCCCCTTTGGGGGCCCCGAACGCGCCTGGCTTCGCGAGAAGCGCCGGACGAACGATCGTGAGCCGTGGAAGGACCCACGGGGCAGCGGGGCCCTTCCGAACCCGAGCTGATCCTTGTTTCAGCGTCTTGATTGTGGTCTGGGGGGAGGTACAAGTTGAGGGCCCAAAGAATATACACCACCACCACGTCGATGCCTCCTCTCTCCTCTTGCCAGCGAGGGGGAGGGGGGGGAGGGAGGGAGGTGGCGGCGTATGTCTCTGGGCCCCCCACACACGAGTCGCCACTCTGGGAGGCCCTTCCCCCAGTTCTCGGGGACGCCATCCCGCTGCGCGTTTTTGAGGGCGACCGTTCTGAAGGGGCCCCAGGACACACAAATAAATACACACAAATAAAACAATTCCCCGTATTTTCCTATATTTTCTGGGTTTCTGTCTTTCCCCCCACTGCCCATATTTTCGAATATTTTCTGGGGAATCGACGATTAATTGTGTCTGTGTGCTTTTTGCCCTCCTGACGTTCTCGCGCCCGTTCGCGAGCCACACTCCCGCCTACGAGCCCGCCGAAGGCACCAAACGCTCGCGCACCTGCTGGAGCGCACCCCGTCGACTACTCCATATATGAAGGGGCCCTGGGACACACAAAGATTCCCCATCTTTTCCTATATTTTCTAACAAAAAATTATTCCCCCCATTGTCCATATTTTCCATATTTTCCTGGGACTCGGCGATTAATTGTGTCTGTGTGTTTTTTCCTCTCCTGAATATAGCAGGAGGACACCACTGGCGCAGGACCCGGCGGCGCGCACAGGGGGGGGGGGGGGCAGGGGGAGGGGGGCCAGCTCTTCGAAGGGCGCGGCGGCCCTACACCTGCAGACAAGGCCCGCGCCTTCCAACAAGCGTTTTGATCTGCGGGGCGAGAGCAAACCTCTTCCGCTAAAGGCTAGGCGGGCTACGCACAGCTTTAGATACTCCGGATTCCATAACAAAGTGGGGGGGGGTCACATTCGGGGGGGGTCTAATTTGAGCTGTCTTGGAGGGTCCGGGGGGGTCTGGGCAAAGGGCCGCCCTTTGATGGATAGTCTGGGGGGTCTAAAACTGCTCGTCTGGGAGGGCTGTGACCCCCTCCCCTTTACTACGAAATCTGGAGTAGGGAGACAGGGCACAGGAAGGCGGGGCCTCCGCGCCTGCCAACAAGCCGGGGTGCCTCCAAGCGGCGCTCCGCGCTGCCGCCGCCCCCCTCCGCGCGTGTGCCGAGCGGCAGGAGCCGGGCGCCGACGTGCAGCCGGCGCCCCCGACCTCCAGAGGCTCCCAAGGAGTCCCCAAGAGGAGTCCCCCGAGCGGCCTCCCAACAGAGCCCAAAGAGGCTCCCAAGAGGGCCCGTTGTCGACGACGACGACGACGACGACGACGACGACGACGACGACGACGACGACGACGACGACGACGGCGACGACGACGACGACGACGACGACGACGACGACCACGACCACGACCACGACCACGACCACGACCACGACCACGACCACGAGCAAAACAACGACCGCGGCCACGACCAGGAGGGCCCGTCGTCGTCGCCGCAAGACCTTCGCAACATCGAGCCCCAAGCTTTCTGGCCTTTCCGGCCTCTGGAGGCGGCCGGTTTCGGACCGCGGGGCTGTGCAAAGAGCAGCTCGGGACGAGAGGCTGGCCGCAGGGGGGCGGGTCGAGAGGTCCGCGGCCCCGAAGAGTCGAAGTCATCGTCGTCGTCGTCGTCGTCGTCATCGTCGTGGTCGTGGTCGTCGTCGTCGTCGCCCTTGTCGTCGTCGCCGTCGTCGTCGTCGTCGTCGTCGTCGTGGTCGTGGTCGTGGTCGTGGTCGGCGTCGTGGTCGTCCGAGGGGCGCCCTGGCACCTTAAATGAGCTTGCCCCCGCGTCCCCTGCCCACTCTGCCATCGTCCAAATGAGAAACGGAAACCACCGCCACGGAGACCTTACCGCAACGGAGGGGGCCGACCCCCTTGGCGGTGGCACGCCCGAGCGTCGCCTCGGGCGTGCCTCGGGCGTGCCGCCGCCCAGGGGTGGCTCCCCCCCGACGGGCTCGCGGTGGCGGTGGTCTCTGCTTCTCCTCTGAACGACGGCGGGGGGAAGCGGACGCGGGGGGAAGTTCACTTAGCGCGCCGACGACGACGACGACGACGACGACGACGACGACGACGGCGACCAGCACGACCACGACGACGACCACTACCATGACCACGACCACGACCACGACCCAAACAACGACCACGACCACGCCCACGAACACAGCGACGACGACGACGACCACGACCACGACCACGACCACGACCACGACCACGACGACAACGACAACGACAACGACAACGACGACGACGACGACGACGACGACGACGACGACGACGACGACGACGACGACGACGACGGCGGCGACGACGACGGCGACGGCGACGGCGACGACAACCACGACCACGACCACGACCACGACCACGACCACGACCACGACCACGACCACGACCACGACGACGACGACGACGACGACGACGACGACGACGACGACGACGACGACGACGGCGACGACGATGGCGACGACGACCCTAGTCGACAAGGACGGCGACGGCAGCGCCGTCGGCGTCGTCGGCGGCGGCAGTCCTCACAGGTCCCGGGACCCTCCGCATGCCGCTGGGGGCCTCGGTGTCTCGACCTCTCGGCAGCTCGGCACCTCGGCCCGCCCACCTGGCACTCCCGGCAGCTCAACCCTGGATCCTCGATCCTCGAGCTTCGAGCCTAGACAACTCGACCTTCCGTGTCACTGCGACGGAGGTGGCGGCTGCGGCGGCGCCCGAGGTCCCGTGGGTGCGCATGATGTTCAGGATGCCGTGGCGGATCGCATCCCCGCCTCCCGAGTTCCTGCATGGACGGGGAGGGGCGTTGGACGTCGTCAGTCATCGCCGTCGTCGTTGATCGTCGGTCGTATTCGAAGGCCGTCGCTGTCGCCATCGTCGTCGAAGATCGTCGTCGCCCTCCTGGTCGGGAGTCAAGAGGAGGGGGGAGAGGGAGCAGTATCGATAGGGAGGGGAGGGGCACGAGGGTAGCAGCCTAGCTGCAACATTTGACTCGCATCCTGCTTAGGGGAGGGCCCTGGAGCAGGCGCAGTAGGAGGAAGGGAAAAGGGGGAGGGGAGGAGGAGGAGCAGGAGAAGGAGGAGGACGACGACGGCGACGCCGAGGACAAGGGCGAGAAGCAGAAGGCGGCGGACGAGGAGCACGAAGAGGACGACGAGGAGCAGGAGGAGCGCAAGAACCCGACGGAGCAGCAGCAGGAGGGCAACAGGAGAGACAGGCGCGTGACGTCGCCGTCGCTCGCTGGCTTCGTCGACCGACGTCGTCGTCGCCGTCGACGCCGATCGTCGTCGATCGTCGCTCGTCGTTCGTCGATCGCTTGATCGATCGATCGCTTGATCGCCGCCGCCCGCGGCTCCCCCGCGGCACGGCGGGCGCGCAGAGCCGCAGGAGCACCCGCTGCGCGCGCCCAACCGCCGAGGCCGTCTTGGCCGCCAGGGCGCCGCCGAGGGCCTCCTGCGCGTGGGCCATGTCCTGGCGCGAGGTCGCGGCGGCTTCGGGCTCGAGGTTCGACGCTCGAGGCTCGAGGCTCGCTCCACGGAGGCGTCTGACATCGTCCTGGGGCGCTCTCGTGGCCGCGGCTGGATCCGCACCGAGATGCTTGGCAGAACGCACCCCGGGCGAGGTCCAGGACCGCGACGGTTTCAGGCTCGAAGATCGCGGCTTTCGGATATGTTCGTCTACTTCCGGCGGTTTTCTAACCTCGCGAGACTTTCCAACAGCTCCGCCTCGCCGAAGGCGTCCCAGGGGTAGCAGAATCATCCCGAACGGTCATTGGAAGCCCTAGTTATGACCCGAAAACCTGACAACGAGGATCTCTCCATCATCACCTTCTTCTTCTTCTTCTTATTATTATTATTATTATTATTATTCTTCTTATTCTTCTTATTCTTATTACTCTTCTTCTTCTTCTTATTATTATTCTTCTTCTTATTCTTATTATTATTCTTATTATTATTATTCTTCTTCTTCTTATTATTATTCTTCTTATTATTCTTCTTCTACTTCTTATTATTATTATTATTCTTATTATTCTTCTTCTTCTTCATCATCATCATCATCATCATCATCAGCAGCACCATCAACACAGACACAGTCACCATCACCAGCATCATCATCATCATCATCATCATCATCATCACCATCATCATCATACTTTTCATCATCGTCGTCATTATCATCTTCACCACCATCATCATCATCATCATCATCATCATCATCATCATCATCGTCACCATCATCATCATCATCAACAGTATCATCGTCATCGTCATCATCATCAACAGCATCATCATCACCACCGCCACCATCATCATCACCACCAGAATCCTCATCATCTCCACCATCACCATCATTATCATCATCAGTATTATTCGCATCACCAACATCATGGTCGCTATGATCATCATCATCATCATCATCATCATCATCATCATCATCATCATCAGCCTCATCATCGTCATCATCATCAGCATCATCCTCATCCTTGTCATTCCCATTCTCATCAGCACTATCATCGTCATCATCATCGTCATCAGAATCATCCTCCGAACCTTCATTATCACCATCATCATCTTCATAAGTTTCATAGCCACCATCACCATCATCATCAACATCATCATCATCATCAACATCATCATCAGCATCACCATATTATCCTAATTCGCCGCAGGCGTGGGGGGGGTCAGGCTGGCCTGGGGGTGAGACCCAGGCGCTCAAGCAGGGGGGGAGCCCTTGCGCACACGCGTAGCTCCTGGATGTCGGCCTGGAGGTGAATAGGTGGTTGGGGAAATCGCCTTAAACATACAGTATCATGATCATCATGATCATCATGACCATCATGATCATCATCAACATCATCAGTCTCATCATCATCAGCAGCAGCATCATCATCATCATTATCATCCTCATACTCATCCTCACCCTCATCCTCACAACCATATTCATCCTCATCCTCGTCCTCATTATCATCAGCAGCAGCAACATCAGCATCGTCAGCATCCTCATCATCATCATCGTCATCGTCATCGTCATCGTCATCGTCAACGTCGTCGTCATCATCGTCATCCTCATCATCATCCTCATCATCATCATCATCACCACCACCATCATCATCATGATCATCACCACCACCACCATCATCATCATCATCATCATCATCATCGTCGTCGTCGTCATCGTCGTCGTCGTTGTCGTCTTCCCCCTCCCCCTGTCCTCCTGCTCCTCCTTCTCTTCCTTCCTACTCCTCCAGTGCACAAGTTCACCACCCCACACATCCGACGATCTATTTTTCCATCCGAACGATGCTTCTTGATCTCGGTCCCTGGGGTCCGTTGTCGGGTACCAGCGCTATCAAAAGCGGACTCGCGCAAAAAATGCGCTGGGGAAGGGGTCGGGACCGCTTGGGCCGTGGATCGAAAAAAAACAAATCGGCGGATGCGAAGGGCGCATAAGTTCACAACCACATTCATCATCATCCTCATCATCATCAGCATCATCAGCATCATCATCGTCATCATCATCAGCATGATCCTTATCATCATCATCATCATCATCATCATCATCATCATCATCATCATCAGCATCATCATCAGCATCAGCATCAGCATCAGCATCATCATCAGCATCATCACCATCATCATCATCATCATCATCATCATCATCATCATCATCATCATCATCATCATCATCGGCATCAACAGCATCAACAGCATCATCATCAGCCGCAGCAGCAGCAGCATTATCATCACCATCCCCAATCCCCCAACCCCCATCCACAACCCCCCATCCCCCATCCCCCAGCACTCATCCCCCATACCCCATACCCCATAACCTATACGCACCCTACCCCTCATCCCCATCCTCCCCCCTCCTAATCCTCTTCCTCTTCCTATTCCTCATTATTCTCCTCCTCCTCCTCCTTATGAATAACTCCTCCCTGTCGCACCCCGAGGCGTATCGGTAGGGCGGGCCGGGCGTTTCGCCTGAGAGTTCCTCACCATGTATGATCCTTAAGCTGAAAATTTGCAAGACCTTCACGGATAGAGGGCGCGTCGTTTTCAAAATGTGGCTCTCGCCTTGGCGCTGCGCAAATTCGTGTAACAAAAAAAAAAACTTCACGGATGTAGAGCGGGCCGGTTTCAAAATGTGGCTCTCGCCTCAGCGCCGCGCACATTCGTACGAAGAGTTGACAGCGGGCGCTCCCACACGCTCCAAGACGCTCCCAGACGCTATCAAACGCTGGAGTCCCTCCCCAAGCGCTCCCAGGCTCGCCGCCGCCACCAGCAGCAACAGCATCCACCTCGTCCTCGTCCGCGTCGCCGTGAGAGGCCTCGAGGAGCAAGCGAGCACAGATGGCGTTGGCGAGTGGACCGCACACAGCTCAGAATGAGGCTCTCGCTCGGCCGGCGCGGCACACCATCGTCTCTCGCAGCGGACGAACCGACAGAGGGCGGGCCGTCTCCAAAAATGTGGGGCTCTCGCCCTGGCGCCGTGCACGCTTCACAGAGCGTCCCGAGCCGAGCGAGGTGGATGGCGGGCCTTGTCCAAGACGGCGGGGGCATTGGACAAGGAACCCTGAAGAGAAGGAATGTGTGGAAAAGTCTGTGGAGAAAAACAAAAAAAAAAAACACAACTGTGTGTCAGTGTGTTTTTTGTTGAAAAAACCACACACGGTGGTGTGTTTTTTCCACAGTGTGTTTTTTCCCAGAGGGCATCGCAGCGATCACGTTATATCGCGTGACACCTCTGTGTGTCCCACTGCGTGTTTTGTCCACAGTGTGTGTGTTTTTCCACAGTGTGTGTTTTTGTTGCGTGTGTTTGTGTGTGTGTTTTTTCCACAGTGTGTGTTTTTTCCACAGGGTCTGGAGGCCAGTGGAACTCCCATCGTGGATCGGCAGCGGGCATCCCCGCCGCCCTCGTCAGACGAGGGATCCTCCAGGATCTGCAGCCTCATAGGGCACAGTCCGTGCGCGGGCGGGCGGGGCCTCAGGCGGCCGGAGGGCTCAGAATACAGGCGTTGGCCTCGCGCACATTCGAAAACCAAATCCAACCACCTACACTCACGTGGCCCCTCCCCGACCTCTACAACCCAGCGGTTGCATGGTTTACAACACAAGCAACACGGACGCAGGGCGGCGACTCGTTCGACACGGGGCTCCCGCGCGAGACTTCCGCGAAGCATGCACCCACGGCCTTGGCATCCCGCAGCGCTTGGACGGATGGAAGCATGCTCTTTTCAGAGCGAAGCTAATCCTGGGCCTCCGTGAAAGGCTCTCGCGCCGGACTTTCGCAGGGCATACGTCCACGACTTTCGCATCCTGCAGAGCCCAGACGGACGGAAGGCAGGTGCTTCTCGAAATGAGACTACACTGGGCGTCCTTCAACTGGGGGGAAAATCCTTTACAACAGGCGCCCTTGTCTGACCGGCGGACCGACCAGCTGCTCGTCATTCAAGGTGGGGCGCCCGCAATGGAAAGGAAGACTTGTATGGACTTACGAGGAAGGGACTTGGGACGGGAGAGTGTATTGCAGCATCGGTTGAAGCATCTTGTGCTGACTCTGGTCCTCTTCTTCCTCCTCCTCCTCCTCCTCCTCCTCCTCCTCCTCCTCCTCCTCCTCCTCCCCGTTCACAATCACGCATTATGAATACTACTCTCCTATCTCCCCCGACTCTGTCCGCAAGATAGTCGGCCCTCTCCGCGTTCTTAATATGGCTTTTAAGACCCTGTTGCTTTCGGTGTTTCAAAATGGCGTTCCCGCTGCAGCATGGCCCTCATTTTCGGATCGGCGTTTTGCTCCCGTCGTTCAGAACGGCACTCTCGCCTCAGCGGGGGCCACTCCTGTGGGTCAAAATCATTTTCCATTGCTGTCGCTCCCCTCATGTCCCCTCCGCCCTCCCCTGGCCCTCCTGCTGCTCCCGTTCAATTCCTGCCACCTCAACTCATGCTGCTGCTGCTGCTGCTGCTGCTGCTGCTGCTGCTGCTGCTGCTGCTGCTGCTGCTGCTGCTGCTGTTCGCCCTCGTCCTTCTCCTTCCACATCCTCCTCATGTTCTTCCTGGCCTCCTCCTGCTCATCCGCCACCTCCTCCTCCTCCTCCAAGATGCGCAGCTCGATTTTCTCCGATTGCGCATGACACGATTGCGCATAAAACGATCGGGGTCCTCTTTGGAGTTCCGGGGCCGCTGTGGCACGCGTCGGCGGAGAGAGAGAGAGAAAAAACCAGCGCCGTGGGAAGGGATGGGCGGAAAGGGTAGGATATCAGATGTGGCGCGGGCGCACCTGGCTGGTTCTCGCCCTCCTCTTCTCCCTCCTCCTCGGGCGGCCCCCGCCCCTGAAACCCCGAAGCCGCCTCGTTCTCACACCGCGCGGGCTCGCCCACGTTTCGGGCCCCTGGGCCCTCGCGGCTCGAGCTGGCCCAGGGAGGTGCCGCGGAGAGATGGTGTCTTCCGGGGCTCCGGCATCTCGTCGAGGGTCGAGGCCGTTTTGCCTCCTGCGCGCGGGCCACGAGCCCGTGCGGCCCGAGACTTGGCGGACCGAGCGCCGAGGACCGGGGCGTGCTCGGACCTCCGTGGGTCGCTGCTGGGATGGGGTTCGCGGGACGCCCCCCTGGTACCCACGGCTGGATTCGCCTCGGGGTCCTGGCTCCTCCTCCTCCTCCTCCTCCTCCTCCTCCTCCCCCTCCTCCTCCTGCTCCTGCTCCTCCTCCCACACCAGGACAGGTCGCTGGGAATCGACCCTTGGAGCCCAGACATCCTCCGTCCCGAGGCGGGTCGAGAATCGACGTGCTGGACGCCTCGTCCTCAGCTAGGCTCGTCCAAGACGTTCTCCAGGAGAGCCCAGAATCGAATCGACAAGTCGGATCGGCAATCGACACGAATCGTATCGGCGGAAATCGGCAGCCGAGTCGGGAAAAGTCGAATCGGCGGAAATCGGCAGGCTATTATGCGTCCATTGAAAAATCGGAACCCAAATCGGAATCCCAAGTCGAATCGAATCGGAATCGGAATCCATCGAAATCGGATCGAATCGAATCGGGGGAATCGAAACGAGCCCTGGTTCTCGGACGGTCCCAGACATCCTTCCCCAAGCAGTGCTTGAGGGTTTCTTTGCCAGCTTGTGAGAAGCGATGACAAAGGTCAACGATCACGTTCGTTCGCTCGTGTCTCTGCTTGCCCCGGGGGGGTGCGGAACGCCGCATGCAGGCAAGGCGCGCTAGCCTGGACCTGACGTCCGAAGTCGCTGTTTCGGCCACAATTCGTTCGCTGAAACAACGATAACGATCGACGATGGTAAAGATCGCAATCACGATAAATGAACGAGCAGAATCGCTCGTTGTTATCGTTCGTATCGTTGTTCTCATTGCTATCGCTGTGGTCCTTGGAAGAATATGCCGGATTCCCCACTGGTGGCTCCCCGTCGCGGCCTCGTCGCCGCCGCATGCGAGCACTGCTTACACGAAGGGAGTTGGGCTCCTCCTCCTCCTCCTCCTCCTCCTCTTCCTCCTCCTCCTTTCTTCCTGGTCCTATTCCTCCTCCTCCTCCCCCTCCACCTCCTCCTATTCCTCCTCCTCATCTTCCTCCTCCTCCTTTTCCTCCTCGTCCTCCTCCTCCTCCTGTTCCCCCTCCAC
>CAUYUJ010005164.1:43956-46456 GCA_963575745.1 Prorocentrum cordatum
GATGATGATGATGATGATGATGATGATGATGATGATGATGATGATGATGATGATGATCGATGATGATGATGATGATGATGATGATGATGATGATGATGATGATGATGATGATGATGATGATGATGATGATGATGATGATTATGATGATGATGATGATGATGATGATGATCGCGATGATGATGATGATGATGATGATGATGATGATGATGATGATGATGATGATGATGATGATGATGATGATGATGATGATGCTGATGCTGATGCTGATGCTGATTATGATTATGATTATGATGGTGGTGATGATGTTGATGGTGATGATGCAGTTGAGGATTGTGGCGATGCTGAAGGAGATTATGATGCTGATGATGCTGATGATGATGATAATTATGATGATAATGATGGTGATGATGCTGATGACGATGATGCCGATGATGATGATGGTGATGATGATGATGGTGGTGATGATGACGATGACGATGCTACTGATTTTGGTGATGATGGTGACCACGATTACGATGATGACGATGGTTATGGTCATGCTGGTGATGATGATGGTGACGACGATAATGACGATGATGGTTAGGACGATGGTGATGATGATGCTGATGATGATGGAAAGTGATGATGATGATGATGGTAATACTGAAGATAATGATAATGATGACGATGATGATGCTGATGATGATGATGATGGTGGTGGTTGTGGTAGTGATGATTATGGTGTCGGTAATGATGATGATGGTGGTGGTGATGCTGATCATGATGGTGATGACGATGATGATGATTATGATGATGATGGTAACGATGGTGATGATGATAGTGATGATGACGATGATGATTATGGTGATGATGATGAGGAGGATGAGGATGAGGATGAGGATGAGGATGAGGATGAGGATGAGGAGGATGATGAGGAGGATGAGAATGAGGATGAGGATGAGGATGATTATGGCGATGATGATAGTGGTGGTGATGACGATGATGACAATGATGATGAGGATGATAATGAGGAGGAGGAGGAGCAGGATTCCTTTCGAACGCGGAAGCGCCGAAACGCTTCGTCACCAAAAAGGCTGGCTCGCACGGGACTCTGATTTAGCCCGTAGGTAGCCTCGCTTGCTAAGCGCTTTCGAGCCAATCATGACTGAGGAAAACATGCAGGAATGTCTCGGCGACTCCGAAGGGCGTGGTTTGCAAAGGATGCGGTCTGCAACCCACACCCTGAAGGGCTGGCGAGGACCCCGAGAGAGTTCTCCGCTGCGCCCTGACGAGGCCCGACGACGGCAACGTGGTCCCCCCCCAAGCCCCAACGACGCAAGTCGCAAACCACACCCTGCCGTAACCACACCCCTTGTATGAGGGACAGCGAGAGGGGGGGGTCCAGCTCAGGGGGAAAAACATCGACCTGGAATCGGCGATACATCGCCGATGGATCGGCCAGAGGCCCCCGATATCAAATCCGCACGGGGTGGGGGTGTGCTATCGGGCCCCCATCGGCGATGAACGGGCGATTGGGGGTGGAGAGAAATACCCCGTCCCCCCCTTCCGTTGCCCCTTCCTCGACCTCCACCTTCCGACCCTTCCGCGCACCTGGTGCCACCGCGGCGCGGCCGCGGCGACCGCCGAGACCGCCGCTGCGGCCTCGACGGCGGCCGGTGCGGCCGCGCGAGCGGCGCTGCGCGGCACCTGCCGCCGGGAAGGTGCGGAAGATGGAGGTCGCGGGCCGATATGAAGACGTCGTAAAAAATCACGCCTGGAGCCCAAGACCCCATCCTCTCGCCATCGCTCGGACGTCCGTTCCCTGTGTTTTTTCGGCTTCGTGCGTGGTTTTTTCGCCAAATGATCAAGGATTCTCCTCGATAGTCCTCGCCGAAGGAAAAAGTGCACACGTCCGAGCGATGCCAATTTTTCGAGCCGGGTCGACCTGTGAGGGTCCGGGGGCCCGAAATCGGGCCACACCGCCTGGCAAGGAGAGAAAGACTAAATCGCAAGGATCTCAGGGGAGCACTCGCTGCCTGGTCTTGGAAGGGGCCCTGGGACACACAAATAAATACACACAACAAATAAAAGGATGCCCCATATTTTCCCATATTTTAAGGGGTTCTGTCTTCCCCCCCACTTCCCGTATTTTCCCATATTTTCTTTGGAATCGACGATTACTTGTGTCTGTGCGTTTTTTCCCCTCCTGAGTCTTGCGGGGAAGAAACATGATGTTCACCGTGGAGGCCAGTCCACAGAGGCCAGTCCACAAGAAACCTTCCACAAGAGACCCAACCCTGAGACCCCAGGACGCCCCTTGGTTTTTGGCGTGGGAACGTCACGCTCTCCACAGCAAAACCATCGAAACCCAAGCAGCCCAGGGCACCCTGGAGGCAAGCAGGGTGTTCCTTGGCATGGGCCCCCACTGTATGGCGCTGTTTCTTCTTCGATGGCCCTGGAGAGAGCAAATGGTACCGATACCGGTACTCCTCCCCGGACCTCCTCCGGGGTGCATTCTGGC
>CAUYUJ010005164.1:48956-56456 GCA_963575745.1 Prorocentrum cordatum
CCCACCAAAATCGGCGCGAACGGGCTCGTGAGATCAGCCAGGGTGGCTCCCCCTTGGGGCTCCCAAATGATGCCCCTGGCAGCGTTTTGCGACCATGAGGCTCTCAAGAGATACATGTTGGGGGCGCCAAACGGCAATTCTAGCTGAGACGTCCCACCAAAATCGGCGCGAACGGGCTCGTGAGATCAGCCAGGGTGGCTCCCCCTTGGGGCTCCCAAATGATGCCCCTGGCAGCGTTTTGTGACCATGAGGCTCTCAAGAGATACATGTTGGGGGCGCCAAACGGCAATTCTAGCTGAGACGTCCCACCAAAATCGGCGCGAACGGGCTCGTGAGATCAGCCAGGGTGGCTCCCCCTTGGGGCTCCCAAATGATGCCCCTGGCAGCGTTTTGTGACCATGAGGCTCTCAAGAGATACATGTTGGGGGCGCCAAACGGCAATTCTAGCTGAGACGTCCCACCAAAATCGGCGCGAACGGGCTCGTGAGATCAGCCAGGGTGGCTCCCCCTTGGGGCTCCCAAATGATGCCCCTGGCAGCGTTTTGTGATCATGAGAGAGTGTGAGTGTGAGCTTAACTTATCTTATCTTATCTTGAAATCTCTTCTTATCATATCTTGTGCTATCTTATCTTATCTTGTAGTATATTATCTTGTCTTGTCTTATCTGGTGATTATCATTGGGAGGAGGGAGGCGCGAGCGGGAGGAAGAAGGAGGAGGAGGAGTGGGAGGCGTCAGAGTAATAACAAGAACCCCAATCCTTAGGATATGGGGAATAAAACGATCCCCCAAATGTTCCTAGATTCTCTGGGTTTTTGTCTTCTCGCCCAATTCCCATATTTTCCCATATTTCACTTTCTTGGGGACCGACGATTAACTGTGTCTGTGTGTTTCTTTCCCTCCTGAGGTAGGGGACTCGCGGCGGCTTGCCTTTTGTTGGGCGTGGCTTAACGGGGGGGTCATAAATGGGTGGGTCAGAAACGGTTCCCTTTCGTGCCCCTTTCGGGCCCCTCCGGAGCCCCAAGGGGCTCGTTTAGGTACCGTTTGGGTACCTTTTCGGACCACTCTCGCCACCCCCCCATGTATGACCCCCCCATTACGCAACGCCCAATTTTGGACCTTCTCTCGGCCTCCGGGGGCCGCTGCCCCGTGCCCCCCGGGACAACCAAGAACGAGTCGGGGAGAAAAAGAGGTCCTGGAGGAAAATCGCAGGTCCCCATTATCGGCGGTGGTCAAACCTCCCTTTCGTAAACCTCCCCTTGGTGAAAACGGCCTGGGACCGAAACCGACGGACCTGGACCGCAAAAATGACGGCCGCGACACCCTATCGCGAACCGAAAACGGCCAATTCCTTAATCGACGTGTCAGGGTAGGAGGTCTATCCACCTCCGACAGTAGAGGGCAGAGAACTCTACCCCCATTATGATCACCCCGACGCGCGACGCCGTTTCGCAAGCGCACCCCCACCGAAGGCATCGAGCAGGGCAAGGCCGTTTCGTAAACGCCCCAGGCCGTTTCGCAGACGCCAAAAGCGTCGGCTCCGGGCGGTTTTTCCGCCCTGGAAGCCCATGTCCCTCGACTTCGGCGCGTCCGGAGCCTGTGCCTCGAGCCCTGGGGCCCTCAGAAGCGGACCCAGGGCGCAAGGCTGCCCCGCGCGGACCCGGGCGGGCCGCGGGTCGACAGAGCACGTCGCCTGACCCTGAGATCCTGGCGCCTCGATTTTCTCGAGCTGGGCGTTTTCGCGCTTTTTCGGGCCCCGGGACCCTCGCGGATCGATCCGTGGCTCGAAAAGAGCGGCGCAGAAAGGAAAGGATGGGGTCGAGGGCTCCAGGCGTGAGTTTTTAAACAATGTTGCAGCTTGTTCGAGACGCCGGATCTCACGGGATCCAGAGGCCCGACGGCACGAGAAACTCGCAAACGCTGTGAAGAACACAGCCCGGGACTCTCGGCCCCAGATCTTTCTGCGGCAGCTCTCGGGCCGGGTCGATCCGCGAGGGTGCGTCCGGGGGGGCGTAGAGAGGTGGGGTAGAGAGGCCAAGGTGGGGCTGGAAAGAAAATCGCTCCGAACGGCCCCTGGAAAAAGGAAGCGGGTTGGAACGGGAGCATCCGGCTGGGCCCGTTCCCCGGCCCCACCTGACCCCCCCCCTCTGCGGACACCCGAGCCCTGGGGCCCGAAGTTGCAGGAAAGCGCCCCGTGCGAAAGAAGTGCGACACCCAGATCTCAGGGTCATGAAGATCAATTCGTCTGACGGCTGGGCTTCTCTCCCTCGACGTCCAGGGGGAAGGACAGCGCCAACCGCGCCTGGCCCTCGAAGGGCGAGCGGGAAGCCTTGCCGTCGCCGACGGGCGTGGTGCCCGCTGGCTTGGACGCCGGCTCGGCCCACTCGCCTGAGAGGATCGAAACACTGCAGAGACACGAGCTTCTGGAGTTCCGCGCGGCTTTGCCCTGTTCGAAGCGAGAACCCGACGCAGGAGGGTTCGGAAAAAACTCAGAACTACCATGGGTCCGCGTCCCCCAAAGGCGGCGCGACACCAACTTCGGCACACGTCTCACCACTGACGAGTTCAGCCCAGAGAGTGGCACTGGCGATATAGGATATATGCGACTCAGCAGGGCTGGACCTAGACGGTGTCTTTCGTTTTCGTTTTGTTCTCGTGTTCCCTCGTCTTGTCTTGAATTCGCCTTCGCTGCAAAACGACACCGAAACGAACACGGCCCACGGAATCGCCAAAACACCGTTCAGGTCCGCCCCTGCGACTCGGCAGCAGCCCGCGCGGAATTCCTGGGGGCCGGCGCCAGAGGCGCCGCCACGTGGGTGCCTCCCCCGAGCCCTCCAAACCCCCAGCGACGCAGGTCGCAAACCACACCCTGGCGCAACCGCGCCCTTTGTATGAGGAGCAGCGAGAAGGGGGCTGGTCCAGCCCAAGACAAGAAACATCGCCCTGGAATCGGCGATACATCGCCGATGGATCGGCCACAGGCCCCCGATCTCGAATCCGCACGGGGTGGGCTATCGGGCCCCTATCGGCGATGAACGGGCGAATGGGGGTCGATAGATACCCCCATGAGCCTGCCCCCACCTACAGTTGCCCCTCCCTCGACCTCCACCTTCCGACCCTTCCGCGCACCAGGTGCCGCCGCGGCGCGGCCGCGGCGACCGCCGAGACAGCCGACGGCGGCGGCCGCCGCTGCAGCCACACTGGCGGCGGCCGCTGCGCGGCGCATGCCGTCCAGATGGTGCGGAAGGTGGAAGCCCAGGGGCCGCCGATCCAAGAGGAGGAGGAAGAGGAGGAGGAGGAGGAGGAGGAGGAGGACGAGGAGGAGGAGGAGGAGGAGGAGGCGGAAGCCCGCGCGGAGCTCCGAATGCTTGATGCTCCCAGAGATCCGCCGACGTGATGATGTTCCGTGCGCAGAAGTCAGCAGGCCGGCGGGCCGCCACGGAGAGAGCGGCCTCCGGATCGGAGGCCCGAGTCGCGTCGAGCCGGAATGGGCAGCTGTCGAAGTCGAATCGAATCGCATCGGAATCGGAGTCGAAACGGGCCCTGCCCGGGGGCCGGTATCGAGGAAAAGCGCCCAGATTGAAAAAAAAAAAAAAAATCAATCGTCGTGGACGTGGGTTTTCTGGCCATACCTCGGGTCTGCGGCATCCGCTCGGGACGATCCAAGCACCCCCTGGAGAGCCCTCGACGAGGCGCAGCTGATGGAAACCTCCACTAACCTTCGAAACCTCCGAAACCGCCCAATGTAAAAAGATCATTCCTTCCGAGTAGGGGATCGGATACAGAATTGACTAACCGCAGAAGTCAACTTTCCGTCGAACCTACGGAAGACAAGACGTATAATGTTCGTATATGTACGAACCTTGTACGCGCTTGTTCTGTAGATTCGACGAACAAAACAAAATTTGGGGTACTTCATTGTTGTAGTCGATCTCCTATGCGATCCTTTTCTGTCCCTCGATCGCCGCCCACGGCGCCGATGCAGCCCCAGTGCAAGAGCAGGTCGGCGTCGGCGGGGAGCAACAGGGAGGCCTGCCCGGTTCGGTGGCAACTCACGGAAGCCTTCCATGCCATCTTGTTGGCTCTTGCGAATCGACGCTTGACCACTCGAATCGACGCCAATCGACGCTCAAACGGCGCTTTCTCATCGATTACCAGACGCCAGCGCACGCTAAAGCTCAAGGCCCACACGATGACACACAGGTCTATTACAACGGAAGTAAGAGGACGCACAAAGCCCCCATGATCTGCTACCAAACCTGCCAGGTCCAGGTCCCGGAGGGTCTCCGACTCGAGCCGAGGCCGGGCCGTCTTGCGTCGGAAGCCCCGCGAGCCGCCCGTAGACTGGGCGCAGCTCCGCCGTGTCGACACTGGGAACGGCGCGGGGGGTGCTGACGGGATAGGCAGGTGGCGGCATCCGAACCCTACCCCCACCAACCATCGACTCTCACGAATCGATGGGAGGCAGGGGTAGGGTTCGGAGTTCGCCACGCGTTCAACGAATTCCGAACCCTACCCCCGCCGCACATCGAGTTGCCTGAATCCTTGATCGGCGAGGGTAGGGTTCGGATTTCGCCGCCGTTCAGGGGGGGGTCATCGGTGGATGCCGAGGTGGCTCGACGCTTCGGACGTTTTCGTGGGCTCTTGGAGGCTTTCGCGTGCTCTCCGGAAGCGGCGCCTCGTCGAGGACGTCTCGTGGGAAAACCCCAGTCGTCCCAGAGCGGCCGTCGGAGATCCGAAGCACGGCCCAGAGACCACTGGGATCGGCGCGGGGGCTGCTAAGATTATGTCGGGCGGGTCCCCCTACAGAGGGGATTTTCGACGGAAAATGCAAAATACCCCAAAAATGCTCCAAAAAGGTCAAAAAATACTCCAAAAATAGTCCCCTGACGATTTTTGGATTATGTTTTGACTATTTGGGGGGTATTTTTTCGTCGAAATCCCCCTGTAGGGGGACAGGCCCGGCTCAATACTGAGAGGATAGGCTGGTTACTCGCGGATGCCATGGTGGGCCATTATATCTAGCCTAACCTGGCTTATTATAAGTGGGCGACAAAGGCCCCCGATGTTCTAGGGGTCGGACAAATGCGCTAAGTGGGCGAACCCACTTAGCCTGGATCGCTAACTTCCCTGCGCCACTTGGAGCATGTGTAACCCACTGGTAAGCTAGGTCAAGCCAGGTGTAACCCACCTTGGCATCATACACTGATAACCCCTTATCTCCTTGGCAACCCCGCGCCGATCCCAGTATACCGAGATCCCCCTGCGTCGCGACACAAATCGCGACGGAAGGTTTTTAGCAATCTGCGGCCTCCAGGGGTCCCTGCTGGACCCTGGGGCCATCAAAAAGACACAGGATGAAAAACTGGTCCACAGATCTCCGACGAGATGATCTGTTCAGTCTGGGCGTGCTTCCTCGACTTCGGCCTCGGATGCCCGTTATCGAGCCTCGGGGCCGTCAAACATTCATCCGGGGCGAAGAGCTGGCCCCGGGAGGGGGTCGGGACCTCAGGGGCCGCGCATCGCAAAAGCTGTGCCGTCGGAGGTCTGGGCACGCCCAAGGCGGCGGAGTCGGAGAAGGCGAGGGGGGACGCCAGCGGGGGACCCCCTCCAGGGCGGGAAGCATCGAGCCAGAATCGGCGGTGCATCGCCGATGCATCGCCGGCCCGGCCCATCGGGGGCCCATCGCAGGGCGGGCTCGCGGGCCCCTGTCGGCGATCAGTGGGCGATTGGGGCTCGATGCGTCTCCCCCTGAGCCTGTCCCCTCCTCGTTCTCCTACTCCTCCTCCTCTTTCTCCTCCTCCTCCTCCTCCTCCTCCTCCTCCTCCTCCTCCTCCTCCTCCTCCTCCTCCTCCTCCTCCTCCTCCTCCTCCTCCTCTCCTCCTCCTCCTCCTCCTCCTCCTCCTCCTCCTCCTCCTCCTCCTCCTCCTCGCTCCTCCTCGCTCCTCCTCCCCCTCCTCCCCCTCCCGTCGCGTGGCCGCTCAGGAGGGCCCGTGGCCGCCACCTCGGAGCGGTCGGCCCTGCAAGGGCGGGCCGGCCTCGAGGAACACGTCCACGGACTGGGCGCTGCGCACGGTCTGCCACTTCAGCGATCCGAGGTCGCCCTCGACGTCGAAGGCGCCCTCGGCGGCGGCGTCGGGCGCCTTCGCCGCCTCTGCTCGGGGAGACGCAAGGCTCGAGTTCGGAGGGCTCGAGTTGGCCTGACGGGGCCGTCGGAAAGAGCTCGAGACCCACTCTGACATTTGAGGCAAACTCCCGCTGCAAACATCCCACGACGATTGCTCCGTCAAAAACCAGGACGGACCCGTCAAAAAAAGCGTTGGCAGACCCGAGTTCCAGCGACCTCGAGTCTGACGTTTCCCCGCTGTTCGTGGGACCACGCCAAACTCTGGGACTCGGGAGGACGTACTCGTACCATGCGCCCCCCGTGGAGGCGCACGCCCACACCGAACCTATAGCACGAGCAAATTCTGGCACAACGTTACCGAGGAGGTGTAGCCAAACAAAAAAAAACGCCACCGAGCACCGACTAGAGGATGTCTGCGCGCGCGCGTCGCCCCCGGGAGGCCGACGCCGACACACGCGCAAGTCCCTGACCAACTTGTGTGTAAGGGCCCTTGCCCATCGGTCGGAAGCAGTTAGGTAGAACCACGAAGTAGGAAGGCATTGGAAGCAGACTGGACCTCTGCCCGCCCCCTGATGAGGAGGGAAGAGGGAAGCCAGTCGATCCTTGACGTAGGGAGGCGCCAAAAGTAGGTTGGAATCTGGGAGTCCAGAAATACCTACCGTTAAGTCGGGCGTGTCCCCCTACAGGGGGATTCTCGACGAAAAATAAAAAAGACTCAAATCATATTCCAAAATGGTCAAAAAATGCTCAAGACATAGTCCCCTAACTATTTTTTTACTATGTTTGAATATTCCTCCTGTAGAGGGACAGGCCCGACTTAAACCTACTGTCCACGACCGATGGGTACGACCGACGGGTAAACATGTTCCGAAAAAAAACGCGGACGGGGTATCGCCAGCGCTGGACATCGGTCGGGCGCCCTGGTCTCCCGTGGAGGCCCGCGGCCTCGCGCGGTCTCGCGCGGGGTCTCCCGTTAGGGGGCCACATGCGAACCCTGCCCCTACCCCCCCACGATTTCTGAGGGGGAGGAGGAGGAGGAGGAGGAGGAGGAGGAGGAGGGAGGAGGATGAGGAGGAGGAGAGGAGATGAGGAGGAGGAGGAGGAGGAGGGAGGAGGATGGGGGGGCCACATGCGAACCGAGCGAAGGGAACCCCCCCCTCCCCCTCAGAAATCGTGGGGGGGTAGGGGCAGGGTTCGCATGTGGCCCCCTACCCGTGGAGCCGAATCGGTGGGGAGTGGCCTGCTGCGTGGTCTCCCGTGTGGCGTCCCGTCGGGTCTCCTGCATGGTCGCCTGCATGGCCCCCCGCAGGCACAGCACGATATGTGCATTAAGTCGGGCCTGTCCCCCAACAGGGGGATTTTCGACGAAACCTTT
>CAUYUJ010005164.1:58956-63813 GCA_963575745.1 Prorocentrum cordatum
CCGCACGCTTCGATTGCAACCAGCTCTGGGCGATCTACGCGTTCAGGCAGCTCGAGCTTCAGTTCGACCAGGACTCCGATGCCAAGGACGACTAGATCCACAATCGGTCAGGGCTCGCCTGCCAAGAACGACTTGACCCACAACAAGCTACAGCACAACATGGCTTTACATGTCATGATACCTTTCAGCTCAGCACGGCACGGTACATCACCATCGGTACCTTTCGCATTGCCATTGCCCGTCGCCCAGCCAAGTGTCTTGAAAACGCGCCCATGCCTCACGTCTGTCTGTTCTTTTCCGGGTTCGTGGGTCAATCATGTCCCCGATTAGACGCTGCGGCTCACACTGCCAAAGCCCGCGCAACGCAGCAGGGAGGACTGTTCCGCACTGTAGCAACCCCAACACACGAGGAACCTTTTTTTGTGCCCGGACAAAACACCTGGGCGACACAACCCGAAGGGAGGTGCCCAAGGTGCCTGCAGGAACTCACATGCAGTCGGACCTCGCAACATGAACGGCGGCACAGACCCGCCCCAGGCGTCACATCTGCGCCGCCGTTGCGAGGTGCCTCGAGATGCCACCCCGAGACACGGCCACCGGTAGCACCCGAGGAACCCCGCGACCACCTCAACAGCGGCACCGAAGCCCCGCCGAGGGCGTGGCCCCGAGGCTCCCCCATCAGCGCACACCCTTCCCGAGAACGGAGGAGGGGCACCGATGCAGCAGCAGGGAGGAGGGGGAGGGAGAGCGCCAGTATTGTGCCATGATGGGTTCGATGCCTGACGATACTCAACGCCCAGCTGCTGGTTTCAGCCACCTGTGAGGCCGAGCAGCGACGGTAGGCGCAGGAGGAAGCAGAGAGCATTCGCTGGGCAGCGTGATGCAGGATGATGAGGAGGAGGAGGCGGAGGAAGAGGAGGAGGAGGAGGAGGAGGCGAGGAGGAGGAGGAGGAGGAGGAGGAGGACGAGGAGGGGGAGGAGTAGGAGGCGCGAATGGATGGTCGGCGTCCCACTGGCCTCGCCAGAGGAAGGCTTGGTTCTCCGCACAATCTTCTTCTTGGCGGGCGCGCCCTTGGCGGCCTTCTCGCGGGGGGGGAGGGCTGAGCAGCCGCGGTGTGCCATCCTCCTCCTCCTCCTCCTCCTCCTCCTCCTCCTCATCATCATCATCATCATCATCAGCAGCAGCAGCATCAGCATCAGCATCAGCAACAGCATCATCATCAGCATCATCAGTCATCATAATCACCACCACCACCACTACCACCACCATCATCATCATCATCATCAATCATCATCATCATCATCATCATCATCATCATCATCATCACCATCACCATCACCATCACCATCATCCATCATCGTCATCATACTCATCATCCTCATCCTCATCCTCATCCTCATCATCATCATCATCATCATCATCATCATCGTCATCATCAGCATCATCAGTCGTCATCATCATCATCATCATCAGCATCATCAGCATCATCATCATCATCATCATCAGCATCAGCATCAGCATCAGCATCATCATCATCATCATCATCATCATCATCATCGTCATTATCAACATCATCAGTCATCATCATGATCAGCAGCAGCATCATCACCACCATCAGCATCACCATCATCATGTTCATCATCATCATCATCATCATCATCATCATCATCATCAGCATCAGCAGCATCATCATCATCATCAGCATCAGCAGAATCATCATCAGCATCAACATCATGATCATTATTATCATCATCATCATCATCATCATCAGCATCATCATCAGCATCAGCATCAGCATCAGCATCATCATCAGCATCATCAGTCATCAGAATCATCACCACTACCACCACCACCACCACCATCATCATCATCCTCATCATCACCATCACCATCATCACCATCATCCATCATCATCATCATCATCATCATCATCGTCGTCGTCATCATCCTCATCATCATCGTCAGCATCATCAGCATCATCAGTCATCAGTCATCAGTCATCAGTCATCATCATCATCATCATCATCATCATCATCATCATCATCATCATCATCATTATCAGCATCACCAGTCATCATCATGATCAGCAGCAGCAGCATCATCACCACCATCATCATCACCATCATCATGTTCATCATCATCAGCATCAACATCATCATCATTATCATCATCAGTATCATCATCAGCATCAGCATAATCATCATCAGCATCAACATCATCAACATCATCATCATCATCAGCATCATCATCATCATCATCATCATCATCATCATCATCATCATCATCATCATCATCATCATCGTCCTCATCCTCCTCCCCTCCCTCCTCCTCCTCCCTCTCCGCCTCCTCCTCCTCCTCCTCCTCCTCCTCCTCCTCCTCCTCCTCCTCCCCGGGGAGGCAGGGAGAGAGGAAGGGAGGAGGGAGGGAGGGAGGGAGGAAGGAAGGCAGGGCGGGAGGCAGGGACGGCAGGGAAGGAGCAGGAGGAGGGAGCAGGGAAGAGGGAGGAGGGAGCAGGGAAGCAGGAGGAGAGAGCAGGAGGAGGGAGGAGGGAGGGAGAGCAGGAGGAGAGAGCAGGAGGAGAGAGCAGGAGGAGAGAGCAGGAGGGAAGAGGGAGGATGGAGGAGGGAGCAGGAAGCAGGACGAGTTAGCAGGAGGAGCAGCAGCAGCAGCAGGGCCTCCGCGAGCGCCGCCTTGGCGGCCTCCAGCGCGGGCCAAGCCGCTGGGCGCTCCGCCACCCGGAGGCCAGCAGCCGCGCCCGCCGCGCCCGCCTCCGCAGAGCGCGCCTTCGGCGAGAACGCCACGGGGGCCGCGCTCTCCTCGATGGGGGGGGGACGACGGGGCAGCGAGGGGCAACGATGGGGGTGGGGGCAGGCATGGGGGGGAGAGCATCGACCTGGAGCCGGCGATGCACCGCCGAGAGATCGGCGAGAGGCCCCCGAGATGGTGGCTCCGCACGCTCCTGGGCGGGGTGGGGGGCGATCGGACCCCCTGTCGGCGATCCATGGGCGATTGGGGGTCGATGCACCCCCCCCTGTGCAGAGCCCCCCTTCTCGTTGCCCCTGAAGGGCAGAGGATCAGCTCACGCAGCTGGTTTTTCTGGGAGGGCCACCTGGCGCCAGGAGGCGCCCACGCAGCGAGTGGTGGGCCCGGAGGCGGGGCGGGAACTGCCTGCATGCAAAAAAATCGTACCCCCCCCTTTCCCTGTCCTACCCTTTCGTCCGGCCCGATCTCCGCGAGGCGGGCCACGTCGACGACGAAGTCCTTCGCGAGAGGGGCGATGCTGCACGCAGGAGCGGCCCCAGGCAAGAGGGGCACTCGGTGCGCGGCCGCAGGGGGGGCGTGGGCTGGCCGGAGCCGAGCGCGCAGGCCGGGTGCTGGGGGGACCCCGTGAGCCCGCACCAAACGTACTCCTCCTCCTCCTCCTCCTCCTCCTCCTCCTCCTCCTCGCTCTCCTGCCTCCTCCTCCTCCTCGTCTCTCGTCCCTCGTCCTCGTCCTCCTCCTCCTCCTCCTCCTCCTCCTCCTCCTCCTCCTCCTCCTCCTCCTCCTCCTCCTCCACTCCTTCTCCTTATAAATAATTCCTCCCTGTCGCACCCCGAGGCCAGTTTTTAGAGCGGGCCGAGCGTTTCTCCTGAGACCTCCTCAGCCTTTTATGACTCTAACGATTAAAAAATCACAACAGCTTCACGGATGGAAGGCGGGTGGCTTTCAAAATGTGGCTCTCGCCTGAGCGCCGCGCACATTCGTCCTAAATATTCGACGAGCTTCACGGATTAAGGGCGGGTGGTTTTCAAAATGTGGCTCTCGCCTGAGCGCGGCGCACATTGTTTGTAAAAACTGCAAGGGCTTCACGGACTAAGGGTGGCTCCTTTTCAAAATGTGGCTCTCGCCTGAGCGCGGCGCACATTATTTGTAAAGACTTGCAAGAGCTTCACGGATTGAGAGCGGGTCGTTTTCAAAATGTGGCTCTCGCCTTAGCACCGCGCACAGTGTTTGTAAAAAATCAAGAGCTTCACGGATTGAGGGCGGGTCGTGATCAAAATGTGGCTCTCGCCTTAGCGCCGCGCACATTACTTGTAAAAGATTGCAAAAGTTTCCTGGATTGAGGGCAGGTCGTTTCCAAGATGTGGTTTTCGCCTAAGCGCCGCGCACATTCTTTGAAAAAAACTCTCAAGAGTTTCACGGATTCCCATAATCAACGTACCAAGAAGGGTGTGTGGGAAAGATTCAAGATTATGAAATTATGCGGGTGCAACAATTACGTTGGTTCTGTGTTGAACACAAATCATGGCGTTATGGCACGATTCCAGATCGCCAAAACGCAGCAGTCAGGTTGATACGTAGCGTTGACATCCCAAGAACCATGTTATGGCATGCATCAGGAGGTTCAAACGGTTGCCTTCCAACGAGGCGGTTCCCTCAATGGAAATGAGCCGTTGTATAGGGCATATGAAGAGGTAGCTTGAAGGGAGGGTTAATTCCAACATCGTTGATGACTCTTGGGCTTACACTGGTCCTCCTCCTCCTCCTCCTCCTCCTCCTCCTCCTCATCCTCCTCCTCCTCCTCCTCCATTCCTTCTCCTAATAGAAAACTCCTCCCTGTCGCACCCCGAGGCCAATTGTTAGGGCGGGCCGAGCGTTTCACCTGAGACTTCCTCACCATGTATGGCTCTGAAGCTTAAAAATGATAACAATTTCGCAGATGTAGGGCGGGTAGTTTTCAAAATGTGGCTCTCGCCTTAGCACCGCGCACATTCGTTGTAAAAATGTGCAAGAGTTTCACGGATTGAGGGCGGGTGATTTTCAAAATGTGGCTCTCGCCTGAGCGCGGCGCATATTCTTTTAAAAAATGCAAGAG
>CAUYUJ010005165.1:0-63812 GCA_963575745.1 Prorocentrum cordatum
ACTCCCCCCCTCCCCCAAACTCAAATCTGGCACGCGCGGCGGGGACTGCGGTCGAAGTGCAACTCATCAGACCCACCGCCAACTTTGAACAGTGAGGGGGGAGGGGGGAGGGGGAGGCGTTGACCGAGGAGTGTGGCCTGAGTGCTCGCTGTTTTTTCCGAGGCCTGTTGCGCGCCTCCAGAGGTTGGGCTGGCTGGCTGGGCCGGCGGCAGCATCGCCGACGGCAGGGCGGCGGGTGAGCCGCCCGCCCCCAGCGGCCCGTGGCTCCGTGGCGCCGCGGAGGCCGCGGCCGGTGCTGCTGGCGCCGCGGCGCGGCAGCCCGCAGGTGCGGCAGCTCGCGGGGCCGCTGACCTCGGAGGTGCTGGTCCTGCGGCCGTCTCTCAAGCAGTGGCGAGGCGTCCTGGCTTGCCTATAGGCCCACCAAAGAATGGTCGACGAACCTTTTGTGGTCTGCACAAAATGTTCTTAGAACATTTCTGGCTGGGACTGTCTTGTTTTACACATCGGGTTTATGCTCTTAAACAATTGATTTTGTTTTTGATAGATTTCTCGGTTCTAAGAACATGTCGTGATAGGCCAATAGGAATGCCGGGACGGTCGGTCCCTGCTCAAGTCTCGGGAGGTCGGAAGGGGCCAGGACGAGGATGAATCCGTTCCAGAGCGTTCCGGAACGCTCTCCGAGCGTTCCGGACCGCTCTGAGCAGGCCGCGGCGCCCGAGCCATCCTCCAGAGCCGCCAGATTTCTCTCAGACTCTCGAGTAATCCTTACCGGTGTTGTCCTCGTCCTGGCTTCGTCTTGCGCTGACCCCGAAGGTGCTGGTCCTGCGGCCGTCTCGGGAGGGGCTGCGGGCGAGGGCGTGGAGGCGCCGGCAGCGGAGCGGACGAGCACCAGTCGAGGAAGCAGAAGCGGCAGCAGCAGGAACTCTCGGAGCTCCGCGCGGATCTCTGGGGGATCTGCGCTCTTGCCCCCCCTGGCGGCGCCTCTGGCGCCGCCCCTGGGGGCCCCTCGCGCCAGGGAATGGGGGGGATCAGTGCAGATCCACGAAATCCACGCGGACCTCCAAATGTTTATGTTTATGCAATTGTTTCTTCTTCCTAACCAGCGTCGAGGAAGCAGAGTCGATGCCCGATGATGTTCGTGGCAACGTGACCGCTGGAGGTACGACGGTTGGCAGTTGGGACAAAGAGCCGGCTGCCATGGACAGCGTGCCCAAAGACAGCGCCGTGGTTGTTGCAGCCAGTTAATACGATTAGGTTCTGCAAAAGGCAGGACGATGACCCAGAGCAGTAGAAGAAGCAACATTCGATACACAGGGTGGGGCAGCTTGACGCGAGAGTCAGAAGGGCGTCGTGAAGATCGGCGTCGACAAAAGAAGCAAGTCCAATCTTATTACCGCATACGCCTAAACATACATGTATGCGTATCTGTAGAACTATATACACACATATGTCAGCCAGGGTGGATCCCAAGCAGTGCCGTTTCGAGCAATCTCTGTGGATCAATATACGTGGTGCAACCTTCGTGGGGCAATAGTTGAGGCACACTATATGTCGTGCAACCGATGTGGTGAGATCTATGTTGTGCCATCTACGTTGTGCAATATTTGTCGCGCGATCCATGTGGTGCAGTCTTTGTGGTACAATATGTGTCGGGCAATATTTGTGAAGCTGTTTATGTCGTGCAAACTGTATCTTGCAATCTATGTGGTGCAAGATGTATCAAGATATGTAGTGCAATATATGTGATGCGATATATATTGTGCGATCTATGTGATCCAGGATGCGCGGTGCAATGCATGTTGTGCGACCTATGTGGTGAGACCTATGCTGGGCCATCTACGTTGTACAATATATGTCGCGCGGTACATGTTGTGCAAACTATGTGGTGCAATAGATGTTGGGCAACAATTGTGGAGCAATCAATGCCGTGCGAACATGTGCAAGCTATGTCGTGCAAGCTATGTGGTGCAAGCTATGTGGTGCGATCTATGTTGTGGAATCTACGTGGTGCAATATATGCAGTGCAATCTGTGTTGTGCGCAATCTATGTGGCTCAGTCCAATTTACGCGGTGCAATCTATGTGCTGCTATTACAATGTGTTCGCAGTGAGTTGTCAACTCCATTGTTCGCGCAATCATCCCACCCACCCACAGGCAACTTGGTTTGTAAAACACATGCGGCGGCGATTGCGATGACTGCTTGGCGCTGGCTGGCGCATCGCTACGGCCACGCATAGCGCTCGCAGGCTCACGCGCAGAACGGCCACCTTGTCTGGCACGACCGACGCGGCCGTGGTGGCGCTGACCGCTGGGGACTTCCCAGCGCGTCTCGCAGGCAGCGCTGACGCGCGGGCCTTTCAGAGCGAGTCGGTGACTCGGGCGGGCGTGGTGTCACGGGGACGTCGGCAATGGCAGGCACGATGATGGCAGTAGCGATGTTTGTGGCGATGAGGGCGATGACGACGGCAAGGCCAACGACGGTCCCCGTGCTTTTCACGCCGATGATAATGATGGTATCCGTTTGTCGGTGATGAAGGTTTTCGGCGGAATTGGCGATGCGCGTGCTGCCGGCGGGCGCGCGTGGCCCGCATAGATTTCTTTGACATGGGTCGTGTCCCCCCCCTCCCCCGCCAACGCGCGCAAAGGCATTCAAATGATGCCCACATGCGCTCGCGAGAGGCCAATTTCAACACAAAAACGTATGTTGTTTGCTTGGTTTGTAAGACGTCGCAAGAGCGCGCGCGCACTTGCTTAATAAAACAGTGTTGCAGAAACGTTGTTGTTTAGTTGTGTCGGGGAACCTCGATCTAGAAGTTCTCACGATCCTCATGGCTTTGTAACGATTTCGGCATGCGCGCGCGTGACGGCGCGCGCGTGTGGACTTTGTCTCCCCTTGTGGTAAGGGACTTTTTGAAAATTGCTGATTTTTGGTAAACGAGTGCGTGCGCGCGCAAATTGTTATTTGACGGGCGATGGGGGGGCCGGGTCGATAAAAAGGGCCCCCCGCTGGGATGGTAAAACGCCACATCTAAAGTGAACGGTGGGGCAGCATCATCTGTAAATTGTGCTGTCACAGGGGTAAGCTATAAGACTGGGGGCTGGGTGGGAGATTTCAAGTTCTGTTCAGAAAGGAGAACTCACGAGTGCTCACCAGGGAGTTGTGAACTTCACTGCTCGCGCAATCAACCCACCTACCCACCCGCAACTTGGTGTGCAAAACAAGCGCGACGGCGATTGCGATGAATGCTAGGTGCTGGCCAGCGCATCGCTGCGGCCGCGCTGGCGCGCGCTGTCTTGGCGCGACTGCCGCGGCCAAAAGGCACTGACCGCTGGGGACTTCCCGGCGCGTCTCGCAGGCAGCGCTGACGCGCGGGCACTTCAGCTCGAGTCGGTGATTCGGGAGCGCGCGGTATCACGGCGATGTCGACAAGGGCAGGCACGATGATGATAGTAGAGGTGTGGGTGACGATGACGACGACGATGGCGGCGGAAAGGCCGATGACGGCGCCGATGCCGTTGGCGCCAATGACGATGACGGCGCCCGCGCGTCGGTGATGAAGGTGTTGGGAGGATTTCGACAAGCGAGCGCTGCCAACGGGCGCGAGAGGCCCGCATGGTTCCATTTGACAAGGGTTGCGCCCCCCCCCCACACCACCACCACCACCCAGCAAGCGCGCAACGGTGCGCGGATAATTCCGGCATGCGCGCGCGAGGGGCCCCCTTGGTCGCGCGCGCTGAAGAATATTATGTTGATAGTAGACCGATGGTTATTCTTCAAGAGTTCGCAAGAGAGCGCGCATATTGACTTGCAAAAGCCACGTTGCAAAACCAGCGATCTTAACATGTCTTGATGGGCTCGATTTTGAAACCCTTGCGAACGTTTGGTGTTTTGTCGGCTCGTCTCCGCACGCGCGCCCAACGGCGCGCGCGTGGGCGTTGATTTCAATTTCTGTTGCGAGGGATTCATGGAAGCCGGCTGTTCTATATGAGCGAGTGCGCGCGCATTGTATTCTTTGACAGGGAGGACGGGTGGGGGTACAGCTGGGATGGTGTGAGTTCATATTTTCATTGAGCGATGGGGCAGAGCCATACGCGCATTGCATTACCCCAGGGGGAAGCGATAAGGGGGGGGAGGCGTGGTGGATCACGTTTTTCAAATGGGAAAACCTCGGGCGCGCAACCCGCCCTGCCGAATTTGAAATTGTCCCTTCCACTGCTCGCGCTATCGCCCCACCCGCCCACCCGCTACCTGGCTTGTGAAACCCACGCGGCGATTGCGATGATTGCTCGGCGCTGGCCGGCGCATCGCTACGGCCGCGCTAGCGCGCGGAGGTTCGCGCGCAGAGCGGTTGGCTAGTCTGGTGCGACCGACGCGGCCGCGGTGGTGCTCACCGCCGGGGACCTCCCAGCGAGTCTCGCAGGCCGGGCTAGCGCGCGGGGCGGGCGTTTCATTGCGAATCGGCGATTCGGGCCGGCGCGGCAGCATGTCGACGTCGACGACGGCAGACGCGACGATGGCACCATCGATGTTGTCGACGATGGTGACGATGGAAGCGGCAAGGCCACTGGCGGCACCGATGCTGATCGCGCCGATGACGATATCTGCGCCCACGCGTCGGTGATGAAGGTATTGGAGGGATTTCGACGCGCGCGCGCGCCCGCATGGCATTATTTGACAAGGATCGCGCCGCCCCCTCTCCCCCAAGCACGCGCGCGAGGGCGTTCGAGTGATTCCGACTTGCGCGCGCGGGAGGCCCGCTTGGTAGCATGTGGTGGAATTCTTGACAAACTCATTGTCTTCGTGACAATTCGCAAGAGCGCGCTCAGATTTGGTTTTACAAATACATGTTGCAAAACTCATAATTTAAATTCTTGTTCGGGAAACTCGATGTTGAATTCCATGCAAATGTTAGTTATTGCGTGTTCGACAAATTTCGGCAGTCGCGCGCGTGTGCGTTCTGTCAATTTCTGTTACGAGGGATGCTTGGAAGCTGGCATTTGTTATAAACGAATTTGCGCGCATCATATTTTTGGACCGGGCTAATAGGGGGCGAATTGGCGTCTAGCTGGGATGGTGTGACTTCAAATTTACAACGAACGATGGGCCAGGACCATATGGCAGGTTGCAGTATCCCAGGGGGAACGAGCAAGTCGGGGGCGCGGTGGTACATCATATTGCGAAGGCTTTGCTGCTGGTGCCGCCGACCCTGAGTGGCCACAACGACGACGACGACGACGACGACGACGACGACGACGACGACGACGACGATGACGATGACGACGACGACGACGACGACGACGACGACGACGGCGACGACGACGACGACGACGGCGACAGGGGTGTTTTGGGGTCTCTTGGGAGCGTCTTGGGGGATTGTTGGGAGGCAGGCTCCTGGGTGCGTCTTGCGGCCTCTTTTGGGCCTTTTTTGGGGGGGGCTTGTAGGGTTTTTTTTTGCGGGCCTCTTAGGGGCCTCTTGAGGGCCTCCTGGGGCCTCCTGGGGGCCTTTCGGGGGTGGCGGGGGGCGGTTAGTGGTGGTGGTGGCGGTGGCGGAAGGCTCGCATTTTCCGCTCGTGGTCCCTCTTTGGGCCCCTCTTGGAGCCGTTTCGGGGCCCTCTTGGGCCGTCTTGGACGGCCCTTGGACCGTGGGGTCCCTCTTGGGCTCTCTTGGGGCCCTCTTGGGCCCTCTTGGGACCCTCTCGCGCCGTCTTGGGGCGATTCTGGGGGCGCCTTAAGCCGTCTTGGAGCGACGGAAAGCCGAAAAGGCATTGAAAAACCAAAGGAAAATCGTTGATTTCGGCATTTGGGGACCCTCTTGGGACGCCTCTTAGTGCGCTTTTGGGCCGTCTTGTTTTTTTGGGGGTTGTGCCGTCTTGGGGCCAGTCCTGGAAAACTTTTGAGCCGTCTGGAGGCTACCAGGCTACTTTGGCGTCTTCGAGCGGCGGTTCGGGGCCCTCTCGGACTGTCCTGGGGCCCCTTGGCCGTCTTGGAGCTTTTCTGGGCCCCAGGACCCCCCAGGGGGATGGCAATCTGACCCGGGGCCCCCAGGACTCCCCCCTGGGACGCCCCCGGGACCCCCCCCCCCGGGGCCTTTCCCCCCTTTGGCGGGGGGAGGGTAGGAAAGGGCTTCGCCGCGATGGCTACGGTGTTCGATTTCCCTTTGTTTCGGGCGGCGACGGCGACGACGACGACGACGACGACGGCGACGGCGGTGGCGACGGCGACGGCGACGACGACGACGGCGCGACGACGACGACGACGACGACGATGACGATGACGACGACGACGACGACGACGACGACGACGACGGCGACGACGACGACGACGACGACGACGACGACGGCGGCGACAACGACTGAAACGCAACAGCCTCTTCCACACGGGGGGCGATCAAGCCGACGACAAGGTGGCATACCATATTTTTTAGAAAAGAGAACCTACGCGGCGCAATCCACCCTGCCGAACTTGAGGTTGTCAGCTCCATTGTCCGCGCAATCGCCCCGCCCGCCCACCCGCATTTTGGTTTGCAACACCAACGCGGCAACGATTGCGATGGCTGCTCGGCGCTAGCTGGCGACTCGCCGCGGCCTCGCTAACACGCGCAGGCTCGCGTGCAGCGCGACCAGCTAGTCTGGCGCGACCGACGCGGCCGCGGTGGCGGGGACCGCCGAAGACTCCCCAGCGCGAGCGGGCACATCAGTGCGAATCGGTGACTCGGGCGGGCGCCGCAACGTGGCGACGTCGACGACGGCAGACATGATGATATTAGCGATGCTGGTGACGATGATGACGATGTCGACGGCAGGGCCAATGGCGGTGCCGATGCTGATCACGCCGATGACGATGATGCCGGCTGCGCGACGACGCGCGCGCGTGCACGTCGTCGCACGTGTTCCAGGGGTCGTTGGGAATTGAAAAGCTCTGATGCGAAGAATGCGCGCGCATGGTTTCATTTGACAGGGGTGGCAGGGGTGGTCGATGCGGCTAGGCTGCGATTGCATGAAGTCAGGTGGAACATGAAAGAGGAGGCAGAGCCATATGCACATTGCAACACGCAAGGGTGAAGGGTTAAGTCCCGCCTCGGTGAGGTGGTGGATTTCACTTCAAGCCGGAACATTTGCTTCATAGTCGCAATGAATTAACCGTCTCGCGTAATCACCCCACCCGCCCATCCGCAACTTGGTTTGCAAAACCCACGTGGGGATCGCGATTGCGCTAATTGCTCGGCGCTGGCTGGCGCATCGCTGCGGCCGCGCCAGCGCGCGCAGGCTCGCGCGCAAAGCAGCCAGCTAGTCAGGTGTGACTGACGCGGCCGCGGTGGCGCAGGCCGCTGGGGACTTCCCAGAGCGTCTCGCAGGCCGCGCTGGCGCGTTGTGCGGGTACTTCAGATCGAGTCGGTGTCTCCGGCGGGCGTGGTATCATGGCGACGTTGACAATGGCAGACACGATGATGATACTAGCGATGCTATTGGCGACGGCAAGACCAATGACAGCGCCGATGCTGACCGCGCCGATGACGATGATGATGGTGCCCGCGTTTTGGCGATGGGCATTCTGGAATGATTTCGTCACGCGCGCGCTGCCGACTGGCGCGAATGATATTATTTGACAGGGATTGTGCCTTCCCCCACCCAACACCCGCGCAAGGCCGCTCGAATGATGTCGATTTGCGCGCGCGAGACGCCGGCGTGGTCGCAACTGATGCGCGGGTTGAGAAACCAATGGTTTGCTTAAAAAGTCGCAAGAACGCGCGCATCCGAAAAACTATGTTGATACCCCCCTGTGTTTTGCTTGTTCTCAAGGCATTTAATCATGATATCTCGCATGCGCGCGACGACGCGCGCGTGTGGACTTTGCCACGTATTTAGCACAAGGGTTGTGACTTTATGATTTTGGCCAAACGAGTGCGCGTGCATAGTATTTTTTGTCAGGGGTGAGGGGGGGTCGATTTGGGCTCCCCCCAGGTGGTACGAATTCATTTCTACAGTGGACAATGGGGCAAAATCATATGTAAATTGCAGGACGCGAGGCCAAACGGTGAACTGCAGGGGGAGGGGCCGATTTTATTTTTGGCTAGCAAGAAAAATATTTGCGACGCGGCGACGGGGCGGCAACGGCGACAACGGGGCGGCGACGGCGAGCGCGGAACCGGCAAATCTCCAGTCAGGCACAGACGACGGGCGGCGACGAGGCGGCGTTGGGGCAGCAACGGCGGACACGGAGCCGCCAGACCGCCAGCCAGGCCCAGGTCCGTAGAGGAGAAGTGATACCCCCAAAGTGCAAACACTATTGGTATAATCTGTATATACATATTTTCAGACATATACGTACATGTTTCTATGTGTCTAGATATGTGTATATGTATGTATGCATGCATGCACGCACGCATGCATGCATACATGTATGTGTGAATGTATGTGTATATAGCTATAGGTACGTGTATATGTATGCATGTGTGTATGTATGTATGTATGCATGCATGCATGCATGCATGCATGTATGTATGTATGCATGTATGTATGAATGTATGTATGTATGTATGTGTGTA
This sequence comes from Prorocentrum cordatum, assembly GCA_963575745.1. Classification (NCBI taxonomy): domain Eukaryota; class Dinophyceae; order Prorocentrales; family Prorocentraceae; genus Prorocentrum; species Prorocentrum cordatum. The sequence goes on from CAUYUJ010005165.1 coordinate 8,547, forward strand.
TGTGACGAGTGCATGTGTGCATGTATGTAAGTATGTATGTGTGTTTGCACGCATGTATGGATGCATGTATGGGTGTGTGCATGTGTTACTGTGTGTATGTATGTGTGTATGTATGCATGTGTGTATGTGGGTGTATGTATGTATGCATTTATGTATGTATGTATGTATGTATGCATGTATGCATGTATGCATGTGTGCGTGTGTATGTCTGAATGTATGTATGTATGGATGTATGTATGTATGTATGTATGTAGGTATGTAGGTACGTAGATATGTAGTTATCTAGGTATGTAGGTATGTAGGTATGTAAGTATGTATGTATATGTGTACGTATGTGTGTATGCATGTACGCATGTATGTGTGCGTGTATGTAAGTATGCATGCATGCATGTATGTATGTATGCATGAATCTATGCATGTGGACACACGAATATATGTAGGTATGTCTGATCAAACTGCCTGCTGCAAACCCGCGTTACGTGTACACTCATGTTCGCTGCACTGGCAATGTTGTTTGACAGTAATGCTCGCAAAACAAAGCAACCGGTGATAATAGGAGGAGGAGGACGAGGACGAGGGCGCAGAGAAGGAGGAGGAGGAGGAGGTGGAGCAGCAGCTGCAGTGACGAGGGGTAAGCGAAGAGCGAAGAGAAGGATGGGAGAAGCGGGGAGGAGGCGGAGGGACCAGAGAAGAGCGACAACGTCATTGGCGGTCTTCATGATGCAGGTCGCATTTCCCACCGCGCGCTCAACATAAGAAATTCACAGCGGGTGCGGGCAACGGTCAGATGCATGGCGGCGGGCTTATTCAGGTTTCGGCCGACAAGGTCGTAGGAATCGTAAAAGCCGCGCAGAAAAGCGCAGACACCCTGCAGGTGTGTGCAGAAACTACTCTCTGATAAGAAGGGAGAGTTGGGAAGCTTGCCTCCCTGAACGAGCGGTCTCCACTGTTCCCACATGAACGACGCAAGATAATTGGCTCGATTGCGCGTACGTTCGCGCGTAAGCTACCCGCGTCACGTCGCGCGTAAGTGCCCTCGTTTCCACTGGCGTGCCGCGCTGGCGGCCCGCGCAAACCACCGCGGAAGGTCGGCATGCCATCTTAAGCAAGGGCCCGTTGCTTCCCGTCGCCCACGTGGAACGCGGTGGCGGGGTCCCGCGCGGAGGAGGAGGATGAGGAGGAACAGGAGGAGGATGAGGAGGAGGAAAAGGAGGAGGAAATGAAAAGGAGAGGAATGAAAAGGAGAGGAATGAAAAGGAGGAGGAGGATAATGAAAAGGAGGAAAAGGAAAAGGAGGAGGAGGAGGAGGAGGAGGAGAAGAAGTGGGAAGCCCGCGCCGGGAGCTCCTTTGGGGCAGCCCAGCGCTCGAGAGGGGATCGCAGCTGGCGCCGTGCTCCGCGGCCGCCCCCTTTTGGAGCCAACAGGGGCCCCAAAGGGCCCCCTTCGGGGCCCCCCTTCCCCCCTCTCCGCACCCCACGCGGTGTGGGCCCCGCCCCGATGCCAGAGGTCCGACGCTCCCAGGAGAGCACGGGGGGGCGGCGGGACTTTGGCAGTTTTCGGCCTCCCGAAGCCCTCGCCGGGCCTCGAGAGCGTCAAAAGAACCGACTCGGGACGAAGCGCCCGTTCTGAAACGCAGCACGTGGCTTGCTCAAGGCGTCCGTGTCGATGACTTTGCGTGTTGGCTCAGCGTGTCGGCCCACGTCTTGGCGAACGTATCGTGTCAAGCCTACGTTTGCAGTCTACGTGTTCAGCTCCGTATCAATACGCTACGTGTTGCGTGTTGCGTATCGGGGCAGCTAAGTTTGGAACTCGTCGGCGTTCCGCGCGGATTTCTTGGATCGGCGCTGTCCCCCCTCTCGGGGCTCTCTACAACTTTCCCGAGGCGGATTGCAGCCGAAAAGCTTCGATTACTTTCAGCGCGGTTCTTCAACGTTTGAGCCCTTCTGGGCTTTGAGATGGGAGGCAGAGCAGGGAGGATGTGGTGGAGGTGCTTCCACACTCGCCCAGCGTGGCCCCTCGACCGTTTCGTCGTCGTGCCCGCTCCTCTTCTTCGATCGGCCCGTGCGTCCCCCCGTGGCCCGCCCTCGCTGGCTGCACGGATGCTGAGATGTTCTGGCGCCGTCTGTTCAACCGGTTTCTGAACGCGAGGGGCACGCGCGTGAGCTCACACGCCAGGCGGCCCAGTCTGGCAGTCCACATCTTGCTGCGGTGAAGACGTACACTCTGGCGCCCTCTGGCGCGCCGTTGGCCCTGCGTGGCTCCTCGCCGGCGGGGGAGGCAGTCGAGGCTGTCCCCTCGCTGGCTCCCCCGCCGAGGCCGTCGAGGCCGCCCCCTTTGCCGGGGCATGCCCCGTCTGCGCCGTTTCCTTGGCCCCGCCGGCTCCTCCGGGCGCGCGCGCGCCGGTTGCGACCCGCCGCGGTGCTGCGCACGCGGCTTCCGAACGAAAACGTGAAGCAGAGGGAGCGGAGGCAGAGGCAGAGAGGAGGAGGAGGAGGAGGAGGAGGAGGAGGAGGAGGAGGAGGAGGAGGAGGAGGAGGAGGAGGAGGACGAGGAGGCGGAGGAGGAGGAGGAGGCGGAGGAGGAGGAGGAGGAGGAGGCGGAGGCGGAGGAGGAGGAGAAGGAGGAGGAGGAGGGAGGAGAAAGCATAGGAATGACCATATGAAGGCTAGCAATAAGAATGCGAGTATGCCTTGTAGAAGCCTTATAGAAAAAACTGCCCTAACCAGGCATGGCCCATGTTGGCCGGAGGGCTGGTTGGGGTTGGCCGGAGGGTTGGCTGGGGCAGTTTTTCGATTGGTGAGCCCGGCTGTGCTGGCCCTGCCAGAGCGATCCTGGCTCCTCCCTAGGCCTTCTGGGGGCCGCGACAGCGAGAGCGTCAAAAACACAGATCGGGATGAAGAGCGGGTCCTGGGGAAAGCCCGGCGTCGACCCGTTTCCACCACGACCGTTCGTCCCTCGCCTGAGTGTGTTGAGGCACCCGCCTGGGCCTGGCGCCCTCCGCCTGGGCACCCCGCGCGCCCAGCCGCCCCGAGTCGGGGGCGAAACAGTGACGGAAACCTAGCGAGCCTCGGAGGTCCGCGCGTGTTCCCGAGCTGTCGTGCGCATGCCACTTCTGATCACGGCCTTGTTCCCCTGCAGGGGGGCCCCAGGACTTCCAGGATCTCCTCTGAGCCCTGCTCCCGCTCCCGCCCCAGCCGCCGCCCCACCCCGTGCTCTGCCTCGCGCTCGCCCCCTGCTCGTCCTGCTCCTGCTCCTCGATGCTGCTGCCCCGTGCGCCTCCTGGTCCTCGTTCGGCCTCGTCCCACCGTGGTCCGTCGCTCTCGTTGTCCTGGCTCGGATTTTGAAGGCCTGGTCGTCGATGCGCACAACGCCGTCGCGAGTCGCTCGCCGAGTTGTGGTCGCGGGAAGAAGCCCCTGCCCATTCCCATTCCCCCGCTCTGTCCTCTTGCGCATCATGCCCTTCCCTTCCTCCGTGCTCGCTCGGCTCCAGCCACACGTGCTCAGAGACAGAAAAGTACAGTCCTTCTCGTTAGCTGCCCCATGCACGGGCTTATCCACGTCGTGGTCAAGGATCTTATTGTCAGCCGGTACGGCGAGGACGCTTGGGGGGCAGTCCTGCGGGAACTTCAAGTCACAGACGACGCAGCGGTTCTGGGCCTCAAGCAGTATGACGACGCGATCACCGTGGCCGCCGTGAATGCCGTGACCAAGGTGCTCGCGATCACATGGGACGATGCCTTGAGGGCCGCAGGGGCCCACTTCGTCGCCTACGTCTACACCGGGGGCCACCTGCGCATGCTGCAGAGCATGGGGGACAACATGAAGGACTTTGTGCGGAACCTGAACCACATCCACAGCCACGTGGAGCGCATGATGCGAGGGACGAGGTCAGATCCCCGAATCATCAGGGGTAACTCGGGTCAGGGCTAACTCGGGTTCGTTCTTCGGGGATCCGAACCAAAGTTACCCCGGGCCCGAGCTGCCCCGGATAATCCGGGCGTCCAGAGCCCCAAATCATCAGGGGTGACTCGGGTCAGGGCTAACTCGGGTTTGTTCTTCGGGGACCCAAGCCCGAGTTGCCCCGGGCTCGAGCTGCCCTGGATAACTCGGGCGTCCAGAGCCCCAAATCATCAGGGGTGACTCGGGTCAGGGCTAACTCGGGTTCGTTCGTCGGGGACCCAAGCCCGAGGTACCCCGGGCCCGAGCTGCCCCAGATAACTCGGGCGTCCACCGAGGGCCCCCTCCTTCCACATCACCGACGAGGCGGAGGGCGGCTTCCGCCTCTCCTACGCCTCCGTCCGCGGCAGCGCCCTCGTCGCCCTGGTGGAGGGCGTGCTGCCCGCGGCGGCCGAGTTGCTCCACGGGCAGGCCGTCGGCATGCGGCTCGAGGCCGAGGAGGAGGAGGAGGAGGAGGAGGAGGAGGAGGAGGAGGAGGCGGAGGAGGAGGAGGAGGAGGAGGAGGAAGCACAGGAGGGGGACGAGGAGGAGGAGGAGGAGGAAGCAGAGGAAGCAGAGGAGGGGGAGGAGGAGGAGGGGGGACGAGGCCGAGCCCATGCCCGGCTTCTCGGCCACGTGGAGCGTCAGCATCGGCCCGCTGGGCCGGGCGCAGGGCCCGCCCGCCGTGGCCGACCCCCGCGGCGCCGCGAGCCGCGGGGCCGCCTGGCACGCCGCCGTCATGAGCTGCTTCGGCAGCTGCTGCGCAGGGCCTGCGGGCGGCGGCGGCGCCCCCGAGGCCGCCCACGGGGCCGTCGACTCGGGAAGCAGCGCCAGGGGAGCCTCAAGTGCACCCAGAGATCTATAGCGCACTGCAAAAAGCAAGACGGAGGTTTTTCGCAGCTTCCGGCCTCGAGGGGCCCTCGCCGGGCCCCGGGACCGTCAAAAAACGGTTCGGGATGAAGAACCGGTCCCGGGGAGTCGGTCGGGACTTCCGGGGACCCCGTATTGAAAAATCACGACATCGGATCTTTGGGTACCCTCGCAGCTCCGTCCTCCGAGTGCGCTGGCGTCGATCTGCGTCTGGTCATCGATGGGGCGGCGCCGACTCCGCGTCGACTACGTGTGTCGACCAGCGCCCGGCGAGCGTCGATGGGCGTCGGACAGCGTCGAGCAGCGCCGATTTCAAAGAGTCCGCGAGATAGTACTGGAGGCTCCCATGAGTTGCCGCAGACCCTGACCCCCGACGTCGTGATTTGTTCACAACGTCGACCCCCAGAGGTCTGGACCCCTTACCCGGGACCAGTTTTGCTTCCTGCGCCGTTTTCTGACGGCCCCGGGGCCCGGTGACGGCCCCCAGAGGCCGAAAATATAGAAAAACCTCCCGTCTTAATTTTGTTCCCCACATGCTTGGTGGGGTTCTGGTTTTCTTCCCTCCCGCGTCCCACCCGCGACGCTCACACACACACACAGCGCACAGCGCACAGCGCACAGCGCACAGCGCACAGCGCACAGCGCACAGCGCACAGCGCACACGCACACGCACACGCACACGCACACGCACACGCACACGCACACGCACACGCACACACATACACACACACATCCACACACACAGACACACAGACACACAGACACACAGACACACAGACACACAGACACGACACTCACACAGACACACACACAGACACACATACAGACACACACACACAGACACACACAGACACACAGACACACACAGACACACACACAGAAGCACACAGACACAGACATACACACACATACACACACAAACACGCGTGCGCGCACGCGCATGCGCACGCGCACGCGCACGCGCACGCGCACGCGCACGCGCACGCGCACGCGCACGTACACGCGCACGCGCACGCGCACACGCACACGCGCACACGCGCACACGCGCACACGCGCACACGCGCACACGCGCACACGCGCACACGCGCACACACGCACACGCGCACACGCGCACACGCGCACACGGGTTCACGCGCACACGCGCACGCGCACACGCGCACACGCGCACACGCGCACACGTGCACACGCGCACACGCGCACACGCGCACACGCGCACGCGCGCACGCGCACACGCGCACACGCGCACACGCACACACGCGCACACGCACACACGCACACGCACACACGCACACACGCACACACGCACACACGCACACACGCACACACGCACACACGCACACACGCACACACGCACACGCGCACACACGCACACACGCACACACGCACACACGCACACCTCACCTGCCTCATCACCAAGAGCGTGTTCTACCGCTGCTGGCGGAAAACCGAGGGGGGTCACTGGGGGGTCCCAACCCGTCCCCCCCCCCTCGAAAACCGGGGGGGGGTCACTACCAGTTCGAACCCCTCCCTCCCCCCCCAGTCCATCATGACAAGGGGAGGGGGTCACTACCGGTTCGAACCCCCTCCCCCCCCGCCCCTCCCCCCCTCGAAAACCGGGGGGGGTCACTACCGGTTCGAACCCCCCCCCCCCCCTCGCCGCAGGCAAACGATTCCCGCTCCTCGGGACAGTTGGACAATGGTGGGGATGCCGGGACAGTGGTGGGAACGGCGGTGGTGGGAACAGTGGTGCGGGGAAAGTGGGACAGTGGTGCGGACAGTGTGGGGACGGTGGTGGGGGGGACAGTGGTGAGGGGACAGCGGGACAATTTTGGGGACAGTGGGACAGTGGTGGGGACGGTAGTGGTGGGGACAGTGGTGAAGGCGGTGGTGAGGACAGTGGTGGGACAGTAGTACGGTGGGGAAAGTGGTGGGGACAGTGGGGACAGTGGGACAGTGATGGGGACAGTGGGGACGGTGGGACAGCACAGTGGGACAGCGGCGGGGACAGTGGGACAGTGGTGGGTACAGTGAGGACAGTGGGACACTGGTGGGGACCGTGGGAAAAGTGGGGAGAGTAGGTCCGTGGTGGGACAATGATGGGGAGAGTGGGGACAGTGCGACACTGGTGGGGGCACTGGTGGGGACAGCGGGGACAATGGCGGGAACAGTGGGGACAGTGGGACAGTGGTGGGGACGGTGGTGGTGGGGACAGTGGTGTGGGGACAGTGAGAATGTGGCGGAAACAGTGGGACAGTGGAGGGTGCAGTGGTGGTGGGGACAGTGGTGAGGGCGGTGGCGAGGACGGCGGTGGGACAATGGGACAGAGGTACAGTGGGGACAGTGGTGGGGACAGTGGGGACAGTGGTGGGACAGTGGGGAGCGGTGGGGACAGTGGGGGGTGGTGGGACAGTGGGGACAGTGGTGGTGAGGACAGTGGTGCTGGGGACAGCAGTGGGGGATGTGGTGCGGACGGTGGTAGGAACCCGGGAGTCGTTTGCTGGCGGTGGGGTGGTGGTGGGGGTTCGAACCGGTAGTGACCACCCCGGTTTTCGGGGGGGGGGGGTCGAACCGGTAGTGACCCCCCCCCAGTTTTCTGGAGGTGGGGAGGGGGGAGGGGTTCGAACCGGTAGAAAACCCCCTCTGGGGGGTGGGGGGGGGGAGGGGTTCGAACCAGTAGTGGCCCCCCCCGGTTTTCCGGAGGGGGGGTGAGGGGGATTCGAACCCGTAGTGACCCCTCCCCGGTTTTCCGGGGGGGGGGGGTTAGGGGAATGGGGGGTTTTGGTTTTGCCGGGGGGAAGGGGGGGGGAGGGGTTCCAGCAGGGGGGAGTAGATTTTCGGAGTGGGGGGGGGACCCCCGGGTTCCGGAGGAAGAGGGGGGGAGAATTTTCCACAGTGAAACGGCGGTGGATCACGCTCTCTTCACCTCATCCCCACAGACACAGACACACGCACAGACGCACACACACGCACACACGCACAGCGTCTCGCTCGCGTCTCCCCATCCACAAATAGCCGCACACGCATCAGACACATGACACGCACATCACACAACACATGAGCACCACAGGGGGGTGCAATGGGGGGGGGTCTCCCTATCCGTTTCGGGATCGTAAAGCGTGGCAGGCGCGACACTTCCTCGACACCAGAGGGGGTGCGCAGGGGGTGGTCCCTCATTGCGGCCTCTATGCGTGCCAGGGTCTAAGGGCGTGGCAGGCGTGGCAGTATCTCGACACCAGAGAGGGTGCGCACGGGGTGGTCTCTCAGCGCGGCTTCTATGCGTGCCAGGGTCTAAGAGCGTGGCAGGCATGGCACTTTCTCGACAACAGAGGGAGTGCGCACGGGGTGGTCTCTCAGCGCGGCCTCTGTGCGTGCCAGGGTCGGAGAACGTTGCAGGCGTGGCACTTTCTCGACATCAGAGAGGGTGTGCAGGGGGTGGTCTCTCAGCGCGGCCTCTATGCGTGCCAGGGTCGGAGAGCGTGGCAGGCGTGGCACTTTCTCGACACCAGAGAGGGTGTGCAGGGGGTGGTCTCTCAGCGCGGCCTCTATGCGTGCCAGGGTCGGAGAGCGTGGCAGGCGTGGCAGTATCTCGACACCAGAGAGGGTGTGCAGGGGGTTCTCTCTCAGCGCGGCCTCTATGCGTGCCAGGGTCAGGGAGCGTTGCAGGCATGGCACTTTCTCGACACCAGAGAAGGTGCGCAGGGGGGTCTCTCAGCGCGGCCTCTATGCGTGCCAGTGTTGGAGAGCGTGGCAGGCGTGGCACTTTCTCGACATCAGAGAGGGTGTGCAGGAGGTGGTCTCTCAGCGCGGCCTCTATGCGTGCCAGGGTCGGAGAGCGTGGCAGGCGTGGCAGTATCTCGACACCAGAGAGGGTGCGCACGGGGTGGTCTCTCACCGCGGCCCCTGAGCGTGCCAGGGTCGGAGAGGGTGGCAAGCGTGGCACTTTCTCGACACCTGAGTGGGGTGCGCAGGGGCTGGTCTCTCAGCGCGGCCCCTGTGCATGTTAGGGTAGGAGAACGTGGCAGGCGTGGCACTTTCTCGACACCAGTGGGGGTGCGCATGGGGTGGTCTCTCACCGCGGTGTCTACACGTCCCAGTCGTCATGCACAGGAGGCGTGGTGCTTTCTGGACACCATAGGGGATACGCAGGGGGCGGTCTCTCACAGCAGCGTGCGCCGTCCGCCCGCCCACCGCGTCGAGACTCGTGCGCCGTCCGCCTGCCTACCTACAGCCCCGCTCTCTTCTCTGGTCGCCATGGCTCAGGCTGTTGTTCGCACGGCGCGTCAGTCTCCCAAGGCTTGACCAGCGCCACTAACTGCATCGAAGCAACGGCCACCAGCATCATTCTCGCAAGTTTCACGTCAGCTGTCATCACGCCAGACATCTTATAAGTATGTGGGGTTCCTCGGTACGGTGGGGCCGTTGGTTGAGGAGTGTGCCCATGAGCCTTCAGACCCTGGACCATTCCTTATCGGATGAGGGCGGCGGTGGTGTCCATGGCCAGTCCACGATTTGAGTTACCCCAGCTTCCAGACCCTAGATTCCTTATCCAAGGGTTCCTCATCCAATGCCCCACCGTAGCGCAGGTCATGGCGCGATGGGGGTCCGGGGAATGTCGGCGAGGTCGTCCGCGCGCCCTCGAGCTCCAGCCACACGCCCCGGACCTCTGGCGCCCCCGGCGGCCACGCGGGGCCGTGCTCGGAGGAGCGCTGCCTGGGGCCGGGCCTGGGGCGGGCGCCCAAGCCGCAGGCCCCGGGCGCGCTGGAGTCCGGGCTGGACGTCGGGCAGCGCCAAGGGGGGGGGGGGGGTCGGCACTCCCAGACCCCCTCGCGCTGTGAAGAAGCCACGATGCGGGAGGCTTTCCGCTATATTTTGTCGGCCTCCGGGGGCCCCTGCCGGGCCCCGCGGGGCCGTCAAAGAACGGCGCGCCGGATGCAAAATTGGTCCACGGGAAGCGGTCCAGACACTTCTGGGGGTCGACGTATGTGACAAAAAGTCACGACGTCGGGGGTCGCCGCTGGGGGAAGCGCCAGCTGCTGCTGGAAAGTGAGGCGGTTCCAGGCTCGAAGCCCAGGCCGCGAGGGCGCGAAGCGCGAGGTTATCATCGCCCCCCCGAGGATGCCCTCGGGGAGGTTGGTGGGCAAAATCCTGCACCAACAGCGCAGCCAGGGCGACGGCGCAAACTTCCAGGCGCCCCCCTGCCCCCGATTCAATGTTGATTGGCTGCGCCCTCGGGGTGCAGGATGTAGGCCAGTCGGCAGATCGACAAATCGTGCCACAGCCTGTCAATATTAAATTCGGGGCGCGGGGGGCGAAATCTAAAATCGAAAAAAAAGGTGCAGGATTTTGTCCATCAATCGTTACGTTAGGTTCGTGTCGTGTCGACCAGCGGCGACCCCGACGCTGGCGTTCAATGTTGAACGCCGGCGGCGGCCCAGAATCGGTCGATGTTGAACGATCGGACGTTGCGGAAAGGGCCGACCGTTCAAGGTTGAACGATCCCCGCGGCGTCAGGAACCAACGCACAGGTCGACACGGCACGAACCTTCCGTACTCACAGTGTTCGGCCGCTGTCGGCGGTTTTTTGGCCCCAGGTGCGCCGGACTTCTGGCTGGACGTCGGGCACTGTTCGAAGAAGAAAACATAGCATAAACTATCGACGGTCCGCGCGGATTTCTTGGATCCGTGCTGGGCCCCCCTGGCGGCGCCTCTGGCGCCGCCCCTGGCGCGCTCCGCGCGCCACGGAGGGGGTTCCAACCCACATCCAAGAAAAATCCGCGCAGACCTTATGCCGTTTTTTCTTCCTCTGGTTGCCAATGGGAGGTCACCACAGGATGGAAGCTGGATGATGTTCGGTAGCAAGTCATGGGAGCCTAGTGTATCTTCTTAATTTTGTCTTTAGCGTCGACTGGCGTCGATTACCGTCTGGAGTCGACGAGATGGCGCCGATTTAGCGTCGGTTAGCGTCGATTTCGCGTCGATGTAGCGTCGGTCAGCGTTGAATTAGCGTCGATTAGCGTCGATCTAGCGTCGACGAGCGTCGACTCGCAAGAGCCGCCAAGATGGTACGGGAGGCTCCCGTGAGTTGCCACCGAAGGAGTACGCTTTTGGAGGAGGAGGAGGAGGAGGAGGAGGAGGAGATGGAGGAGGAGATGGAGGAGGAGGAGGGGGGTCGCTCGAAGAAGGAACAACGGCACGCACATGAACTTTTCCAAGGGGGGTCACCACCTGGGGGAGTCGCCAGCCGCTCCTGGAAGTGGAGGCTCTCCATGATCGAAGCTGGAGGCTGCTTTTGGGACGCTTTTAGGGGGTCGCTCCATACAGTGGATACCCATGCCAAGAAACGCCCTGCTTGCATCCAGGGTGCCCTTGGTTTCTTGGGATTCGATGGTTTTGCTACGGAAAGCGTGACGCTCCCACACCAAAAATCAAGGGACCTCCTGGGGTCTCAGGGTTGGGTTTCTTGTGGAAGGTTATGATGTTCCAGCCTACTTTAGCCTTGATCACCGGAAAGAATTTCGAGCACAAGTGCCGAAAAAACCCGAGGGTTTTCGCGCGCCGGGCCCTGGGAGACACTCGTCCGACACTGCTTCGACACCGTTTCGACGCTGCTTCGACACCTCTCCAGGTGCTCGAAATGATTCCTGGGATGGGGTCATCAAGTGCGACGGGAGCAGCATAAGCGGAAGGTTCCCTGTGGACTGGCCTCTGCTGCAGGCGGGCGGGCCGCTCTGGGCGTGTGCTGCTCTCTTTGGAGGCCCACCCTCCTCGAGAGGGAAGGGCGGCGCTCCCCCTCGGGTGTCGATGGTTCTGCTGGTTGCTCATGGAAAGCGTGGCGCTCCCACGCCAGAAAGCAAGGGACCTCCTGGGGTTCTCAGGGCTGGGCTTCAGTCGGGCCTGTCCCTCTGCAGGAAGTAGATTCAAAAATATACCAAAAATAATATGTGGACGATGCTTTGAGCATTTTGGGGCTGTTTCTGAATAGTTGTGGCTATTTTTTCCGTCCAAAATCCCCCTGTATGGGGGGATATGGGGGGGACATGCCCGACCTAAGGCTGGGCCTCTCCCGCAGGGTTTCTTGTGGGCTGGCCACCACAGGCGGGGGCGGCCGCTCTGGGCGTGCGCGCTGCCTGCTGCTCTCTCTCTTGGAGGCCCAACCCCTCCCTCCTCCTCCTCCTCCTCCTCCTCCTCCTCCTCCTCCTCCTCCTCCTCCTCCTCCTCCTCCTCCTCTCCTCCTCCTCCTCCCCTCCTCCTCCCTCCCTCCTCCCTCCTCCCTCCTCCTCCTCCTCCCCCTCCCTCCTCCCTCCTCCTCCCTCCTCTCTCCTCCTCCTCCTCCTCCCCTCCTCTCCTCCTCTCCTCCTCCTCCTCCTCCTCCTCCTCCCCCTCCCTCCCTCCCTCCTCCCTCCCTCCCTCCCCTCCCTCCCCTCCCTCCCTCCCTCCCCTCCTCCTCCTCCTCTCCTCCTCCTCCTCCTCTCCTCCTCCTCTCCTCCTCCTCTTCCTCTTCCTCCTTCTCCTCCTCCTCCTCCTCCTCCTGCTCTACTCCTCATCCCTCCGCCCCCTCCCCAGGGTAGTAAAGTCGGGCGTGCCCCCCTACAGGAGGAAGATCCCCAACGTAGTCCAACAAGATAGTCTGGGGACGATGCTCCTGAGATGTTTGACCACTTTTGGGGGCACTACCCGCCATTCGTGTGAAGAACGCCCACCAGGAGTAAAGGTCAACGCTGATGTACGAAGGGCCCCCGTGCCCCCAATTTCAATGTTGAAAACGGGGCTGTCCTGGCGGTGAAGATCTAGGCTTTTTTTATGCCGATGCTTGCACCCCGACGGCGGCCGCGAACGCAACACTGAAATGGGGGACCCAGGGGCGGGCACTTCGCAGCGTCGTTTCTAGATGAGCGTTTTTGGCGCCAACAGCGGTATGTTTCATGCATCTTCCAGCATCCGCCTGTGGGAGGACATGACTCTTCGGCGTCTGAGCGTCCCTCCTTCCTCTCGGCCGTCCCCCTTCCCTCCTTGCTCGCCGGCCAATTCGCTAGTTAGTGCCCCTATCTAGCTTCACGCTGGAGCGGATTTCGCCGCCTCGCCGCTGACGAGAAAGTAGGAGGACATGCCCGACCTAACCCTTGCGGTCGCCCCCCATGGCCTGGGCATCGATCGGGCGTGTGCATTTTTTTCTGCCTCGGCGAGGACCCTCGAGGAGCACCCCTAAAGATCCTCGAGCAAAGAAGCACGCGCGCGAAAAAACGAAAAACGCACGGGGAACGGACGTCCGAGCGATGGCAAGTGGCACTGCCCCAGGACGAGCTGGCGCGCAGGGCCAAGGGCGCGGTCCAGCCCGCGGACCTGCTGATGAGGGCGGTGCCCTCCAACCGCGTCTGCGCCGGCTGGGAGGACAGCGGCCGCCTCTCGCAGGCGGAGGACTTCTGGCGCAGCAACGCCGGAAGCGCTCGCCACTTCCAGCTGGCAGCACCAGCTTCACGGGCCGCACGCTTCATATCGCACGCGTGGTCCGAGCCCGAGAACTGGCGGGAGCTCATGGGGTCCAAGTGCAGCTATGCCGCCATGAAGTCGACGGAGTTGCAGTTGGCTGCTGCAGAGATCGCAGCAGACTCTGACTGCGCGCTCGAGGACGTCACTTTCTGGGTCGACAAATGCTGCATTCCACAACAGCATTCGCTGAAGGACTTCTGCATCTCGTTGATCGAGGACTTCCTGGACCGCTGCGACGGGATGGTCGTGCTCCTGACCTGGGGGTACTTCCAGCGCCTGTGGTGCGTGTACGAATGGGCCGCCTTTCTGGTGCTCCACCCCCCAGAGAACATCACCGTATGCCTGGAGGCCTTCCTGCGCCCGAGCTCCCGCCAGTTTTACGTCAAAGCCATCAGGGAGCTGAGCATCGCCAACTGCAAGTGCTCCCACGAGCCCGACCGCTCCCTGCTCAAGCAGAAGGTGGCGCAGTACTACACCTCGGAGGCCGGCTTCGAGGAGCTGGCCCGTTGCAGCGCCATCGCGCTGATCGTCCGCAGCGTCCTGAGGAGCGCCTCCCGCAGTCTGCACACCTGGGAGGAGGAGGTGGTGCCATACGTAGAACTGGCCAGGGAGCTGCGGCTGGACGACCTGGCCGAGGCCCTCGAATCCGCGGATCCGTGGGAGTGGCGGAGGAACGCCCTGGAGGCTGCCAGCATCGGCACGGACCCGGCCGGCAGCAGAGGCAGCATCGCCGAGGTGAGGGAGTGGCAGCCTTTTTTCGACTACTCCATTGACTGCTGGTTCCATGATCAGGTCGTCCCCGTGCTGCAGCGCATCAAATCAATTGCGGTGCGGCGCGACTTCGCAGGCGTTTCGCGCTCGCACGAAAGCCTGGTCGCGGCGCGAAGGAGCAGCAGGTCGTCACGGTCGTCAACCACGGCACGAACTTTCAGCCTGAGCTCCTGCAGCAGTGCTCCTGGAACAGAGCATGAAGGCTCCAGCAGCTGGCCTCTGAGCTCAGATCGCATCTGAGCTCGAGCGCCTGTCTCAGAAAAAGAAGAAACGTCATTAGCAGAAACTTTTGGCGCTCCGCGCGGATTTCTTGGATCTGCGCCGGACTCCCCTCCCTGGCGCGCGGGGGCGCGCCAGGGGCGGCGCCAGAGGCGCCGACAGGGGGACCCAGCGCGGATCCAAGAAGCCCGCGCGGAGCGCCAAAAGTTTATGTTTATGGCGTTTTCTCTTCTTCGATTTTTGGCCTCAGCTTATGAGGCTCCAACCTACTTTGGCCTTGCGCACCAGAAATAACTTCGAGCACCAAGACAGCAACGAAACTGGAGGGCTTTCACGTGCCGGGCCCTGGGAGAGGCGAGTTGCTCGTTCGACACGCTTTTGTCACTTTCCTGGGTGCTCGAACCTGTTTCTGGGACGTGGTCCTCTTCAGCACCCGGGGCACAGCATAATGAGCCTCAGCCTTCAGAGCTGCCCGAGCCCTTCCGGGCTGCGGGGTGCGGTGCGCGCGCCGGGCACCGCGCGCGCGCGGGCGCACGGCGCTCCGGCGGGCAGCGCGCCCGTGCGGAGCGCGTGGCGCCCGGGGCGTGCCCGGCGGCAAGGCGGCAGGAACGGCGCGCACGGCCCGTCTCCTCGCGACCCAGTTCAGGGGGCAAGGAGACAGGGGGGGGGGGAGGGGCACAAAGGGGGGGGATGCATCTCAGAGGCGCTTTTTTTCCCACTGTGACTTCCTTCGCTTTGCTGCAGCTCTCTTTTCGCTTGAGCAAAACGTCGCTTTGTTCGAGATGTGTCGAGCGGCGCGCCTTTACTAAAGCCGCTTCCTCGCTTTAGTAAAGCCGCTTCCTCGCTTTAGTAAAGCCGCTTCTTCGCTTTAGTAAATCCGCTTCCTCGCTTTAGTAAAGTCCGCGGTCTGCTTGAAGAAAACCCATTGATCGCCGATAGGAGCCCGAGAGCCCCAATATGCACAGTAAGGTGCGGATTCACTAATTATCGGGGGCCCATCGCCGATCTATCGGCGATGTATCGCCGATTTCAGGTCGATGCATCCCCCCCATGCCAGTCCCCTCCTTTATCGTTGCCCCTCACCCAAAGGAGGTCCAGCTGAAAGGGGGTGGTGCAAGAGGTTTTGGGCAATTGTATTCCAAATGCATTGCGCCAGAGAACTGTATTACATTGTATTGCAACTCGTGTTTGGCACGCGAAAGCCCAGCAACCCATTTGCGCCCCGGAGTGTACTGCACGCCCCAAATCTGTTGCAACCCCACAAGTCTATTGCACCACATCTATTGCACCACCCCCTTGTCGCTGGACCCCCTTTTGGGTCAACCAGACTGTACACCCGTGCCCTCACGGTGCGGATCCCGAGGCGCGATCCCGTAGACACGCGATCCTACGGCCGAGGGGAGCAACGATCGAAGAAGAAATAGAAGAAGAAGAAACGCCACAAACATAAACTGTTCTTGCTCCGCGCGGGTTTCTTGGATCCGCGCTGGGCCCCCCCGCCGGCGCCTCCAGCGCCGCCCCTGGCGCGCTCCGCGCGCCAAGGAGGGGGGTCCGATGCGGATCCAAGAAATCCGTGCGGAGCGCCAAAAGTTGATGTTTATGCCGTTTCTTCTTCTTCTTCTTCTCCTTCTTCTTCTTCTTCTAGAGGCGCGACCCCGTGGGCACGCGATCCTACGGTCGAGGGAAGCAATTAAGCAACACTCCCCCCCTCCCGCAATTCAAAGTTGGCGGGTTCCCTGAAGCCGAAGTCGGAAGATCCAAAGCCAACACCGCACTTGGGGGGAGGGGGGAGGAGTTCGAACCACATGTTCTGCATGAGTGTTGCTTCATTGTGTCCGACACCTGTATGTATACTTTCCGCACCGGCATCCGCGTCGCCCCCCCAGGGGCGACGTGCGCACCGAGAAATCTTACTGTATATACTGCGTAGAAGGCGCTGTCTGGCCACGCCGCTCGGGAAACGATACACTACAAGATGGATATACCATATGTTCGGGTCGGACGCGCGACGTCCAAGGAGGACCTGTAGTATCAGTATGTTTCCGTGCGTCCCAACCCCGTGGACACGCGATTCTATGATCGCGTTCCGCACCGGCATCCGCACTGAGCCAGCGTGCATCCACAGCGTTGCGGCCGGGGAGGCCGGATCCCGTGGCCGTGGCTATGAGTATCAAGCAGTGGCGAAGCGTCCTGGCTTGCACATAGGCCCACCAAAGCATGTTCTAAGAACCTCTTGTGGTTTGCACGAAAGGTTCTTAGAACATTTCTTGCTGGGAATGTCTTGTTTCAACACATGGGGCTTATGCTCTAAGAACAATGGCTTTGTTCTTAGAACAGTTTTGGGTTCTAAGAACATTGTCGTGGTAGGCCCATAGGAATGCCAGGACGGTCGGCCCCTGCTCAAGAATATGTCCTCCGCCCACGACGGCTTCCGGAGCCTTTCATTAAGTCTCGGGCATGTCCCTCTACAGGAGGAGCATTCAAAAATAACCAGAAAATCGTACGGGGACGATTTTACGACTGTTTTCAACAAGTTTTGAGCATTTTCGGGGCTCTCTTGTATATGTCTTACAGATTCCGCCTGTGGGAGGGCACGCCCGACCTAACCCTATGGGTACATTCCGCACCCGCATCCGTGCCGAGCCGGCCTGTATACAGTGCCGCGGCCGAGGAGGCCAGACCCCGAGTTTTCCGCCCACGAAGGCTTGCAGAGTCTTTCACTTATCGGCAAGTCGCCGACCGGCAAGTCGCCGACCTCTTCGAGGGAAGCTCGAAGAAGAAAAAACAGAAAAACGGCCTAAGCAAAATTGTTGGCGCTCCGCGCGGATTTCTTGGATCCGCGCTGGGCCCTCCTGGCGGCGCCTCTGGCGCCGCCCTTGGCGCGCTCCGCGCGCCAGGGAGGGAGGCACAGCGCGGATCTAAGCACTCCGCGCGGAGCGCCAAAAGTTTATGCTCATGCCGTGCTGTCTTTTTCCAGAAGTGGCCATCCGTCGTGGCGTATGGTGCAGAGCTGCATTGCGCAAGCCTCGTGCAGCGGCCACCCTCCCTCCCCGTTGTCTCGCAGCACCTTCCACCGCCACGAAGTCAGCAAATGCTGGCCCAAGCAATACAAGTGACCGCGGTACTGTCCAAAGCGTCAGCATAATACCGTGGCGCGTATATGTCGAATTCAATTGGTCACATGTGCCATCTATTGCTCAAGTTCTACAGACCGTGGACAGAGACTGATATCCCTCCCACTCCCGCTTCATCCTGCTCGTCCTTCTTGCTGCTGATCTTCCCCCCTTCACCCTCCTCATTTTAACCCTCCTCACCCTCCTCGTCCTCCTTTCCCCCCACCGCCCCCCTTTCACTCCACTTCCCCGTCCTCCTTCCCTCCTCCTCCTCCTCCTCCTCCTCCTCCTCTTTCTCCTCTGCAACCTCCTCCCCCCCTTCCCGAGCCACATCTGATATCAGGCAGTCAAGACGCTGACACAATGAGCATATCAGGTTCGGAAGGGGCTCGATGTTCTTCGGTCCTTCCGCGGCCGCTCCTGTGGTGCTCCTCGTGCACCGAGCTGCAAAAACTGCATTCATTCCTTATCTAGCGCTTCTTACGGTAGTAGCTTGGCTGCACCCTTCCCCCAATCCCTTCCGCTGCCATGAGCCTTTTTCTGTCTGCTGGCTGGGGTGTCCCCGAGGACCCTGGTGCCCAAACGGCAGGTGCAGGATGGCCCCATCGTTTGCCGTGCAAGCAGGAAGGGGGAGGCTTTGGTACATTGAAGGAGGAGGGGGAGGAGGAGGTGGTGGAGGAGGAGGAGGAGGAGGAGGAGGAGGAGGAGGAGGGGGAGGAGGAGGTGGTGGAGGAGGAGGAGGAGGAGGAGGAGTTCTCTCTCCTCAGCAATCCCTGAGGGCAGGACCGATGCTGACACAGTTTGGCTGCCGGGAGCGGCAGCCGCCCTCAGCCTCGGAGAGGCCGCCCCCCCGCCTCCGAGCACGTGCTGGGAGGGCCTGCAGGCCTGGCGTCTCAGGCGGGGCATCACGCCATTCGGCACAGCAGCATCGAAGGCACGGGTCCAGAGCCTCGAGAGGCCCGAGTTCGGTCTCATACCCGAGCTGTGATCGAACAACTGTTCGTAATCTGCAGCATCTATTTTTGGCTCTCGTTCGGTTTACGGACTTGAGCTTGAGATTCAGAGCAGCTGCAGAGCTCATAGCCCTCGTGGGGGCTGCCTGACCTCGGGAGGCGGCGGAAGCGTGGCAGCATACTGCACATCTCAAAGAAGAACCCCCCAACAAAAAAACACCAGGAACGGAAGCTTTGGGCCCCGAGGCCGTGGCTACGAATACGTCTTCCGCCGCCCACGAAGGCTTCCAGAGTCTTTCACTTATCGGGCAGTTCGCCGGCCTCTTCGAGGGAAGCTCGAAGAAGAAAAACTGCATAAGCATAACATTTTGCGCTCCGTGCGGATTTCTTGGATCGGCGCCCAGGACCCCCTGGCGGCGCCTCTGGCGCCGCCCCTGGCGCCGCCCCTGGCGCCGCCCCTGGCGCCGCCCCTGGCGCCGCCCCTGGCGCGCTCCGCGCGCCAGGGGGGGTTCAAGCGGGTATCCAAGAAATCCGCGCGGACCGGCAACAATGTATGTTTATGTCATTTTCGTTCCTGTAATATCGGCTGCACCTCGGCGCGAAGTGAGGCTCAAACGAGCGCCCTCCTCGAGATGGTGATTGTGCAGGCCAGCATATGTGCGACGAAGGTCGTCGCCCCCCCCCGCCCCGAAATCTTACGCAATTGGCAGTCCCTGCCAAGAAGAAAACAGCCGCGCTGTGTATAAGCCTCGCACGTCGTGCAAACATGCATTGTAGTTGACTCAACATCCTTCGTGGTCACAAGGGTGTGGGCCAGAGTGTAGCCTTTATTGTTGTCCAGAACTCTAAGCCAGGTCTTATTGGAGCATCAGCGGACGGTGGAGGAGTGGAAATGAGCGGGACGGCAACGACGAGGAACGAGTCCGGAGTCATTCTAAACGACTGGAGCAAAGCACCGATCTTGAAATGTGGTCAATGATGCAGCGGGATCGCCATGTTTGAAGGACCGATAACACTCCGACCGAACAAACATAATTATCCAGCATATCAGTGACTGGATTCATGTGAACATATGTTTCCCATCGGAAGGCCAAAACTGTGGGGTCTTGCGCTCTGGATGTGCGCTCTATGTGGTGCAATTTATGGGATGCGATCAATGCGGTGGACCTACCTGGCTCTTGCTGTTGTGCAAGCTATGTGGTGAACTCCGTGGGGTGCAACGTAGGGAACTCAACATGCATGGTGCAATGAATATGAGGTGCGCGCAGTGTGGTGCAAGCAGTGGGGATCAAATTGTGTGGCGGAATTACTGGACTGCAGTTCTCCTGATGGAACTGAAGCCGCCAGGTCCAATGCTCAAGTAACATCCCACCCGCCTTCCCACAATTTGTTGCCAACCTCCAGAGGGCGTGATGGGAGTTACTCATCGGGGCTTGCGCGCAAATCTTAAGAGGGACAATGACGTGCGCACCGTGCCCATGCAGATCCATGACTCGGGCAGGCGAGACATCGGCGACGATGACGATGATGGTGATGGTGATGGCGACAATGATGGAGACAACGACAATTACAATGACGACAAGGATGACAAGTTCCAGCCAATGGTGATTGCGATGGCGATGGACGTGGTCCAGCTCTTGACGATGGTGGTAGCGATGGTGATGATGAGGATGATGATGAACTGCGGGCACAAATTCCGAATGTCTTGTATGCGTCCGTCCGTTTCAAAACCGCATGGGACCGTATGTATTTGAAGAGTTCTGCCGTGCAGCGCTGAGAAAACCAACGGTTTTAGACGGTTTTTGAGGCGCGCGCTGCGGCACGCAAGTGTGGCCCACGTAGAGATAGAAATAGTGAGAGAAAGAGAGAGAGAGAGCCCTTACCAGATCAACAGATGCACCGCATCGCACATGTCTCCCAGGGATGCAGAAAGAGGGGTACCTTGGATGGCCAGGACGATCTCATGTGGCATTTGGGAGGGGCGATCCTGCAGAACAGTCACGAGCACACTGCATGCCTGGGGGGAGCCGTCAACCCCGACCCGCCCCGGGGGGGGGAGAGGGCAGGGTCGGTGCACCTACCGTCAGGAACGCGAGGAAAGCCCTTTGGCGCATGGGATGCGGTTGGCTTCCACCGCTTCCGCCCGCGTGTCACCCCCCGGTGCTCGCGCACGCACCCCCTCCGCCGCAACCCGTTGGCAAAGCTCGTCGGGCCCTCATCTCAACGAGCGCACGGGCGCGCGGAGCGCCGCGCAGGCAGGCCCGTCCTGCAGGTCGCGAGCCGGTGGCGGCGATGGTGACGACTGCGACTCCAACGACGAGGGCGGTGGCAGCGGTGATGGCGCTGGTGCCGATGGTGTGGACAGGAGGGATGGGGACGATTCAGTGTGTCGACGACGAGGATGGTGATGGTGATGAGGCCGATGGTGAACATAATGGTGGTTTCGAAACGGTGCGTCTGCCGCATCTGTGCGATCGATAGGGTGCCCCGGGAGCTGTCCCCGGAGATGGCCGGTTCTGTGTGCTGTCGTGCAGTGTGTGTATGGCGTGTGGCCATGAAGTGTGCCCAGCGGGTCTGGAACGGATTGCGCTCGTATGTCTTGACGCAGGGAGTGTGTTCAGGACGAGGATAGCCCTGCATCTGCAGTGCAGCTGTTCTCACACGGTGCAGCATGAGTTCATGGCAGTGTGCTATGTGCGTGCCGTGTGTGCGCGATCGATGGACTACTACGGAAGGTGTGTCATAACATGTTTTGATATATGCGTGCATGTGCGTGACCATGAAAATCAAGTTCTGGACATGGAAATGACGGCGTGGTTGCACAGGCGGCGTGGCGTAGCCCGAGGTCGACGCAGAGAGTTGGCCAGGAGTGTGTTAGCCTTGAGAGGTCCCAAACTGTAGCGCCGATCGCACGGGGCACCGACGAAGCACGTGCACAGCATGGGCAGGTGCAGGACCAACGTGATCTCTCCAGAGGCTGTCCCAGCAATGGTGCTCCCGAAGAGGGTTTGGTAACTGGGCGCATGTCAGCACACGCGTATTTGACAACGACGCTTTGTTAGGTGTGACGTGGGTGATTGTAGCCATGCGCGTGATATTGCGTGTGGCCCAACGTCGTCGCAGAAAGGCCAGCGTGGATGAGACGAGCCCGGGATGCTCTCGGACAGCGACGTCCAGTGGACATAACCCTCATAGTGAAGAGATCAAGCTAGAGTGAGCGTTGTGTTTGGTTGTATGCTTGCTCGTGCTTCTGCTGGATTGCCCGCGCCATGTGTCGGGACGGTGCAAGGGAAAGACGAGCGCGCGCGCTGGTGGGCATGTCCATGGTGCTTCGCCGCTACGAAAGTTCGGCCAACATGCAGCGCCTCCCGTAAGGCGGCAGGACCCCCGTACAGCGTTGTCAGTGGCATTGCGCTCGCGACAAGAGAGGAGACGTGAAAGGGGGCCCGTGAGGCCGCGGGGCCCCAGTGCAATGTTCTGTTCAAGCATTGTTTTGTTTAGATCTCGGGTGGAATTGCCTTTTCGAATTCGAACCCGATGGTTTCAAAATCCAGTCGAGATCGTTGTTTGGAGGAAGTCTCGTTTTTTGGAGGAATTCTCAAGCGAAAGCCATATGTTCGAAACCTCTGGTCAGATATGGAATCCGTAAGGGCTTCGCCCCCTGCCGCCGGCCTCTTCTTTGTAGACTGGGAGACCGGGATATATCAGAGTCGCGTTGGTGCGTCCAGGCGCTGCCGTGGCGCATCTGGGAACACCTCGGATAGGAATCATCAGCGTTATCGAAGACGCCAAACGGCGAATCACCGCCGCCCCTTGCCTTCTAGAATCGCCCATGTGGCCGCGCGTTGTGGCTAGAGCTCTGCCAAGCTATCGGACCATGTGTTCCCACAGCCTTTGTGGAAATCCTTCGGGGAACACTTGGGGGAGGATGGCGGGGAAGATCAGGAGGAGGAGGAGGAGGAAGAGGAGGAGGAGGAGGAGGAGGAGGAGGAGGAGGGAGCGTTTTGGGCTCTGGGGACACTCTTGGGGCCTCCAGGGAGCTTCCTGGGAGCCTCTTGGAGGCATCTTGGGTGCCTCCTTTGGCCTCTTGGGGGCCTTTCGGGGCTTCTCGGGGGCCTCTTTGGCCGTCTTGGTGGGCTCCTGGCCCGTCGGAAGCCGTCTTGTGGGCCTCTCTGGGTTGGGGCCCCCTTGGGGTGCTCCAGAGCCGTCATGAAGTAAATATTTGGCGTTTTGGAAGCCTCTTAGGCCGTCTTCGGGCCTTCCTGCGGCGGTCTTAGGGGCCTCTTGGGCCGTTCTGGGGCCATTTTGGCGGCCTCTTGAGCGATATTGGGGCGATCTTTGGGAGCTCTTGGGCCGCTTCGGGCCGTCGGAAATCGGAAACAAGGACATGCCAAAATCTTGCACCCCCCGAAGGAATATTCATGATTTGGACATCTTCGGGCCTTCCTGGAGGACCTTTGGGATGCCTCTTGGGCCGTCTTGGAGGCCTCTTGGAGGCCTCTGAGGCCGTTTTGGGATTTCTTGAGGCCGTCAAAGGCTGTCTGCGGGAGAGACTACGAAGGATGATTTTGAGCAGCGGCTGGTGCAAATGGCAGACATTGAGGCACTATCAGGAGTGGTTCGCGTGCCTCTTGCGTGGAGGGCCTGCTTGGCGCGGGCTCGTCGAAGGGATGTCCAAAGCAGCTCTGGCCACTTTATGTATTTCACCATGGTGCCCTGTCGACCAATCTGTCTCGCGATGCCAGCTCGCTCATATTGGGTCATCGCCGTACCCGAGTGGGAGCAGCGCATAGGCGGCCGTGATTGCACGGATTATGGCGCACGTCCAAGACCAGTCATGACAGCGTGCGGTTTTGAGCGGAGTTTCGTGCGGATGCATTTGCTGGTCGGAGAGGGTGTTGTCGGCGTGCCATGGTATAAGTACCGTTGACACTCTGCCACTTGACTTCCCGTCCGTCCAATGTTTGAATCACGTGGCGTGCACTTTGCACAGGATCGCGGGAACTCCGTTCATGAGCCGGTCTTGTGGGTTAAGAATCTGCACAACTCGTAGAGCCCACCTTCCAAATGGAGAAAGTGTGGTGGCGTGCCGGGCGACGACTTCAGGTTCAGGAGCTCGGCAGCGATGCGTTGCTCCACAGCCCTTTCGGCGTCTATGTCGCGGGTGTCAGCGCAGAGGATACGGTAAAATGGGCTCATGTACGTGCGCGCCCGTAGCTGCAACATACTCTCGCTGCAGGCAGCCACCATGGAGTTCAGCATGGCAAAAATTTGGGAGTCGGCGCGCAGGTGGAGTCATTCGGAGCAGGGAAGCAATACTTCAAAACCACGTCGTCTGATTCTCAAACTGGCATGTCTTGCATTGATTATCGCCATGAGCCCCACAGGCGTTGTTATGGCCGCTGGCTGCCCCGGGGCCGACGGAGTTCAGCCAAGAGGGAGAATTCCTGGCGAGCGTCCTCGACGCGGACGAATAACGATCAGCAGATGTGCGCCGCAATGCCAGAACCCTGTCCCACGCGGCGTTATGGACAGATCGTAGTTCATCCCATTGAACCGACGTGGCTTTGCAGACAGTTGCGGCCCGTGCGGACGTGATAAATAGTGCGCAAGTGATCCCCGCGTCGTCGTGCATGGGAAAGGAGAAAGCGGAGTGCACCGTTGTGCCATGGCGCTGTAGCAGCGCAGTTTGCCCCGCAGCGGCCGCGTGAACCGCCCCCGGCCATCGGCCTTGCATGCGCGAGCGAGATAGGCCACCAACGCGGCTGCCCCATTCCCAGCGCGTTCTTCCACAGAAACGAAAGTTTCGCGTCGGGCGCGGCAGCATTTGATGATGAGGTTGCACGCCGCACGTCGGTCAAGAGGGCGCCCGCGGTAGCGGTTGCAGCGTCGCGGCTGGCAGGCGCGGGGTCGCCGTGAGTGTCGCGGGGGAGTCCTGTCGCAACTTCAACGAGCTCCCCCCCCCCATTGTTTCCAATCTGGAGACAAGCGGCTCGAAATAGCACCACGAGGTTCGCCCGAGCTGCGCGCGCGCTGATTCCGCGGCCGCCGAGGTCCTGCATCTCGCACTTGCGGCGCGGGGGCGCGGGCGCTGCGCCTTGGCCCAGACGAACCGATAATGCGAAGCGGAGTCGGGTGGCCGCGCGCCAGAGAGGGGCGAGTTCGTCGAGCGCGGCGAGGGCTTCCTCTTGGAGGGCGAAATGCCCAGCGCTGCGGAGGGCATCCCCGCGTGCAGGGCATGCGTCGACACTGCCCTGGGCCATCGGCGACCGAACCCTCGGGGAAGGTCAACGGAATGCCGCGCATGTGCAACGCGCCCCCTGGCCCGGGGCCCCCGCGTTCGAGCGGCGGAGCGACGGCCCCACCTTGCATTCGGGGCGCGCGCAGCACCGCTGCAGCACAGGAGCGCGGTCTTGCGACGCCGCGGCATGGAAAGGGCAGGCGGGCGAATCTGCGCATGTCTCGAAGTGCTCGCTGTAGCGCGCAGCGTCGAACGGCTGCTCAGTTGGCCGGTGGAAGTAGCGCCGCGGGGGGGGTGGGGGGGGGGCGCGCGCGTCCAGAGCGCTGGCCTCGCCTCGCTCGTCGAGCGCAAGTCGCCGCTGGGCGGGTGAATTAGTAGGCGGGCAGACGGCGCGGGGCCATCGGTCATCGGCGCCGCGTCCGGGCGCGCGCCGCGCCGCCCCAGTTGAGCACGGATATCTGCCCCTGGGCCTCTCGGAGATGTCGTCGACAGCTTCTGCGTCGAGCGCCGCGTCGAAGTTGGTTCTCGAAGGGCTGCCAACGCTCGTTTGTACGAGGGCTCGCGCAGCTCAATCGCGGCCTCGCATGCCGCGCGCGCGGCCATGCCGGAGCTCGCGCAAAGCGGGGCTGCATTTCGCGATGGGCCGGCTGCGACAGACAGGGCGCTTGCCGCGCAAGGCGCGACCCGAGCGGCGGCATGGGCGGCGCCCGCCGCGCGGGCGGCGCGATGGGGCGGGCGGCCGCGATAGCCGAGGCGGCGTCGGCGGAGAGGGGCCAGGGGCATCTTCTGACGCAGTCTTTGGCGGGGCGCGGGGGGCGGCAAGAACGGCCGCAGCTGCGGGCCGCGCGACGGAGGACCAGTTCGCGAAGAAGTCCGTCTGTTTGGGGGAGCTCACAAGACATGTAGAATTCGACCTCTCCTTGAGTAGCACGCGATATCCGAACTGCAGAGGCGACGCGGCAATGCGGGCTGCCCCCGTAGCTGGCGCTTGACGACCCCGATGAGGCGCCTGCGAGTCTTGCAGTTTACTTCCTCGCTTGAATGCGGACGACGACGCCAGGTTCGTCGGCGGCCGTCTGGCCAGGGCTCAGCTGCTTCACAGATCTATGGCCAGCTGTTTCACGATCTGCGAACTTGAGCGCGATGGAAAAGGGCGGGGCGCCCGCCCGTTCGAGCGCCCCCGCCCGCCGGCGCCCGAGGTGCCGCGGAGATCGTTGCGCGCTGGATGTCGAGGCGCATTTGCGTGAATTCGTTTGCGTCGTTTGCGTGAATTCCAGGGCTCCTGGCTCGCGGCGCAACGTCGTCGTTGTTGGCGCCGGATGCGGGAGAAAAGTCCGCCCCCCTTGCGGTTGAACATTTTGATGAGCCACTCGCGCAGCATGCGCACGCGACGCAGTCGAAGCAGTTGCCGGAGGCGCCGCCATACGTAATCGAGCGATTTTTTGGCCAGGGTGGCTCGCGACGTCAGTTCCCCAACCGCGGCCTCCGAACGGGTGTCATAATGGGTGGCAGCTGAGTGGTTCAAGGAACTGGCTGGGCGGGTTGAAACAGGGCGGTTTTGTCGTGGCTGGCGAAGCAGAAAACGGTGCATCTTGCTGCGGTCTTGGAGGAGTCATGAGGGGTCTGCGTGCAACCTGGCTGCCACCTCGTCCACGCCGTCGTGCCATTCCAGAGCAATGTTCGCGCGCGCGGCCAACTGCGCGCGTTGGCGGGCGAGGCGTTGACGAATGCGCGCGGGCGCTCTGCGGGGCGATGGGTTTCCCCAGCTGCTTCGCAAACTTCTTGTCGAGCCCGCGGTCGGCGGTCATCGCCAGACGCCCTCGCGGGTCGCACGCTCTGTCGGGTACCTTGTCGCGTGGGAAGAACACCCGCGGACGCGTGGTTACATGGGAACATGAGCCGACATCCCCCTCTCGTCGTTCCTTCTCGTGTCCCTCGTCTTTCTCGCCTTTCTTGGCCACGTGGCCTGTCCGCTTGTCGTCCTCGTCGTCGTCGTCTCGTCTTCCTCCTCCACACGTTCTCGCCGACTTGCCTCGGCTGTGCCGGCCTCGGTGCGACGCTATATCATCGAGGGACCCTTTTCCCATCAGTTGGGAAGTGCTGAACACCGTCGTGCTGTGCAGCCGCTTACCGGACCAGATTTCAGTTGATTTAGCTGTACATCGTGATTGTAGGCCTGAACCAGCTAAGGGCTGTGCGGTGTAGGCAGGCCTTCGTGCATCTCTGCAGCAAAGTTCCTGTCGCTTGCGCTGCACTGAATTTCGCGCCGCGCAAGGGCGGCGAGGCTGTCTCGCTGTCCAGGCTGGCGCGAAGCCAGCGAGCTGCGACCAGTTGGCGACGGCGTCGCAGATGCGAGCTCCTGCGTCGTCGATGGGCGGCCAGCGGGCGGCGCAGATGTCGCAGAGCGCTTTGTTCGGCAATTGAAAGCGCATCGAGAGATCCACAATGTATCCGTCGCGGATGCAGCGCAAAAATCTGGACGGAGCAGCGAACGGCAAAGCGCTGCAGCGTTCGCTTTCGCGGGACATCTGGCCCAAAAGAATGGGTCGCGACCGAGGGCGGGCGGCCGCGCTGTTCAGGGCCAGCGCGGGAGCAGTCGAAGCGCGCGCGGGCGCCGCGGTGCCATGCGGTTTTTGGGGCAGTCACCCCGGGGAAGGTCGGTGCCGCGGCTCGCGCGTAGCCGGAGCACTGCACGGGCGCTATCAGCGAAGCAGCGCGCAGTTCAACGGGGGAGGACGGGTGGAGCGGCGGCCCTCCTTTTCGAGCACATCCGCCATGACGGCGACGAGGTGGTTCTGGACCTTACGCTCCAGGCCAGCAGCAAATCTCACAGAGGCCGAGATGTCGTGCGGGAGCCGAACGGGGGTGGCAAAATGACCCGCGACCTGATCAGCCACGGCATTCGCCATCACCGCCCCAGGATTCAGCCCTCTCAGCCCCCGAGAAGGAGCTTGGCTAAGAGACAGGTGGCTCGGAATCTGAACAAAAGCCACATCCCCCAGCAGGTCCAGAGCACCCCTGACGCGGCCCCAGAGCTCCACGTGGGCCAGAACTCGCTCTTGGAGGCCAGCCTGGAGACGCGCGGAGCCACGGGCTACATAAGCCGAGTCGCACACAACCCAAGGCAGGATCCCCTAGGGCGGCCTCCAGGAAAGACGCGGAAGCCCAAAGCTCCGCTCAGTTCACAGACTGTTTGCCAACAGTGCCCCCCCGCTTAAAAACTGAATGCCCGAGCTAGATACTAGGTCCGGGAGGGGGGTAAGAGCACGGTGCTGAAAAAGCCGCGACGCCCCAAGACACCTTCATTAGACGCTTGTCCCTCGAGAACTCACCCCCGCTCGCGTCCCCAGCGCCCCAGGTGCGATTTCCCCCAGCAGGCCGCGGAGACTCACCGGAGGCGAAGGAGATCGGGTCGTCGGGGGGCGGAGGGACCTCGGCCCGAGATCGGGGCACGAGAGACCGCGGAACCAGGAGCACTGCCTGCCATCGGAGGCCCGAGCGCCCCCCTGGCAGAAGATTGTGCCCAACTCCTGGAACTCCGCAGTGCACGGGCATCCCCAAAGCCTGTGGAGGTCCGTTTCGGGGCCGTGCCACGCCTGGGGGCAGAGCCCCTCCGCCTCACACCCCCACAAGCCAGGACACGGGAGCGAGCCCGGGCAGCTTCAGAGAGAGCACTGGGCGGAGCAGCCCCCATTTCTGGAGGGACTCGCGACGCAAAGACGCGAGGTGCTTCCAGACAACAGTTAAATGGGCCCCCTCTTGAGCACCACTCCCGAAACGGTAGGTCAGGTGGCGGCCGAGGCCCATGGTTGCATCCCAGTGTTGCGGTTAACTTCATGCTCGAGATCCGACGTCATACATGCCTGGGGTCGGAGCTCACCAGGAACAGCGAACACATCCCCCCAGGAGCAACCCAAGACCACGGACCCTTGAGCTCCCATCCCAGGTCTGTCATGGTCGCCACACAGCAGAGATGGGACCTCGAAGGTTGTGCCACCGACGGGAGGGGCCCCAGGAAGGGATGCGTTCGACCGTATCCTTCCAGCACGTGAATCTGCGGCTGACACCTTTTTGTTCAGGCAGGGCGGCCACGATCTGAAACCAGGACCCCAAGAGCTGAACAACTGTCGTGGACGCAGGGTCCTTCTTGCGAACCTCCAGCGCCAAAAAGGTGGTCAAACACCGACCCGTATTGAGGAGCAGGAGGAGGAGGAGGAGGAGGAGGAGGAGGAGGAGGAGGAGGAGGAGGTGACGAGAAGGAGGGGAAAAGGAAGAGGAGGAGGAGGAGGAGAGGAGGGAGGAGGAGGAGGACAAGGATTTAGAGGAGGAGGAGGAGGAGGAGGAGGAGAACAAGGATGAAGGGACAGCGGGAGAGGAAAAGGGGACGAGAGGAGGAGGAGAAACATGTGGGGAGGAGGAGAAGGAGGAGGAGTAGGAGGAGGAGGAGAAAGAGGTGGAGGAGGGGGGGACGGAGGAGGAGCAGGAGGGAGGAGGAGGGGGGAACAAGAAGGAGGAGGAGGAGGAGGAGAAGGAGACGGGGGTGGAAGAGGAGGGAGGAGGAGGAGGAGGATAAGGAAAAGGAGGACATGGAGGATTAGGAGGTGGAAGAGGAAGAGGAGGAGTTGGAGGAGGAGGAGGAGGAGGAGGAGGAGGAGGAGTTGGAGGAGGAGGGGGAGGAGGAGGGGGAAGGGGGATGATGATGATACTGCTGATGATGATGCGGATGATGATGATGATGATGATGATGATGATGATGATGATGATGATGATGATGATGATGATGATGATGATGATGATGATGATGGTGATGGTGATAATAATGGTGATGATGAGGATTATGATGTTGATGATGTTGGTGATGATGTCGATGATGATGATGCTGATGCTGATGATGCTGATGATGATGATGATGAATAAGAAGAATATGATGATGATGGTGATGCTGCTGATGATGACGATGATGATGATGATGATGATGCTGAGCATGATAATGATGATGATGCTCATGATGCTGATAATGATGATGCTGATGCTGATGAGGCTGATGCTGATGCTGATTGTGGTGAGGATGATGATGATGATGATGCTGATGATGCTGATGACGATGATGCTGGTGATGATGATGCTGCTGATGCTGATGATGCTGGTGCTGATGCTGATGATGATTATGGGGATGAGGATGAGGATGATGATGATGCTGCGTCTGATGCTGATGGTGGTGAGGATCACGCTGGTGATGGTGATAGTGACGATGATGCTGATGATGATGATCACGATGATGGTGACGGTAAGGGTTTTGCTGATAATGATGATGCTGGTGATGGTCATGGTGATGGTGCTGATGATAACAGTGAGTGTGATAGTCATGATGGTGCTGCTGACGATGATGACGTCGATGATCAGGACGATCATGATTGTGATGATGATGTTGTTGTTGCTGATGCGGCTGAAGCTGATTATAATGATGATGCTGCTGATGATGGTGATGACGGTGACGATGCTGCTGACGATGACGATGGCGAAGCTGATGATGCTGCTGATGATGACGGGGATGATTCCCCAATCAGATCTTGCCTCTGCAGGGGTCCTAGCGGATTCATATGTGTAGGTGACCTACGTCGCCGATTTCGGTGGCAAGGCCCGGGTGCCCGGGGGTGCCCGGGTGCCCTGTGCCCGGGGGTGCCCGGAGGTGCCGGGGGGTACCCGGAGGCCCGGAGGTGCTCAGGGTTGCCCGGGTGCCCGGGTGCCCAGGTGCTCTATCGCCATATCGCCCTTTAGCCCGTGTAGCCCAATAGCCCATATAGCCTTATAGCCCTATAGCCCTATAGCCCTATAGCCCTACAGCCCTATAGCCCTATAGCCTTATAGCCCTATAGCCCTATAGCCCTATCGCCCTAAGAAAATTCGGATTGGGTTTTTCTCCGATATCCTGATGTTAATGATGATGATAATGATGATGATGATGATGATGATGATCATGATCATGATCATGATCATGATCATGATCATGATGATGATGATGACGGTGATGATGATGATGATGATGATGATGATGATGATGGTGGTGGTGGTGGTGGTGATGGTGGCGATGATGGCGATGGTGGTTGTGGTGGTGATGATGATGATGACGATGATGATGATGATGATGACGATGGTAAGGATGATGATGATGATGATGATGCTGATTACGGTTCATGATGTAGATGATAATGGTGGTGATGATGTTGGTGAGGATGATGCTGCTGATGATGATGATTAGCCTGCTCCTACTGATGATGATGCAGATGTCGAAGCTGCTGATGATGATGTTGATGACGATGATGATGACGATGATGATACTGATGATGATAATGATGATGATGATGAGGATGAGGATGATAATGATGATGATGATGATGATGATGATGATGATGATGATGATGATGATGATGTTGCTGATGATGCTGATGCTGATGATGATGATGGTGGTGATGGTGATGGTGATGGTGATGGTGATGATGATGATGATGATGATGATGACGATGATGCTGGTGATGATGATGATGATGATGATGATGATAGTGATGATGCTGAGTTAGATGACGATGATTGTGAGGCTGAGGACGGGGAATGGATGGGGATGATGATATTATGATAAGGAGGATGAGGATTAGGATGAACAGGAGAAGGAGGAGGAGGAGGAGGAGGGCGGAGGACGAGGAGGAGGAGGTGGAGGAAGAGGAGCAGGGGGAGGAGCATTAGGAGGATTGGGAGGATGAGGATGAGGAGGAGGAGGAGGAGGAGGAGGAAGAGGACGAGGAGGAGGAGGAGAACCAGGGGAGGAGCAGGAAGAGGAGGAGGACGAGGAGGAGGAGGAGCAGCAGGAGCGTGGGAGGAGGAGGAGGAGGAGGAGGAGGAGGAGGAGGGGAGGAGGAGGAGGTGGAGCAGCAGGAGCGCGGGGAGTAGGGGGAGGAGGAGGAGGAAGAGGAGGAGGAGGAGGAGGAGGAGGAGGACGACGACGACGAGGAGGAGGAGAAGGAGGAGGAGGAGGAAGAGGAGGAGGAGGAGGAGGATGGGGTGGAGGAGGAGGACAGTTAACCCGCACAGGAAGGATGAACAGCTTTCTTAGGTTACCCTTGCATCCGTCCCCTCCCACCCTTGGCCGCTTTCGGTGGCTGCGCCCCGCTCGCAAAGTGCCGGCATGGCCTTCCAAGGCCCTTGCATCCTTATCGTGCGTCCTGTTTACACGGGTTTATTGTAGGGGGGGAAGGAGAGGAGGAGGAGGGGAAGGGGACGGGGGTTGAGGAGGGTGAGGATCAGTCGGGGGACCAGTAGCAGCCGAAGGCTCATCAACTATATTGCAATAAACCCTCCCTCCAAGTTCCCTCTTCATGGGCCCCTGCCAGGATTCTTTCTCACTGAGGGAAGTTCCCCGCTGAAGACAGAAAATCCTGAACTGCGCCAGAACACCATCCCTGGGACTTCAACGCCGCGAATCACCATTACTGTTACAACGTCTGGACGATCCTGAATCGTGCCAGAACAACATTCCTGGGACTTCAACACCGCGAATCAACGTAGCTGATGCGCTCTGACAGTCCGACATCGTGCCAAAGCGCCATTTCTGGGACGTTAAGCATGAGATTCCGTGAAACGGTTGTAGACTCCGAAAACAAATGCGCGGGGCGCTGAGGCGAGAGTTTTTTTGAAAAGGAGCTGCCCTCCATCCGTGAAGCTCTTGCAAATATTTAAGACGAGTGTGCGCGGCGCTCAGGCGAGAGCCACAACTTGAAAACGACCCGCCCTCCATCCGTGAAGCTGTTGCAACCGTTCACGGCGAATGTGCGCGGCGCCAGGGCGAGAGCCACATTTTGAAAACGGCCCACACTCCATCCGTGATGCTCTAGGAAATTCTCAGCTCAAGGTCGTAAATGGTGAGGAAGTCTCATACGCAACGCCTGGCCCGCCCTACTGACACGCCTCGGGGTGCGACAGGGAGGAGTTCGTCGCAAGGAAAAGGAATGGAGGAGAAGGAAGAGGGAGAGGAAGAGGAGGAAGACGAGGAGGAGGAGGAGGAGGAGGAGGAGGAGCAGGATGAGGAGGAGGAGCAGGAGGAGGAAGAGGACAAGGAGGAGGAGGAGGAGGAGGAGGAGGAGGAGGGGGAGGGGGAAGAGGAGGAGGAGGAGGAGGAGGAGGAGAGGAGGAGAAGGAGGACAAGAAGGAGGAGGAGGAGGAAGAAGAGGGGGAGGAGCAGGAAGAAGAAACAGAAGAAGAAGAAGAGGAGGAGGAAGAGGAGGAGGAGGAGGAGGGGGAGGAGGATGACGAGGAGGAGGAGGAGGAGAAGGAGGAGGAGGGGGAGGAGGGCGGGGACGGGGACGCGGACGGGGACGACCCTCTGTGTGGGAGTCGTCTGGGTCTTCCCTGCGGCTGCCCTGGCCGCCGCCGAGGCCCGACCAGGGAAGCGGGCGGCGCGGCGGGCGGCCGCCTGGCAGGCGTGAAGGACCGTCGCGCCGCCACGCACCGCGCCGCGTCCCTCGCAGATGAGGGGGTCGACCGGCTTTATTTACGTCCCCCAACCCTCCCCCCCTTGGTGAACTCTCAGGGAACATCCGTGTGATTTTTTGTCCCCGCCCACCCTACAGCCGGCGCGCCTCGCAGGGAAGCATTCCGTTTTTTCCCACATCCACCCTCCTTCTGCGGAACCAGGATGTTGCGGAATACGTTTTGGCATTGGTCGGCGGCATTGTTTTCGACACCCGCCCACCCTCCGCGTGCCAACAAACATGCTGGCTGCGACTTGTGCTGTGCATCATATTGCCGCGCCCACCCAGCCACCCACCGCCCCCCCCCCATGCGGCATCCGCAGTTTCATCGGTGGGTCGTCGTCGTTTGCTGAAAGCTTCTGAGAGCTTCCCATAGCTGCTGAGAGCCCCAAAGTTCCCAGGGAACTTCCTGAGAGCTTATGAGAGTCTGTCGTGGCTTCTGAGAGCCCCTGGGAGTTTCTGGGAGACGTCTGGGAGCCTAGAGCCTCCGAGAGCGTCTGAGAGCCTAGCCTCTCAGAGCTTCTGAGAGCCTCTGGGACCACCCGGAGCTTCCTGAGAGCTCCTGAGGCTACGGGGGCGTTCGGAGAGTTTTCTGAGAGAAAGCCTCTGGGAGCAGTTGTTTTTTTGTTGAGAGCCTCTTTTGAGAGATTCTGAAAGCTTTCTGCTTTTTGAGAGCTGTCTGAATTCCGCGGAGAGCCTCTGGGAGCAGAGCCCCTGAGAGCTTTCTGAGAGCCTCTGAGCTTCTGGGAGCTCCTGAGAGCTTTCCGTGAGTTTCGGGGAGCCTCCGAGAGCCTTCTGAGAGCCTCTAAGGGCCTCTGTATGGCCCCGTGTTGTCATCCAGAACTCAAGTGAAGCAGCTGGTGTTTCTTACACGGTGTTCGGGGGTACGCGTGTCACCCCTTGTCCTTCTTTCACACTGTATGATCCCATGTTGGCATCCAGACTATATATAGATACATGAAACAGCTGGTGTTTGTCACACGGTTTTCGGGGTGGCACGTGCCACCCTTGTGTTGCTTCACGCTGTATGGTCTCATGTTGGCATCCAGGAGACGAATGAAACAATTGGTCATTCTTACACGGCTTTCGAGGTGACACGTGTCACCCTTGCGTTGTTTCTCACTGTATGGCCCCTTCTTGGCCTTCAGAATACGAGTGAAACAATTGGTTTGTCTCATATGGCTTTCGGGGTGACGCGTGTCGCCTTGTCCTGTTTCACACTGTATGGTCCCATGTTGGCATCCAGAATGCGAGGGGATTTTTTTGTCTCACACGGTTTGCGCGGTGACACGTGTCACCACCCGTGTCCTGCATCACACTGTTTGGTCCCATGCTGGCATCCAGAACACGAGTGAAACAATTATCTTTTCCCAAACAGTTTTCGGGGTGTCACCCTTGTCCTGTTTCACACTGTATGGTCCCATGCTGGCACCCTGAACACGAATGAATTAAGTTGTTTTTTTCTAACGGTGTTCGGGGAGATACGTGTCCCTCTTGCGTTGTTTCGCACTGTACGACACCACGTTGGCATCCAGAGCACGAGTGAAACAACTGTTTTGCCTCGCACGGTTTTCGGGGTGACACTTGCCACCCCTGTGCTGTTTCACACTGTATGGTCCCATGCTGGCATCCAGAATGCGGATGCATCAAATGGCTTTTCTCACACGGTTGTAGGGGTGGCACGTGTCACCCGTGTTTTGTTTCACACTGCTCGGCCCTATAAAAGCATCCAGAACGCGAGTGAAACGCGTGTTCTTTTTCTCATACAGATTTCGGGGTGGCACGTGTCCCCCCCCCCCTGTCCTGTGTCACACTGCATGGTCCCATGTTGGCATCCAGGACACGAGTGAAGCAGCTAGCTTTTCTCACACGGTTTTCGGGGCGATACGTGTCACCCGTGTCTTGTTTCACACTGGATGGTCTTTCACACTGGATGGTCTCATGCTGGGCACGAATGAAACATCTACCTGTTCTCAAACGGGTTTCGGGGTGACACGTGTCACACTTGTGCTGTGTCACATTGTATGGCCTCATGTTGGCATCCACGCACGAATGAAACACGTGTTTTTTGTTCCTACGGTTTTCGAGATGGCATTTGTCGCCCTTGTGTTGTTTCACACTGGATGGTCTCATGTTGTCATCCAGAGTGCGAGTGAAAAGCTTGTTCTTTTCGTGCGAAGGTTTTCGGGATGACAAGTGTCACCCTTCTCCTGTTTCACATTGTATGTCCCCATGTTGGCAAACCGGCTACGGGTGAAACGATTGGTTTGTGTCACGCGGTGTTCGGGGTGGCGCGTGTCACCTGTGTCCTGTTTCACACTGGATGGTCCCATGTTCACATCCAGAGTACGAGTGATACATGTTTTTTTATCACGGTTTCAGGGGTGACACGTGTCACCCGTGTGTTGTTTCACGTTGTATGCCCCTCCCCCTTCTGCTGGCGTCCAGGCTACGAGTGAAACAACTGTTTTTTCTTACACGGTTTGCGCGGTTACACGTGTCACCCATGTGCTGTTTCACATTGTATGTTTCCATGTTGGCATCTCGAACTCGAGTGGCACACTTGGTTTTTCTGGCACACTCTCCGGGGTGACACGTGTTACCCCACGTCCTGTTTCATATTGTATGGTTCCATGTTGTCATCCAGGCACGAGTGAAACAAATAGTTTTTATCACACGGTTTTCGGGGTGACATGTGTCACCCATGTCTTGTTTCACATTGCATGGTCCCGTGTTGGCGTCCAGCATACGAGTGAAACAATTGTTTTTGTCACACGGTTTTCGGGGTGACGCGTGTCAGCCTTGCCCTGTTTCACATTGCATGGTCTCGGCATCCAGAACACGAGTGGCGCACTTGGTTTTTCTTACATGCTCACGTGTCGCACGTGTCCTGTTTCATACAGAATGTCCCCATGCTGGCATTCAGAGCACGAGGTAAGCAATTGGTTTTTCTCACACGGTTTTCGGGGCGACACGTGTCACCCTTGTGTTGTTTAACATTGTATGCTCCCATGCTGGCACCCAGGATACGAATGAAGCAATGTGTCTTTCTTACACGCTCTTCGAGGTGACACGCGTCACCGTTGTGATGTGTCGCGCTAAATGGCCCCATGTTGGCATCCAGAATGCGTCAGAATACGAGTGAAACATTTGTTTTTCCTCATACGGATTCAGGGGTGGCACGTGTCACCCCTGTGCTGTTTCACACTGTATGGCCCCATGTTGGCATCCAGGATACGAGTGAAACCATTGGTTCTCTTTCCAAGCTTTTCAGGGTGACACGTGTCACCTGTGTCCTGTGTCACACTGAGTGGTCCCATGTTGGCATCCAGAATACGAGGGTTACACTTAACATTTGTTTTGTATCATACTGCTTCCGAGGTGACACGTGTCACCTTTTCGTTGTTTCACACTGTATGGTCCCATGTTGGCATCCAGAATACGAATGAAACAATTGGTTTTTCTCACGCGGTTTTCGGGGCGACACGTATCACCCTGGTCCTATTTTACACAGTAGGGCCCCATGTTGGCATCTAGAGCACGAGTGAACCAATTAGATGTTCTCATACGGCTTTCGGGGTGACACGTGACACCCTTGTCCTGTTTCACATTGTATGGTTCTAGGTTGGCATCCCGAACACGAGTGGCACGCTTGGCTTTTCTGACACGCTTTTCGGGGTGACGCATGTCACCCGTGTCCTGTTTCACACTGAATGGCCCCATGTTGGCATCCAGAGTACGAGTGAAACAGTTTCTTCTTCTTACATTGTTTTCGGGGTGATACGTGTCGCGGAGCCTCTGAAAAGCGTTTAAGAGCCTCTAATGCAATTCCCTACAGGCTCGGAGACATTTTCTCCCAACGCCGCTACATTGTCCAATGCCGCATAAAAGGAGGCTTTGTGTAAGCGATGGTTGCACTATGTGGCACAGTGGCCGAACACACTGCGCTTCGGATGACCACACCCACTGCCCCGCTAATACTGTGCCGTGATGAAAGATTGCCGCATTTTGACGTGTCAGCAAAAGTGCATCCTGCGTCCGCAATTCGAACACACGTCCTTAGTCGCCCCGCTAGGGACGTGGAGCTTGGTAAAATGTTACGAGGGAGGTGCCTCGCTTTCGGGGCGGAGGACAACCTGGGTTTTGGCACCTCAATTGAAATTTTATTACGCCAAGCGAGATGACGGTTCGAAAACGACAGACCGTGTGGGACATCCTCACAAAAATTGCTACTTTGACGGTTCGAACTCGGTTCAAAACAATAGAATCCGGCTCGAAACGAAAGCAACATGAGCGTTTCGGGTGGGATTTCTTTCAAAATACGGCTTCCGATCTGGTTCGAAACAAAAGGATGGTGGTTCGAGAACAGCAAACCGCGTGGGACATCCTCACAACAATTGCTGTCTTGACGGTTCGAACTCGGTTCAAAACAATAAAATCTGGCAGATTTGGAGGACGTCCCAAGCAGAATCGCCGGTCTCAATAGAATTCAAAAAGGGTAGATTACCCCAGGACCCCCCCTGGCGCGAGCCTGTTTAGAATTTCATGGGTGGCGCGTTTGGACCGCATGTCCGGTGAGGCGGGCGGGGTTGGGTGCGGAAGGCTTCGTTAGTTTTTCGGTTGTCCTTGGAGCCTTCGTGTGGCGTAAGTAGACATGTTTCCAAACTTGCGGTGTAACTGCGTAGTACAAGGAATATTCGTACAACTCCCGAGTGCAATTCCTTAGTGCAACTCCCCAGTCCACTTCCCCATTGCTAGTACAATTCCTTTGTGCGAATCCCTGGTACAACTCTCTAGTACAACTCCCGAGTACTAGTACACCTCCTTAGTGCAATTCCCTAGTACAACTCCCAAGTACTACTACAACTCCGTATTGCAACTCCCGAGTACAGTTCCCTAGTACAGCTCTTTAGCACTAGTACAACTCCCTATTACAACTCCCGGGGTTTGCCTTGCCCCCCCATGGGGCATCCCCAGTTCGTTGTCGTCGTCGTTGTCGCCCCGATCCGCTCCATTTGGCGAACATGGATCGGATAATATGTATTGATTTGCGCAGGGGCCCACCCTGGGGGCCACCGCCACCTCTGGGAAAGCCGTTCGCCTTCAACCCACCTGCGATAGTTCTTGAACACACCCCTCGGCGGCCGCCGCCAGCTTTCGGGAAACCCGTTCCTATTTCAACCCCATGTTGTAAAAAACAGCCAACGTGGCGTGGGGAAGGGTAAATTTGGGTAGTATGAAGTACCTTTTCCGGGGCAGCGGAGCTTAGGACGGGTCCTGACATGTCTCCTAATATGAATGGGGTTGCGTTTATGATTCTACCTTTGTTTCAGAGCCCAGATTTGCTGGGAATAAGGGTGGTACAAAAGAAAGGTCGGCCCCCTCATCCTCGGAGGGTTCCTGGTATCTTTGGCGTCGTCCTTCTGCGTCCTCCTCCTCCTCCTCCTCCTCCTCCTCCCTCCTCCTCCTCCTCCTCCTCCTCCTCCTTCTCCTCCACCTCCTCCTCCTCCTGCTCCTCGTCCACCTCATCCTCCTGCTCCTCCTCCTGCCGCGGCGACGCCGGCGGTCCGCCTCGCTCTTCAAGGCCTAGAATGCCCGCGGGGCGAGGGCGGGGTAATGCTGGAGGACGGGTAGCCCTGCGACGGAGGTGCGCGCTCCTCCTCCTCCTCCTCCTCCTCCTCCTCCTCTCCTCCTCCTCCTCCTCCTCCTCCTCCTCCTCCTCCTCCTCCTCCTCCTCTTCCTCTCCCTCATCATCATCATATCCATCATCATCATCATCATTATCATCATCATCATCATCATCATCATCATCATCATCATCATCATCATCATCATCATCATTATCATCGTCATCGTCATCGTCATCGTCATTGTCATCATCATCACCATCATCATCATCACCATCATCATCAGCATCATCATCATCATCATACCCATCATCATCATTATCATCATCATCATCATCACTGTTTTCTTTCTATTGCAGTATATGCGATGACAAGATCAGTAACCTCCCTGATGACATGCGGCGGCTTTTCATGGTTTATCCAAATGTACCAAATGAGATGGTGAAGGCCCGATGTTTACTCTTGACTGTTCTGAGACTCGTCCGTTATCCATGGGCAACACCGACGTTAAACTGCTTTCCTGTGTTTTCTGCCAGCCGCTTTCTCGTCTATCCATGACCGATGTTGACGAGTCGCAGACATGTGTATCAGGACGGTGTATGCTTGGGAATGTTGTCTCTGCTGAGAGCTGGGGCATCCAGCAACACCTCTTGTGCACGATCGGACCAGCATGCTTCTGACGGACTTCTCTGCTGCTTTCCCTTCCATAGCGATCGGGTTCATGCTTGAAGTCCTGAAAGTGATGGGAGTCCCTGGTTACGTGCCGGCGAAAACTGGGGTACTATCATTCTTGGTGGTCGGAGTTTTGGAGGCGTCAAAATCATGAGGGGGGTTCGGCAGGGGGGCCCCGGCAGCATGTGCCTTTTTTGTCTCTGCATGGGTCCTGTCTTGCGGCGGCTCCGTGCTCGGTCTGGTCTCCATATCCATCGTTCTCTCGCGTACGCCGGCGACTGCCTCTTTGCCATGCGCAACGTCCTGGTCTCTCTACCGCGTGTGTTGTCGCTTCTCATGCTCATCGGTCCAGGACGCGGGTTCTTTCTCAACCTCAAGAAATGCCAGGTATTTGTTTGCGGCACCCTTAATCTCAACAACCTTCGGAGCAGCGTATGCGACCATGATAACGATTTTACTGAAATTGAGTTCGTTCGGTATGCAAAATACCTCCGGATATATGTGTATGTCTGTATGTATGTATGTATGTGTATGTTTTATATTCTGATTCATCTATGTTTATAGGGCCGGGGACGCGGGGGACGCTGGACCTCCCCCCCTAAAACACACGCACACGCACACACACAGACAACAACATCATCATCAACAACACAACAACACACACATTCACACACAATCACAACACACAACAACAACAACAACAACAACAACAACAACAACATCAACATCAACAATAACAACACAGGCCCACACGCACAACACACAACACACACGACAACACAGGCACACACACACACAACAACAACATACACACACTAACAACAACAACAACATCAGCAAAAGCAACAACGGCATCAACAACAGCAGCAACAACAACAACAATCTCTCTCTCACACACACACACCCTAACGAAGTTGGCCCTCCCCGGGCCTCCGGGCAACCCTTCAGACGACCCGAGAGAACCTCACGAGAGCCCGAAGACGGCAGTCCCAGACGGTATCCAGGCGTTCCAGCGCGCTCCCGAAACGACCCCAGAGAGCCCCAATACGGTCTACGACGACCCCCAAGAAGCCGTCATGCCCCCAAAGATCTAATCAAAACCATTTGGTTTCAATAGAATACTAAAGTAAGCCATTGGTTTGCAAAAGAAGACAAATTACAACTATTGAAACAATTTGTTTTCAATGGGAACTAATTAAAACCACTGTTTTCATGAGAACACGAATTTAAACCATGTGTTTTCAAACGTAAAACTAAAGAAAACCATTGGTTTTCAAAAGAAAACTAATTAAAACAAATTGCTTTCAATAGAAACCTGAGTTAATCCATTTGTTTCCCGCAGAAAACTAATTGACACCATAGGTTTCCAATGGAAAATTTATTAACACCATTGGTTTTCAATAGAACAACTAATTAACACAATTGGTTCCCGAATGGAAAACTAATTTAAGCCATTGGCTTTCAGTAGAAAACTAATTAGAACCCTTGGTTCCGGAAAGAAAATGAAGCCAAACCATTGGTTTTCAATAGAAAGTTAAGACCAGTGGTTTCCAATGGGGAACTAATTAAAACTATTGGTTTCCAATCGAAAACTAATTAGAACCATTGGTTTCCTTAATTAAACCATTGGTTTGCCAATAGAAAACTAATGAAAACCATTGGTTTCCAATTGGAAACTAATAAGAACCATTGGTTTCCAATCGAAAACTAATAGCAACAATTGGTTCCCAATGGGGAACTCATTAAAACTATTGGCGTCCCATTAACTTACTAAGTGAAACACTTGGTTTCCAATAGAAAACTTATATATATATATATATGTATAACCTTTGGTTTCCTATAGACAACTAATTTAAACCATTGGTTTCCAATGGGAAACTAATTAAAGCCATTGGTTTCCAATGGACAACTAATAAAAACCTTGGTTCCCAATAGAAAACTAACAAGAACTAGTGGTTTCTATTCGAAAGCTATTTTAAAAATTTGGGGTTCCCAATAGAAAACTATTATATAAAAAACCATGGGTTCCCAATAGAAAACTAATAGAAACCATTGGTTGCCAAGAGAAAACTAATAGAAACAATTGGTTTCCAATGGAGAACTATGAAAACAATCGGTTTCCAATCGAAAACTAATAGAAAAATATTGGTTTCCAATCGAAAACTAATAACAACAATTGGTTTCCAATCGAAAACTAATAAAACCATTGGCTCCAAATAGAAGACTGATTAAAACCATTGGTTCCCAATAGAAAATTAAATGAAACCACAGGAGTTCAATAGAAAACGAAGCCAAACCATTGGTTTTCAATGAAAATGAATTAAAACAATTGGTTTCCAATAGAACAAAAACCAAACCCAAACCCAAACCCAAACCCAAACCCAAACCCAAACCCAAACCCAAACCTCACCGGCCATAAGTCAGTTGTGACCCTAGTAGTCGTAGTAGTAGTAGTAGTAGTAGTAGTAGTAGTAGTAGTAGTAGTAGTAGTAGTAATCGTAGTAATCGTAGTAGTAGTAGTAGTAGTAGTAGTAGTAGTAGTAGTAGTAGTAGTAGTAGTCGTAGTCGTAGTAGTAGTAGTAAAAGGAGTAGAAGTAGTAGTAGTAGTAGTAGTAGTAGTAGTAGTAGTAGTAGTAGTAGTAGTAGTAGTAGTAGTAGTAGTAGTAGTTGGAGAGCCTCTGGGGGCCTCACAAAAGTTTTCAGGCTTTCCTAAGGCCTTCAGGAGGCCTCCTGGGCGTGTTGTGGGGGCCTCTGGGGGCTTCCTCGGGCCACCCTGCCTCCAACCGCGGTCTCCTTGAACGACCGGGTTACGATTTGGGATGCTTCGGAGGGTGTCTTGGGGCCATTTTGGGCCGCCATGGGGTTCTCTGAGGGCCATATTGGACCCCCGTTGTGCCGTTCTAGGGCTCTCTTTGACTGCCTGGAAGCCCTTTCCGATGGTTGTGGGGCGATTCTGGAGCCTCCCAGGCAGTTTCGGACGCCCAGAAGACCGCCGTCTTGGAGCGTTGGGAATCCGAAAAGAGGAGAACAGTAAAATTCACGAAAACCCAATCAAAATTCAATGATTTTATCCCTTGGGGTCTTCTTGGGAGTGCTCTTGCAGGCCTCTTGGGACGTTTCGGAGCGATCTTTGGGGGTATGACGGCTTCTTGGGGGTGGTCGAGGACCGTATTGGGGC
The DNA here is from genome assembly GCA_963575745.1 of Prorocentrum cordatum. Lineage (NCBI taxonomy): Eukaryota > Dinophyceae > Prorocentrales > Prorocentraceae > Prorocentrum > Prorocentrum cordatum. Next base: position 51,136 of record CAUYUJ010005165.1, read on the forward strand.
TCTCTGGGGTTGTTTCGGGAGCGCGCCAGAACGCCCAGAACCCGTCTGGGGCCGTCTTCGGGCTCTCGTGAGGTTCTCCCGGGTCGTCTGAAGGGTTGCCCGGAGGCCCGGGGAGGGCCAAATTCGTTAGGAGGCAGGTTTTGTTTTTGGTTGTCTTTCCAATGTTTTCTTTTTTCGGTGTCCATATTAAAATTTGTGAGTCGGAAAATATGAATGTTTGTGTGTATATATATATATATGTGTATACTTACACGCTGCACACACATATAACCTATATATGTTTATGTATAGAAATGTTTTTGCATAGATATACAGCTATGCATACATGTGTACACACGTTGGATTGCAACAAACCTTAAAAGTTATTCGTGTAAGTCCTAAAACCTAGCCATCTGTGCGTACGTATGTATGTGTGCATAGTAAACATTTATGGATCTGCGTATATACTCATATATATATATGTATGAGTATGTAGATATGAGAGTACAACCATAAACGCGCATGTATTTACATGCGCGTATAGACATGCATATTTGCAAATCTGCGTATACATGACTCCATAGCGCTATGCACGTTGATCCCTGAATGTTGGCACGAAAGCGGAACAGCGGGAAGTCAAAGTAGACAATTGAGCGATAATTGTTTGTTGCCATTTCCATCATCATTTTTGCAATCTTGTGACTAGCTATATTTTCCCTTAGGTTTCATGTTCCTCTTCCTCATGTTCGCACTAGCCTGCAAATTCCTCCCCATCCTCCTCAAGTCTTTTTGCGGAGGCTCCTCCTTGGAGAGCTTCCTGTTGGCCCCACGCAAGTTTTTAGGGGCTTCTAGGGGCCTTCTGCCTTCTGGAGGATCTCTTGGCGCATTTTGGAGCCTCTGGAGGCTTCCTCTGGCCACCCTGGTTTCAACTGCAGTCTCCCTGAACGACCGGGTCACGATTTGTAGTAATTCGGGGGGCGTTTGGGGACCATCTTGGGCCGTAGTGGGTTCTCGCTTCTGGCAAACTTGGGGCCCAGCTGGGCAGTTTGAGAGCTCTCTTGGACTAACTGGAAGCCTTCTCGGGTAGTGCTGGGGCGATTTTCGGGCCTGCTGGGCGGTTCCGGACGCCTGGAAGACCGAAGAATAGACCATTCCCCAAAGTATATAAGACCCACGGGGCATCATTGCTTTTTTGCTTGCTGAAGGCCTGTTGGGGGTCTTCTTTGGGTCGTCTCCGGACGTCTGGTGGGTGTCTGGGGCCTCTTGGGGCCATCGGGAGGCCTTTCGACCGCCCTCCTGACCGATTCGGGCCCGTTGCATAGGCCCAGCCCGAGGGACCTTCCGCAGGAGTGTCCAATTGGGCCGCCCCCGGGGCCACGGATCTGGGGGGCCTCGTTTTGGAGGGGGAGGGGGACGGTGTATTACCCCATTTCCTCGGCTTGTAAAAATATAACAAGAAGAGGAACACACACACACACACACAGACACAGACACACAGACACACACACACACACACGACGCACACACTCTCTCACACACGCACACACGGCGCACACTCACACATACACGCATGTGCATCTTGCACGACGTAGTTTGTGCAACATATGATGCACCACATAGCATGCACCGCCTACTTGGCACGACGCAGATTGCACCCCACATGTTGCGCGTCCCAGCTTGCAACCAATGTGTTGCACGGTATCTGCTCTCCTTCGAAAAGAAAGAGAGGCTCCACCCCCCTTCCCCCTCCCGTAGGTAGCGCCCACACCCGGGACACTGCAAGTTACATACGAGTCTGCCCCACCGCTCATTCTCTATTTGAATTCGTTGTCTCCCAGCCAGCCAGGTATCGCCTCACGACCGTCCTCTTATTCATTTTCATCAAGTGCGATATGCGCGCACCCGTTTATCTTAGACGGTCACTGTCCAACAACCACTCACAACAGATGGCACAAATCCACACGCTCGCGCATATGTCGAACTCGTACCAAACACAGGAGGTCTGGAAGCATGCCAGCACAATAACAGTTTAAGCACACATCCATCAGTTTGTCATCACAAGTGTTGCAGAGGTTCTGCCAGCGCGCACTTCGACGCCACATGATTTTACAGAATCTCGTCCAGAGCCCGCCTTCTTCATCTCACCAAGCAGGGCATCCCCGTTGATGCAGCATGCGACCAGTGCGCGAATACGTATCAAATAGTAGCTTTCGGGGCACGCGCGCGCCGCCACGCGGGCGTGTTGAAATCCGTCCAAAACCTTCGTTTTCGAAGTATGTCATGCTGTATGTCTTGGAACACATGTGAACAGCAGCCACGTGCCTGTCAACCGAGAGCCTGCCACGTGTATGGAATGTGTTTGATGACGCTTCGAACCCAAGAGTTTGTTCTATCCTCACGCCCCCGGTGAAATTCTGGAGGGCCACGAATGCTTCAAGCCCGAGACGACGCCAAGGAGGCTCCCAGAGGCCCTGAGAGGCCCCCAGGAGCTCCCTGAGAGGCACGACGAGGCCCTCAACAAGGGCCCCCAGACGCCACAGATGGCTTCCAATAGACCGCCAAGATGCCCTCGAGAGGGCCCCAGGAGTTCAGGACGGTCCAGGGTATTCCAGGGTGGCCCAAAAGGCCCCTCCATAGCAATTTTGGCTCAAGTCATTTTGGCTGAAGCGTAGCGCTTTTGGCGGAAGCTCACAATTTCCAAGCGGAGCTTTTGACATCGTCGTCAGTCTTACGTCATGGTGAACATCTTTGTGGTAGCTGCACTTCTCTGCCAGAGAGGCTTCGCACGTCCAGACTTTGTGAAGACGTTATCTTGTATGAGTTTGCAGGACTATACGTTTCACGCCTTCGATGGGAATGGAACTGGCAAGTTGCTATCCAATCCACAGGGTGATGGTTGTGATGGTGTTGAGATGAGCTCTTCGACTGATGATGGGCTTGCAGCGTCCTTTCAAAGCCCTCGGATGTCTGCACGACCAGGCCGCAAGATGACAGCTACGTTTTTCCTCATGACGCAGTCGTTGATTCCAATCCCTGGCGGTCTGGACAAAGGCGCTGCTGCTCTCACAGGTGGTGTGTACCTGCATTTCTTCGATGCCAATGGCGACAGTGGAGCATGGAACCCGCAGTTTGGTGAACTTGCTCCAAGCGACACTGGTGGAAAATGGGTGGCGCGCTCAAGTAGTTTCGTAGTACCAACAACAGCTGTGACCGTCGATGTCCACGTGGCATTTGCAGCTCACACTTCCACATATTCGCCGAATCGAATGACAGGCGGTCGTGCAACAGGACGGGTGTCTATTGCTTCGCTCACATTGACGGACGTTGGCGCAGCTGACCCACTGCCACCAACAGTTCAGGTTCCCGATCCTTTAATTCAAGGAGCCCTCGAACAAGCATTCAAGTGTTTGCATAATTCGCGTCAGAGTGGCAATTTTACAGTCGGAGCTGGCTATACTATCAGTGGCAACATATCGCCTGACTTGACATTTGGACTCCATGGCATACGACGAACAGCTCATGATTCTTATGTGGAGCAGATTTCGAAGCAGTGGGAATGGCACACACCTGACGCTAGTGGTAAGTATACAGCCGGGCGTGTGATGGGACAAATCTATTGGCCATTGGGTGTTGACAACATCTTCTCGTACACGGGAGATACTGAATATTTGAAGCGCCTGTTGCCAAGGGTTGATGCTTCCATTGCTTTTGTACATGACCATTCTGATGAAAATGGCCTTGCGACCCTCGTCCCATTGGGACAAGGTCACATGGGTGGTGGCGCTGATTGGGTCGATTGGTACGGCACACGTTTGCAGGGAAGGACGTTTAATTTTCATCAGTGGTATGTGCGCACCCTACAGCGTTTTTCACAATTACATGCGGAGTTCAAAAACACTTTTGGAAACGAGACCTTGAGCTCGATCTACAGTATGCGGGCGGATGCCTTGCTCAAGACGCTGCGCGAAGCGTATTGGCGTGGCGATCATTGGCTGACCAATCCAGACTATGCCGATGAGGGACAGTGGTTCGATGACACAGTCTGGTCCATATTTCATGGTGTTGCCAATTCAACGCAAAGACATATCTTGTGGTCGCAGATGGATGGGAACCAAAGCTTCATCGAGGGTGTGCCAACCCGATGGGCTGCCTTCAAAAACGACCACTGGTACTGCTCATGGTTTGGCAGGCTGGGGGCTGGTGACATCATGGCACGCTACAAGTATTCGCAGTCAGCCAGAGCGTTCACCCTCTTGCAGCGAATAAGCTCTGTTATCGCTAAACACCAAAATATCTACGAAGGGTATGACATGTCTGGTTGTGGGCTCCAGAAGTGCGGTTGCACCACTTCCGGTTTCGGAGATTATTTGGAACATTGTGGTGGTTTGATTTGGGCAGTTGTTGAAGGCGTCTTCGGCCTTGACTTTGACTCCGGCGATGGTTTCGTTGCAACGATCGAGCCTCGCTTTCCGGATTCCTGGCCCAACGCAAGTCTCACGACAAGTCTCCGCGGCAGGCAATTGTCAGTGGTTTGGCATGGATCTACATTAACCCTCAAGGCTAAATACATGGATGAGGTTGAGAAATATGAAAAACTCCTCGTGCGAGTGAAGGGTTGCAGGCCGCCATCTCCAGTCATCCTCGAGCTCGAATCCGGCAGACCTGAAAGCATCGATTGCGCACTTCGTGAGCTGCACGTTTGAAGCTGCGGCCATGATAGGATACTACGCTCTAGCTGATCTCTTTAACAAAACATTCAGCTGCATGCGGCACACGGAACAGCGCAATTCCGACGACTGTTCTGAATTGGGATGGGTCGTGAACTCGATTTCGTCTTCGTCCGTGCGACTGGGGTGAGGTCGACTTCACGCCCCGCTGCAGTTCAGTGAGCGGTCTGAACTGAGACGGGTCGTGAACTCGACCTTATCGTCGTCCGCGCGGTGAGAAGGAGGAGGAGGTGGAGGACAGGGAGAACATAAAGACAAGGAGGAAAAGACCTCTTAGGGGCTCTCTGGGGGCCTCTTGGGAGCCTGATGGGGGCCTCTTGGGGGCCTCTTGGGGGCCTCTCGGGACTTCTCGGGGCCTCTTGGGGCCTCTTGGGGGCCTCTTGGAGCTTCTTAGGCAGTTTTAGTGGGCTCTTTGCCCGTGCGACACATTCAGAGGCCGTCTTAAGGGGTCTCTCTGGGCGGCCTTGGTGCCCTCTTGGGGCGCTTGAGGGTCGTCTTGGGACCCTCTTGGGAGGCTCGTCGGCGATCTCGGGGTCCTCTTGGGCCGACTTGCGGCGCTTTTTGTGGGCCCCATGGGCTTCCTGGAGCTATCCTGGAGGCCTCTTGGGCAGTCTTGGGAGGTCGGGGACCCAAAGTGAGAAACTCACAATCTTTCAAACACCCACCAGGCAAATCAATATGTTTCGTCTCCTCGGAGGCCTCTTGGGGGCCCATTTGGGCCTCTTGGGACCGTCGAGGGGGGCGTCTTGGCCCGTCTGGCGCATTACGTGGGCGTGATTCGAATGTTGCCCTTTTTTGGCGTAGCCGAGGTGATGGCTACGATGAATCCGAACGCTGTTGTGGCATGAGAGGGTGCTTCCATCGGTGTCGTTGCGGTGTGGAGCTGGCTGCACCGAAATACAATCAGCGCTACTTGGGCCCAGCAGCGCCTGAGCACCACAGTGACAGTGAGCGCACTCAGACGCCTGTGGACACAACATCGCCAATCTCCTCCTCCCTTATCCTTCCACCCCTCCTCCCTCCAACTTGGTCCAAAAGTTGCAGCGGGGACACACCGGACGAATTTGTATTGGATTTGCGCTGGAAATCGAGCCTGTTGCGACCGCATGCGCATTTCTTCCAAGAGAGTAGTTTACCTCTTGGATTCGGCCTGAGCTCGATCAATACTCCCTGAGTCCAACAACGCCTCAGCACCAATGTGACTCTGAACACACTGCCGGGACCTTGCCAGTGAACACCAGGCACGCAGAGCACAACAACATCGATAAGCCCTGAAAGTTGATCGATGCAAGCTCCACCCGCACCCTTCCACCCCTCCTCCCTCCAACATGTCCCAAATGTTGCAACGAGGACAAGCTGGATAAATTTGAATTGGATTTGCGATAAGAATCGAGACTGTTGCGACCACGCGCACATTTACTGCTCGAAGGCCATGTCTTGACTGCTGGATTGGGCCTCGGAGTCAGATCAACACCACCCGAGTCCAGCAACGCCTGAGCACCACTGTGAGTATGAGCGCCCCGTCGCCTGATGACGCCACATAGCCAGTGAACACCACTGCTGACAAGCAGCTCAAGTATGCAGAGCACAACAATATCAATAAACCCTGAAACCTGATCGATGCAAGCTCCTCCCTCATCCTTCCACCCCTTCTCCTTCCAACTTGGCCCAAACAGTGCAGCGAAGACACACTGGACGAATTTATATTGGATTTGCTCTGGAAATCGACACTGTTGCGACCACGCGCGCATTTACTGCCAGAAGGTCGAGTTTTGACTGCTGGATTGGGCCTCGGAGCCAGGGTCAAATCAAGAAAAAAAATCCGGGGGAAGGATCCAACCATATGCAGTTGTGACTACCGCAATTGTGAACCTCTTTTTCGGTGGCGATCCCTATGGGGCCACGAACCGTGCGATGGGTGTGCCGACATGTGTGGCGGGGTACACCGAACGGAAACGGTAGGCCTGAGCACGGGGGACTGAGCGCGGGTGAGACTGAGCGCGAGCGCGTCTGATTGTGATTCAGTCTGCGTGCGAGTTAGTCTATGTGCATGAATGCGAGCATGGATACGCCGGGTGTAGATGGATATGATTGTGAATATTGGGCGTGGCGGGGGCCGAACGGGCCACGAAGCGTATGAGGGGCGTATTGGGTGTGGCGAAGCCGCAGGTGAAATTCCCTATGGGGCCACGAAACATTGTACTGGGTGTCGTGGACGCATGCGGACAACCCCATTGGGGCTTTCGGTGGAGCTCCCTATAAGGCCACGGGGCGCTGTGCTGGGCGTGGCGGACGCATGTGGCCACCCCCACTGGAGCCTTAGGTGGAGCTCCCTATGTGGCTGGGGCCACGAATCGCTGTACTGGGTGTGGCGGACGCATGTGGCCACCCCCACTGGGGCCTTGTGTGGAGCTCCCTATGGGGCCACGAATCGCTGTACTGGGTGTGGCGGACGCATGTGGCCACCCCCACTGGGGCCTTGTGTGGAGCTCCCTATGGGGCCACGAGGCGCTGTACTGGGTGTGCCGGACGCATGTGGCCACACCTACTGGGCTTTCGGTGGAACTCCCCACGGGGCCACGAAACGCTGTACTGGGTGTGGCGGTCGCATGTGACCACCATTCGGGTTTTTAGGTGGAGTTCCTTATGGGGCCGCGAAACGCTGTAATAGGTGTGGCGGACCCATGTGGCCACCCCTACTGAAGCCTCAAGTGGAGCTCCTTATTGGGCCACGAACCGCTGTACTTGATGTGGCGAACGCATGTGGCCACCCCCACTGGGGCCTTGGGTGGCGCTCCGTATGGGACCACGAAACGTTGTACTGGGTGTGGCGGACGCATGTGGCCACCCCCATTGGGGACTTGGGTGGAGCTCCTTATGGTCCCTATGGGGCCACGAAGCGCTGTACTGGGTGTGGCGGACGCATGTGGCCACCCCCACTGGGGCCTTGGGTGGAGCTCCCTATGGGGCCACGGAGCGCTGTGCTAGGTGTGGCGGACCCATGTGGGGCCTTGTGTGGAGCTCCCTATGGGGCCACGAATCGCTGTACTGGGTGTGGCGGACGCATGTGGCCACCCCCACTGGGGCCTTGGGTGGAGCTCCCTATGGGGCCACGACGCGCTGTACTAAGTGTGGTGGGGTCTTAGGTGGAGCTCTTTTTGGGGCCACGAGACGCTGTACTGGGTGTGGCGGACGCATGTGGCCACCCCCACTGGGGCCTTAGGTGGAGCTCCCTCTGGGGCCACGAAACATTGTACTGGGTGTGGTGGACGCATGTGGCCACCTCCACTGGGGCGTTGGGTGGAGCTCCCCACGGGGCCACGAAGCGCTGTACTGGGTGTGACGGACGCATGTGGCCACCCCCACTGGGGTTTGTAGGTGGAGCTCCCTATAAGGCCACGAAGCGCTGTACTGGGTGTGGCGGACGCATGTGGCCACCCCCACTGGGGCCTTGGGTGGAGCTCCCTATGGGGCTACGAAACGTTGTAGTGGGTCGGGAGGAGGGGGAGGGGGGAGGGGGAGGAGGGAGGAGGGAGGAGGAAGGAAGGAGACGCTGGGACCGTCTCTTCAAAACGAGGACCCAGCACCACAGGATGGTTGGGACCTACTTGGCAAACAACTGGAAGCCGGATAACTGATTCAAGCAGATTGGTTCCAATAGGAACCAGGGCCGAACAAGCGACACAAGCAAATAGTAGCCTTGTCGGGCGGTTTGGCTCCTAAATTTCCGTGTTAGGGGCAGTACGTTCCCCCCGAAAGGGTGGCGTTGTCTCCCCCCGACACGTCCCCCTCTTGCAGGGGGGAAGCGCCGCCCTGGGGCCTTTCCTTGCTGAAGGGAAAGCGGTCGGCCAGACCGAGACGCAGCCAAGCGTGGCCAGCGGCGAGGCGAGAACACATATCGTCGTGGTCGTCGTCGTGGTCGCCGTCGTGGTCGTCGTCGACGCGGCCGTTGGGTTCCAAGCGTACTTTCAAGGAAATCTCATGCGAAACGCTCGTTTTCCAACCGTTTGGAACTGGATACTATTGTTTCGAACCGACGTTGACCCGTCGGAACAACAATTTTTGTGAGGATGTCCCATTTGGTTTGCCGTTTTCGAACCGCCATCCCATTGTCTCGAACCGAGTTGGAACCGTCAGAACAACAATATGTGTGAGGATGTCCCACGCGGTTTGCCGTTTTCGAACTGCCATCCCATTGTTTCGAACCGAGTTCAAACTGACAAGACAGCAAATTGTGTAAGGATGTCCCATGCGGTTCGCCGTTTTTGAACCGCCATCCTTTTGGTTCGAACCGGGTCGGACGCCTTATTTTGGAGGAACTCCCACGCGAAACGCTCGTTTTGCTTTTGTTTTGAACCGGATTCTTTTGTTTCGAATCGAGTTCGAACCGTCAGGACAGCCAGTTTTGTGAAGATGTCCCACGCGGTTCGCTGTTTTCGAACCGCCATCCTGTTTGGCGTAACAAGTGGCACGCGTGCCCTGGTCCTGTACCTGGCTCTTGCACAAAGGAGCTGCGAAGGACTGGAGGCCCGCGCCTCCTTGTTCCAGGATGGGCTCCAGTCGGTGTAAATGTTTATCCCGAATTCGGTTTTCAAAAGGTTAAGGGTCTGAAAGAGCCTCTGGGGCGTCGGGCTCAGGCTCAGGGGGGGGGGGGGCGCCGAGGGGGACGAACCACCACGAGCCACGACGAAAATAAAGGGTTCCGCGGCCCAGGGGGGCTGTCCTGGGAAGCCTGGACGGAGCAAACCTCCGAAGGGCGGGTGGCCCAAGGGAGCTGGGGCTCAGGCTCAGGGGAGGGGCCGAGGGGGGCGAACCACCACGAACCACGAACCACGACGAAAATAAGGATGTCCGCGGCCCAAGGGGGCTGTCCTGGGAAGCCTGGACGGAGCAAGCCTCCGAAGGGCGGGTGGCCCAGGGGAGCTGGGGCTCTGGCTCAGGGGAGGGGCCGAGGGGGACGAACCACCGCGAGCCACGACGAAAATAAAGGGTTCCGCGGCCCAAGGGGGCTGTCCTGGGACGCCTGGACGGAGGGGAAGTGCCAAGGGGAGGTGGCCCAGGCGAGCTGAGGCTCAGGCTCAGGGGAGGGGCCGAGGGGAGCGAACCACCACGAACCACGAACCACCACGAAAATAAGGATGTCCGCGGCCCAGAGGGCTGTCCTGGGAAGCCTGGACGGAGCAAGCCTCCGAAAGGTGGGTGGCCCAAGGGAGCTGGGGCTCAGGCTCAGGCTCAGGGGAGGGGCCGAGGGGGGCGAACCACCACGAACCACGAACCACGACGAAAATAAGGATGTCCGCGGCCCAGGGGGGCTGTCCTTGGAAGACCTGCACGGAGCAAGCCTCCGAAGGGTGGGTGGCCCAGGGGAGCTGAGGCTCAGGCTCAGGGGGGGGGCCGGGGGGGACGAACCACCACGAACCACGAACCACGACGAAAACAAGTGGCACGCGTGTCCTGGCTCTTGCACAAAGGAGCTGCGAAGGACAGAAGGCCTCCGCTTTCGTCTTTCAGGAGGAGTTTACGAGGAGCCAGAAAGAAAGTGGTGGAGGAGGAGGAGGAGGAGGAGGACGACGACGACGACGAGGACAACAACGACGAAGACGACGACGACGACAGTCGTCGGCGGCGCCCCGCCGCGCGGCTCGCCGCCCGCGGTCGCCGCCGCGGCGCCGCCGCAGGGGGGGGAGCAGTCCCGGGAGGCTCGGGGGAGGGAGGGCCGCGGCCCAGGGGAGCCAGAGGGGGCCCAGGTGGACGAACCACAACGACGAAAATAAAGGTGTTCGAGCTCAAGAACTCAGCTTTGCAAGAGAATAAACGGTTCCGTGGCCCAGGGGGGCTGCCTTAGGAAGCCTGGACGGAGGGAGGCTCCCAAAGGCTCCCACGGGGGGGGGGCCCAGAGGAGCTGGGTCTCAAGGGGAGGGGCCCAGGGGGACGAACGAACCACGACGAAAATAAAGATGTCCGAGCTCTAGAGCACAGCTGTGCAAGAGAATAAAGGCTTCGGCGGCCCAGGGGGGCTGCCCTGGGAGGCTCGGGGGGAGGCTCGGGGCAGGGGGATCCTGGGAGGCTCGGGGGAGGGGGGGGGTCCAGGGACGACGAACCACGAACGAACCACGAAAATAAATGCTTCGGCGGCCCAGGGGGGCACCACGAAAATAAAGGCTTCGGCGGCCCAGGGGGGCTGCCCTGGGAGGCCCTGGGAGGCTCGGGGGAGCTGCCGGGGGGAGGCTCAGCGGCCCAGGGGGGCGCCCTGGGAGGCTCGGGAGGGCGCCTGGGAAGCTCGAGGGGGAAGCTAGGAGGCAGGGGGAATCCGGGAGGCTCGGACGAGGGGGGGGTCTAAGGGAGCGGAGACGCACGAAACGAACCACGAAAATAAAGGGTTCCGCGCGGCCCAGGAGGGGCTTCGCCCTGGGGAGGGCTCGGAGGGAGGATCGGGCAGGGGCGATCCTGGAGCGCTCGGACGAGGGGGAGGTACCAGGGACGAACGAACACGAACGAACACGAAAATACAGCTTTCTTCGGCCCAGGGGGCTGACATGGAGGCAGGCTCGGTGGGGGGAGGCTCGGGCAGGGGGATCATAGGGAGGCTCGGGGGAGGGGGGGGGTCAGGTGGACGGACGACACCCAAGAACGAACACGAAAAAAAGGCGCTTCGGCGGTCAGGGGGCCTTGGAGGCGCGGGGGCGGGGGGGCTCCACCAGGGACGACGAACCACGAACGAACCACGAAAATAAAGAGGTCCGAGCTCTAGAGCACAGCTGTGCAAGATAATAAAGATGTCCGAGCTCTGGAGCACAGCTGTGAAAGATATTAAAAAAAGGTCTCGGCGGAGGGAGCGCGCTGGCTGGCGTGTGGGGGGGATCTGGGCGGGGAGCGTGGGAGAGGGGGGGGCGTGCAGAATAAAAGTGTCGGGGGGGGGATGACGGCGTGGGCCGGGATAGGTGGGTGGGGGGTGGGGGGGGCCTGCCGAAATAACAGGGTCGGGCGGCAGGGCGCGCTGGTGGCAGGTGGGGGGGGGCGGAAGGGGCGCGCGGGGTGGGGCGGGGGGCCGGCCGAAATAAAAAGGGGTCGGGGCGGAGGGGGCGCGCTGGCAATAGGATGGGGCTGGAAGCGTGAGGGCGGGCGCGGGATTAGCGCGGGGGGTGCCGCGCCGAAAATAAAAAAGGTCGGGGCGGAGGGTGCGCGCTGGCTGGCGGGCGGGGGGGATGCGGAGGGGGCGCGAGGGATAGGGGTGGAGCCGAGCCGAAAAAAAACGGTCGGGGCAGGAGGGGGCGCGCCGGCTGGGGGCGGGGTGGATCCGGGGGGGGCGCTGGCAGGCGGGGGGAGTGCGGAGGGGGCGCGTGGGATGGGGGGGGGCCGTGCCGAAATAAAAAAGGTCGGGGCGGAGTGGGCGCGCGGGGAGGCGGGGGTGCGGAGGGGGCGCGCGGGGCGCGCGGGGCGCGCGGGGAGGGAGTGCGGGCTGTGCCAAAATAAAGAAGTCGCCGGGCGGAGGGGGGCGCGCTGGCTGGTATGTGGGGGGGGGTGCGGAGGGGATGTGCCGTGCCGAAATAAAGAAGCGGTGGGGGCGCGCTGGCTGGTGGGCGGGGTGGGGGGTGGGGAGGCGGTGTGCCGTGCCGAAATAAAATGGTCGGGGCGGAGGGGGGTGCCGTGCCAAAATAAAGGGGTAGGGGCGGAGGGGCGCGCTGGCTGGTGGTTGGGGGGATGCGGAGGGGGTGTGCCGTGCCGAGGAGGGGCGCGCCGTGCCGAAATAAAAAGGTCGGGGCGGAGGGGGCGCACTGGCTGGTAGGTGGGGGGATGCGGAGGGGGTGTGCCGTGCTGAAATAAATGGGTCGGGGCGGAGGGGTGTGCCGTGCCGAGGTAAAGGGGTCGGGGCGAAGGGGCGCGCTGGCTGGTGGAGTGTGTGGGTGGTGGAGGGGGTGCCGTGCCGAAATAAAGTGGTCGGAGCTCTAGACAAGCTGTGCAAGAGAATAA
>CAUYUJ010005166.1:0-32500 GCA_963575745.1 Prorocentrum cordatum
GCGCCCAGGATACCCCAAGAGGCCTCCAAGATGCCCCCCAAGATGCCCCCAATATGCACCCAAGAGGCACCAATACGCTCCCCCGAAGCATCCGAGACGCTCCAAGAATCCCCTGGGGCCGCCAAGAAGGCCCCAAGGCGCCCTAAGAGGCCTCCCAGAGGCTCCCAAATATCCCAAGAGATTCCGAGAAGCATCCAGGAAGCCTCTGGCCCTTCTGCTCGTCCTCCTCTCGTCATCGTCCGCATCCTCCCCCTCCTTTTCCTTCCTCCCCTTCCCCCGCCGCCTCCTCCTCCATCCTCGCAGTTTGGGGCATTGCGGCACCTCCCGTCCCTTGTTTCTCTGCATGCCCCCCCCCCCCCGCAAACTTCCCTGATCAAAGCAACTCCTCTGGGCATCGTTACTGGAAAGATGACATATTAATCCCGATCGTCGGTACTCTTCGCGAAAGTGGCTGTTTTAGGATGGGCTGGTGGGCATTCGCGAAGCGTGAACAATTTGACTTTGCATCAGTCGCGAAACTGAAAGACTTGTCGACTCTCTCACCGTCTTTGAGAGCCCTCCAGCGCTTGCTTGGAAGGGAAGTGTAGATACTCTACCCCGCGCCCTGTGGGGTGCCAGGCGGATCGGAGCCCCATGCGTTCAGAGCGGTTTGTGAGGATGTCTCTGGCGAGGCGTTGGTTTCGGCGCCCGCTTGCCCGCGCCACCGCCCTCCCCCCACCCCGTTGCGTTTCGCGATAGGTGTCGCGGCCTGGGGGTCGGTCGAGTCGGAAGACTGTCGGGTGTTGTACTGGCGGTAGCGGAAGGGTTTCTGGGGAGAAGTCGGAGCCCCAGGGAAGGCCAAGCTCTTGATCGGCGTCCGATCGTCCGAGCTCGCCGCGGCGGGGCGCTTCTTGGCCGTCGCCTTCACAGGCGTGACCACTGCCTTCTCCGCCGCCGCGGGCCTCTTCAGCACAGACCCGCGCCCGCGCCCGCGGCCGCGGCCGCGGCCGCGGCCCACCCCCGCCACCACGTCCAAGAACCTGGCCCAGCAAATGCGGGTTGGGGGTATGCCTTCTCCCCCGCCCTCCCCCTTCCCTCCCTCGCTCTTCCTTCACCCCTCCCACTCCCCCCATCCCTCCCCATCCCTCCCTCCCCCATCGGCCCTCCTTCCCACCGCCCCACGTCCCCGACGGCTGCCCGTCGGATGGCGACGACGACGACGGTAGCGCCGACGACCGACGACCGACGACGACAACCGACCGACCGACCGACCGACGACGACCGACGACGATCGACGACGACCGACGACGAAGACGACGACGACCGACGACTTGGCCCCCCTCTCGCGTTTGCTGGGCCCTGGGCGCCGATCGGCCATGCCGTCGACGTCCAGCTGCTTCCGCGCAGCGCCGTCGGCGCCCACTGCTCCTGGGCAGGGGTGCTGGGGGGGAGAGAGAGAGAGAGAGAGAGAGAGAGAGAGAGAGAGAGAGAGAGAGAGAGAGAGAGAGAGAGAGAGAGAGAGAGAGAGAGAGAGAGAGAGAGAGAGAGAGAGAGAGAGATAGAGAGAGTGATGAGCAGGCGGATGAGGCAGATGGGAGCGAGGACGATGAGGACGACGGCGATGAGGAGCAGTACGAGGATTGCGACGACGCGGCTGAGAAGGGGGATGGGGAGTACGATGTGGGCGGCGATGAGGAGGGCAGGGGGGGGGGGGTGACAGGGGCACGTGGGAGAGGTGGGCGAGGGAAAGGATGGAGGGTGCGTAAAGAGAGCGACGATGAGGAGGGCGGGGCGGGGGGGGTGGCGACGGAAACGGGGAGGGCGATGGGGCATGGCGGAGCGGGCAGTGATGAGGAGGATGAGGATTGCGGGGAGGGGGCAGGACGAGGCGACGGAGCAATGCAATGTCGGAGGGGGAGCTGCCGAGCACAGCCAGCGCAAGGATAAGAAATCTAGCTTTAAGAAATCCAGGGGCAGATTTGTGGGGAAGTTGAATTTCTTAAGGGGCTCAGTTGCCCCAGGTACCACCACCAACGCCCTTAAGAAGCCCACCAGTGGGCCCCAGGGACCGCCCAGGATAAAAAACTTCCATGGGGCCCCCCCTGGCTGCCCGACGTCTTATCCCACGTTCGGACTGTAGGGCGAGGTAGTACGGATTGTCCCTCCTCGCCTTCCTCGTCCTCACCTTTCCCCCCTCATCGTCCCTCATCATCGCAATCCTCACTCTCATCATCGTCATCCGTACTCTCATCACCCTCCCCATGGTCACCACCCCTCTCATTGCAATCCTCAATCCTCCCACTCCGATTGACCACCTAGCGGCGCGGGCACTGTCCTGCGCCAAGGCCGCCTCCACCAGCCTGAGCGCCCGCGGCCGTCGGCGCCGCCGTGACAGCCTGCCCCGCGGGCGCCGTGACTGCCTGATCCGCGGGCGCCGCGCCGAGCGGCGGCGGTGGGAGCGGGGGCAGAGCGCGCGCCGCGGCGCCGCCACCCGCGGGGCCGTAGTGCGACTGGTAGCCGAACGGCACGACCGCGTAATCATGGACACCGACTCCGCGAGCAGCGCCGCCATTGCCATGATTGCCAAGCGGCTGCTGGAACTGGCCGTGCCCGTGCGCACCAGGAGTCAGCCGCAGGCCAGGGCAGTACGGGTCCCCAGGCTGGTGCATTCCGCCATCACGGATCCCGCGCGCCAACGAAGACCCGAGCGCGTGGCGGGCCTTCGGCGCGCGAACGGTGTTCGCCACGGTAATGTGGGTGATGCGGCACGGGAGCTTCTGCTGCAGCAAGTAGATCATCGCCTCGTCGATTGGGCACGGCACGGGCTTCGCGTCGATCGGGAAGGCGATGTCCCAGACCTCCTTGTCCTGCGTGGAGAGCTCCGCGGGGTTGCCGGGGTAGCGCAGCACGCGGCCGTGATGCTTCAGGCGGTACCGCGCGCGCAGCAACGCCAGCTCGTTGCCGATGGCGTCCTTCTTGCGAAGGCACTCGGTCGGGCCCTCAATGGGCTGCATGCCTGGGGGGGTCCTGCAGGCGACCCACACGCACCAGATGTCCCTCTTGCAAGGCTCCGATGGGCTCACGAGCCCCAGCTCGTCACACCGCTTCGACAAACTCTGGAGCGCCTGCTGGAAGGTGCACTGCGGGCTCAACCACAACTCCCACATAGCCTTGGTCATGTAGCGGTGGAACGACGGGCACTGCTGGCCCAACTGGCGGCCGCCCGCCTGGGCCAAGGGGCGGTTGCTCGAGACTGGGCCGTGCCGAGGGCCACCCATGCTCATCTTGCTCTTGAGGATGTCGGAGATGATCTTGCGGTCTCTGAGGGACAGGTCCGTGCCGTTCATCATTTGCATGATCGCCGTGGCCTCCGCGAGCTGGACCACTGGGGTAGACTCAACGGCCGCCTTGAAGTGCTCCAACGCGTCGGTCAGGTTCACCTCCCCCGTAGTCTCCTTGGAAACAGCCATGTGTTCCGCGACCTCGCGGCACGCCTCCACGACGTCCTTGGGCCCTCTAGCAGCCATCGCACTTGAGGCCTGAGTTAAGTAATCGACTAGGCTGCCGAGCAGCGCTTCCACTCGAGCCAAGCTCTCTCGCCGAGTGGGCGGTGGGAGCAGGCACTAGGCGCTCCAGCGCGCGCGTCGGAGCGGCGCCTGGCGCCCCCGCCGCCACCAACCCCCATGAACGCAAAATCCGCCAACCCTCAAGGCGTGTGGCCTAGATCAGCAGCGGCGCCTGGAGGCACTTAGTGGCCCCGAGACGGCCGTCGCGGCTCTCGCGAGGCCTGCGGGGCGCCCCAAGAGGACCCTCATAGCCACAAGTGGCCCCTATTTGCCAGACCTAATGGGCCCTCCGTATGTAAATATCGATGGTGCCCTCTGCTGAGCCTAATATGGCTGCCTACTATCCTATGTCATGATCCTAACGTATACGCAATGTTGACATAAACCTTTCAGGAGCGATCCGGGAACGGGGCACCACCCGAGAGGACCTTAAAGGGAGCCAATACCCTAAGCCGAGCCCCTAAGACTCCCAATGCACGCTGCATGCGAGACAGAAGACGACCCAGTATGACTGAATAGGGTCGCGTTTGTTATGGCTCCAAGAGGCCTCACGGCCTATCTCAGGCGCGGTGGCGGGATGAGCCGGAGGCTACGTATTTATATCTGCCCTTCCAAAACACCGCTCGCCCCTTCGGAAAACGGATTGATACGAATTGTGGTCCTTGTATTGGTGGGGCGCGGGGTGGCAGAGGGCCTTCTGTGAATCGTCCAAGACGGCCCAAAGATGGCGCCCGACGCCCCCAGATGACACTCGCCCGCCCCTCATCATCCTCAACGGCCTCATCATGCAGGCGCCCATCGTTATCTTGCTCATCCTCCTTCTAGCCTTCATCCTCTTCGCCTCCTCCATGGGCCTCGTCACCCACTCAGCTGAATAGATCGTTACTGGATGGACTTGCGGGGGTGACCATTCCCGCGCCCACGCCGCTTGTGCGGGGGGGTGGTGACGACGGCTAGGAAGATAGCGACGGGGAGGGCACGTAGGAGTAAGGCGAGGAAGAATGCGAAGAGGAGGAGGATGAGGACCAGGATGGGGCAGCCAGATTTGGGGCGTGACCGATAAGAGCGAGGATGAGGATCGGAAATGGATTCTGAGGAGCCCTCGCCTCCCCTCATTGCTGATTGGTTTTCACAGGCGATGCATGGGGCATGAAGCACTCCCTGCGAACGAGGCCAGCGGGCTCTGCACGGGCGCCCGCGCTAGCTGTACCTACCACCGAGCGGCGGCACTGGGCGCTGAGGCCTCCAGGAAAGAAGGCGCGCGCGCTGACAAAACTTGGCAGACAGAAGCTTAAGCGGCCGCGAACGCGTAGGGGCGAGCCACGGCCATCGCGATCGGGCAGTGCTCTAGCGCGCTGCCACGCGCACGGGGGCGCCGCCTGGGCGGCGGCCCATGCGCCTGGGCGGTCCATGCGCCGCTCTACTGCTGGCGCTGCGACGGCGGCACGTACTTCGCAAGCAGCGTCATCGGCCGCATCTCGCTGGAGCGCCTCGGGCGGATCCTCATCTGCCTGTCCTGTGGGTCCAGTGGCTTGTCCCAGTCGTTGCCCCACGCCTGCTTGTGGAAGTCCTCCCTGACACTCTTCGTGTCTCTGCTGACCAGCTGGGCCACCGTTTGGATCAGAGCAGTGGTGACGTGGGCGACGGTATCGGACTTGTCCTTGGCCGTCGTCTTTACCTTGTCGAGCTGGATCTTCTGCTTGGTGATGGTCTTGCTCTGTACAGCGATCTTGCGGTCCTTCGTGCGCATGTCAGCCTTGAGCTCTTTGATCACCTGCCTGTAATCGTCAATGCGCGTCTGCTGGCGGCTGATCGTTGTATCATCTTTGTGCTTATGCCTCAGGATAGCCTTCGCCTCGTTCACCATTTGCTTCTCCGCTGCGGCCATGCGCGGCGGCATTGCTGCGTGGAGCACGCGAAGACGTGGACGCGGAAAGCTTGCGTAAATGCTTGAGCCTGAGCCGATATGGCTACGGAGCGGGCCAGTTTTTTCGAGCGGGCCCCACCCCCTTGCACGAGCCAGTTTGCCGAGCGAGCCCTGCCAATTCTTCGAGCGGAATCCTGTTCGCGCGGCAAGCGGGCGAACTCTCGTGCGGGGCCCGGCGACACGGGACTTGGAGGCCCTAGATGGGGCCAAGTCAATCCCTGTGGAGATACGAATGGGGGCCACGCACCGCGTGTAGTAGACGCACCCTGTGCCCCCCTCCCCCTCCCCTCCACCCACGCGGCCCTCTCACGGGGCAAATCCCGCTGCGCGAGGCTGGCCGTGCCATGTTGCGCCAGGCCTGCGCCGATGCCCCCTATGGACGCACGCACCCACCCAAACCCGCTCAGCATTCCAGCTTCCACGGAGGGGGGCGAAGCCCCCGACGCACGCGCCCGCCTGAAAGGCCGCTGGGGTGGTCGCCATGGCGAGCGCAGCAGGGATGGGCGAGACATGAGCGACAAAAGAAAACGTGTCTTACGCACGACGACAACATAGCGGTCTTACGCGGTGGCTTACGCCAGCCGCCCTCGCGGCACACCGCGTGGAGAAAGAGGCGGTTATGCGCGACCTTACGCGGGAAGATTACGCGCCAGTGTCCGCGCAGTCGACCCTATTTTCTCTTCGTCGCCCACATGGGGGCGGAGAGGGGGCATAGGGCTGGTGAATTTTACAACGCCACGGTGCCACGGGGCCCATTAAGCTGGGCGGCGCTGCGAGGGCAACAGTCTGTGAGCGGGCGAGGCGGCAACTCTCGGTACATCGGGGCGAGCTTAGCCAACCCCGCATAATCACAAGGCGCGTGAACGTTGCATCGCCATCCCTCCCTCCCTCCACCCCCCACCCACCACAGGGCTAAGCAGGGGGAGATCATGAGAGGGGCTCGGAGGAGGTTGGAGGGCGATGGGGAAGGGTGGCGGGTTCGGAGCGGGGTCGGTCGACGGAGGAAGCAGACCACCCCACCGTCCGCCCTCATCCTCCGCACCCCGACCTTCATCATGTACCTATGGTCCACCCCCTACTCCTCCCACAGACCACATCCTCCCCCTCCTCCTCTCCTTCTCGCCCTCCAGCTTGCCTCATCCTAAGTCTCCTCCTCCTCCTCCTCCTCCTCCTCCTCCTCCTCCACGTCCTCATCCACGCCCGCCCGTCCCTTTCCCCCCTCATCCTCACCCTCCGCATCCTCGCCCTGATCCTTCTCATCATTTCCCTTCTTCCTCCTCCCCATCCCTCCACAATTGCAATAGCAGAGGCTGCACGCGGGCCCGTCCCTGCTCAGCGGCGCGGCGGAGGTCGCACCGACCGTCGTCATCATGCTCATCGTGCTGTCCACGATCTCAGGCGCCTGGCAGGCGCGGCAAGGGAGCGGCGGGCGCGTCTGGGTGAGACGCCGTGGCCGCGTGGGTCGGCGCGGCCGTCGCCGTCTTCGTCGCCGCCCCCACGGTCGTCGTAGTGGTCGTAGTGGTCGTCGGCGTCGTCGTCGCAATCGTCGTCGCAGTCGTCGTCTTGGTCGCCGTAGTAGCTGTCGCCATCCTCGTCGCCACCTCTTTCGGCGTCGTCACAGTCGCCACACGTCGTCGCCGCTCGCCGTCGTTATCGCAGTTGTCGTTCTCGTCGAGGGCGAGGAAGATGAGGGGGTGGAGGAGGCTTGGCCGCGCCGCGGCCGTGCGGGCGCGCCCCGCCCGCGACGCCGCCGAAGGGCGGGCCCACCCCTGGCGGCTGGGCCTCGAGAGGCCCCAGGAGGAGGGCCGAGGGCCGATGAGGGAGGTGACCCATCATTCGGGGCCCCATACGCACATGCCTGCTCCTTTTTAGGGGCGAGCCTCCGAATATCCGAGGATAACGGCTTGCTGGCACGAGTTAGGGCGACGATATCTATACATATCCACCGCCCCTCGCCAGGCCCATCCTGCGCCCAGGAGCGGCGTATGCAATGCGCCCTCCTGGCGAAGCCAGGGAAGCATGCACACTCCTGGTGTCAGGAAGGGCCTGGCGGAGCGGTGGATATGTATAGATCTCGTCGCCCCACGAGTGGGGCCGTTGCGAAAGCTACCTGGTCAGGCAGCGGGCGCGTCACTCACCAGGGGGCCCAGACTCGTCAAGCGCGACCCACTCCTCGTCGATCTTGTAAGTAATGGAGAACTTCGCCTTGACGCGCCGCATAGGGGCGACCGACGCGCCGCGGGCATCCAGAACACCGAACACGGCGCTCGCGCTGGGGCCCCTGCTGATGCTCTCGCGCGTGTCGAACGAGTAGGTGAGCTCCTTCTTGCGCGTAATGATCGGCACAGCTGGCACCTCAATCGCCTCCGACTGGGTCAGCACGTGGGCTGGTGGTTCTGCAGCTGCTGCTGCGGGTTCTTCCTCTGCTGGGCCGAGTTCTGATGTGGCTGGACTGTCATCGGCGAGATCCACCACACCGCCCGTCTCCGTAGGCGGATCCGCAGTCCCCGCCGTCCCCGCGGTATCCTCCGTCAGCGCAGCGGCCGAGAGATCCGTTGGCTGCGAGCTCTCGCTCATCGCCATGGCGGCGTTGGCCGCGGTGCTTAAGAAAGGGGCATTTATCTACCTCCACCGCCCCCTCCTCGTCCCCCCCCTCCCTCCCTCCTGGGGTGGTAGATGAATTTCCCCTCCCCATGGGGACGGAAATTTACCTACCACGCCCCCCCCCCCCCCTCGTCCCTCCCTCCCTCCTGACACCCGCGGTGTGGTAGATGAATTCCCATTCCTCAGTGTTGGCCACTGCGCAAGGTCGGACTGGCTGCACTCGTTGCGCCTGGGCGCGGCCTCGAACGCTTGAGCCGAAACAGGTGCGGCCCCGCCCCCTCCGACACGAGTCCCCGATGGGAGAGGCATATCACGGGTGGGTTCCTATCGTGTTTGCCAGGCCGCGGGCGGTGAGGATGGCTGTTGTTGCGGGCGACGCAGCGCCCGCCTTCTCCCAGCAAGGGCCCCAAGGGGGCCAAGGTGACCGATTAAGATGGGCAGCGTACAGTCAAACTCGATAAGGATGCAAGGGCCTTGGAAAGCCATATCGGCACTTCTCGGCGGTGGTGGGTGTTGTGTCGAATGATACACGGTCAGGATGCATGGGCACCCTTAGAAAATTGCAAACACTTAACTCTAGGTTGTGGCTGCGTGCTGCCCGCCCCGCCCCCACCCCCTGCCCCGCCCACCACCGCGCAGTCAACCCGCGGAGTAAGGCTGAACGATAAGGACGCAAGGGCCTTGGAAAGCCACGTTGACGTTTTTTCGAGCGGAGCGGCCAGCGAAAGTTGCCAGGGATGGACCGAAGGGGCCTCGATGCAAGGGTAACCTAAGGAAAAAACACCATCCTTACACCGCGGGTTGACTGCAATGCAGAGAACGAGGAAATCCGTGAGGAACGGACTTCGGCATAGATGCCGAAATCCGCTCCCCTGCATCGGGTCGAAATCATGGACTTGCCCCGCCGCCCTCCGCATACCCCCTCCCCCTCCCTCTCAGTCGCCCCGCCCGCGCGAGGGACTTCCCCCTGGCCGTCGGCTTCCACGCGGTGGCGCGGCCGCGGCAGGCAGGAGCCCGATTGTTTGGAGACATGCCGAGAGAGACGGGGTCGAATGGTGGCGGGGAGGCCCATGGGGGAGGGGGCAAGGCACGCGATGAGTGGAGGGATGTGAATCGAGGCAGCGGCGGCGTAAGGGAGGTGATGCGTGGAGGGAGGTGATGAGTGGAGGGGGGTGAGGAGTGGAGGGAGGTGATGAGTGGTGATTGTAGAGGTGATGAATGGAGGGCGTGGAGTCCCCCAAGAGCGCCGAGTCGATGCGCAGAGGAAATAATCCGCGGATGGGGGGGGGGGGAATAGAAACGGGAAGTGCCGATCGTTTGCTGCAGGGGCAATGGAGGCGGGCATGGTGGACGGGGAGGGCGCCCTGAGCCGCTCGGACATGGCGAAAATTGTTTACGCTTCGCGAATCCCCACCAGCCCATCCTAAAACAGCCAATCTAGCGAAGTGCAGTAAGTTTCGAGAGCTGGGAGCGTCTTGTAGGCCTCTTGGGGCCATCATGGGGCCCTCTTGAGGACATGTTGGAGGCCTCTGGGACTCTGTTGGGCCTCTCTTCGGGCCCTCTTGGGGCGCTCTTGGGGCTCCCTTGGGCGCTCTTGGGGCCGTCTTGGAGCCCTCGGGGGCCCCTCTTGGGCCTCTCCTGGGCCATCTTGGAGGCCATCGAGCAACAGAGACGGGAGCACTTATTTCAATCGCCCCCTCGGGGCCCGACAACTCGCCTCTTGGGCCCCTCTTGGGGCCTTCTTGGGGCGCTCTTTGGGCGCTCTTGGGGCCGTCTTGGGCCGCTCTTGGGCCTCCCTTGGGGCCGTCTTGGGCCATCTTGGAGCCATCTTGAGGCTTCAAGAGCCCATCGGAAGCGAAAAGACGAGAATGCAAACAACATTGGGTGTTCCAGTTGTTGAAGGATTTTGGCCTCTCCAGGGCTTCCTTGGGAGGCTCCTTGGCCTCTTGAAGCCGTCTTGAGGCGGTCTTGGCGCCTCTTGGAAGCATGTCGTTAGCTATCTTGAGCCATGTTGGGCTATATTGAGCGATCTTGGAGGCCATCTTGGGCTCTCTGATGCCGTCTTGGGGCCATCTAGGGCCATCTTGGGCGCTCTGACCGCTCGCGACCCCCCCCCCCCCTCCAGGTCCAGGGGAGGGGGTAGGGGGAGGGGTAAACCCCTCCCCGAAGGGGAAGAAGGGGGTTGGAAGAAGGGAAGATGGGCTCGCTAAACCACTCACGCCCGAAAGGGCTGGTGGGACTTCATCGCTGCCGCAAGAGAGGGCAACGTTGTGGACCGCGATGGCGACAGCGGGATGCACCGAGATGGGGGGGTGGAGGGAGGGAGGGGGGGAGGGGGGGAGGGGGTGATAAGTTTGTACCCGACTGTGAGCTTGTCCCGTCGTCGTCGTGATCATGCCTCGAGTGCCTTTCGGGCGCAACGACGCCCGCGCAAGCGGGGGGGGGGGGGCGCGCGGCGAGATACCTCGAGATACCCTGCGAGATACCCTGTGATAGACCATGCGAGATACCCGCGGGATACCCTGCGAGATACCTCGGGAGGCGCACCGCGAGATACGCGAGATACCCGAGACATCCATGCGAGATACCCTCGAGATACCCTGCGAGATACCCTGCGAGATACCAGGCGAGATACCTCGAGATACCCTGCGAGATACCCTGCGATAGACCATGCGAGATACTCTCGGGATACCTTGATGATGCAATGGTTATCAGTTATGCGTGTTTGGAATGTGAGACCGATGCGATGGTGGCGATGGCGTTGGTGACGAACGTCGCAGTTGTATGATGCATGGCTGCATGTGTTTCTCGGCTGTCTAGCTTCCTTGCGGACCGCAAGGGTCGGGCGCGAGCGCCCTAGGTTACTTGTATCGGCTACGCTGGGTGCGAGCACCGCCGCCGTAATCTAGAGGCACCGTGCACTGAACAACAGTAGCGTGCCTCCGAAAGCTCGTGCCTCCGAAAGATAGAGGCCCCCAAATCGCGATGCACCGTGCACTGGGCAACCGTGCCTGCCCGCAGCCTAAGCTCAAGCCATGCCCCCGCGCGCCCTCGCCTTCGCCTTGCCCTTGGCCTTTGCCTTGCTCTTACCCTTGCCCTTGCCCTTGCCCCTGCCCTTGGGGCGGCCCGCCTCCGCGGCGGCCCTCTTCGGTGAGATCTTGACCCTCTTGCCAGGCGACATGTCAGCGCCACCGCCCTCGTTCGCAGATGCCGCGCCCTGGCTGCCCTCGACCTTAGCCGACCGATCGAGCTCGAGGGTCGAGGCCGAGAGACTGCCATGAGAGCGGGCGGATCCAGACCCACACTCACTGCCCCCATCCGAGCCGCCGTCGGCCACCACCCCGTCATTTCTGACGTCGGACCACATCCAACCATCAAACTCATCATCGGAAACGGATTCGGTGGCCTCGTGAGCCATCGGCGGCTCGCGGCACTTTAGGCCCCTCGCATCGGCCGCTCCCTCTGTGCCAGCCTCATCGAGCGCCTGGGAGACCAAGACTTCCTGCGCCACGTCCTCCAGTGCGCCTGCAGCGCTGGCCCCCCTCCCCCATCCTCCATCCTCCTCCTCATCATGTTAGCTGTCCAAGATGTCCACATGTGGACTTATTGACCACGCCTCCTCCTCCTCCTCCTCCTCCTCCTCCTCATCCTCCTGTTACCTGTATCCTCCTCCTCCTCCTTGCCCAGTTCTCATCCCCAAAACACCTCCTCCTTTTCCTCCCCATCATCCTCCTCCGCCTCCACGTCCTCCCCCCGAGCCTTCAATCTTGGTGATGATGTCGATGTGCGCGTTGAGCATGGCATTGCCGCGTTCGATCTTCGCCTCGAGGATCTCCTTCGTCGTGCCATCGCACGCGCGAAGGTTCTTCAGCTCAGCCAGGTAGGTCTCTAACTTCTTGTTGGAAGCGTCGGCGACCTCGAGTGGGCGAGGCCCCACGTAGCCCTGAGCCTGAGGGCTATGCGCCAGCGCGAGGGTCTCGGCCGCCTGCATGATGTGCTCGGTCAGGCGGCCCTCCATCTGTCGCACTTGTTCAGGATGCCCTTCGGGAGCGCGGGGCCCGCGGTCGGCTCCTTCAGCCTCTTCATCGGAGGCACTGCCAAGGCCTTGGGCCGCTTGAGCTTCTTCTCCCCGCTGATGGTCCTCGCCCTGATGTTCTCGTTCAGCAGCCGCTTATTCTGCTCGAAGCGGTACGTGGGGATGTACACGTACTCGATATCCGCCCACTCGCACTTCTTCCTGGGCGCCCGCTCCAACAGGCGATCGAACGCCTCGGGGTTGTTCTTGAACTGGGCCAACTGACGGGCCTCGCCGATCTCCACGAAGTCGCCGCTTTCTTTGAAATTGGCCTCGTGCTGCTCAGTGAGCTTCGCCTCCATGGTCTCGGCCATGTGCTGCGCGAGGTCGGCGCCGTACTTGTTGGCGGCGTTCGCGTAGAACGCAGCGCGAGCGGCTCCCTCGATCTCCCCGAAAGCCTCGAAGTCCGAGTTGCCAGCGCGGAGCGACTGCACGCGCTTCTTGAGGCTGTTGCACTTCTTGTGGCAAACCACGCGCGCGACGCTCTCCGAGCCCTCCTTGATCACCATCAGCTCCGACTCATTGCCGATGCTCTGGCAGCGCAAGAAGCACGCCCCGTAGTCCTCACCAGCCATCGGGGCCGCGGAGGGTTCGACTGCCACCAAGGCGTCCTGAGCAGCGGTGAAGCCAGCGGCTGTGGAGGCCATCGCTCGGGTCGACCGAGGATAGCCCGCGGCGCGGGCAGGGGGCCGCGACAGCAGGCGCACTCAATGCTTGAGATGACAGCAGCCATGAACTCCATGAATGAAAGTGGATGGCAGATGCCATGGATTAAAGGGGGCGGTTATGCTCCTCCTCCTCCCCCTCCCCCTCTTCCTCCTCCCCCGCATTCTCCCCGCGCCCCCATCCCCCTAGGGGCGCGCCCGAAGGGGGGCCCCCCGCGTCTGCCAACGGGGACGGCTGAGATTGCCGCGCGCCGCGCCCCCGTCGGGCACGCCCTCCGAACTCCGGGTTTTCGGGGCCCTGAGGGAGGGGCGAACGAGCCCAACCTCCGGAGATGGGGCCCCAAGGGTTTCGGGCCGAATGCGCCCGAGCTCCGGGTTTTCGGCATGCGTCGGGGGAGCGCGGGGAAGCTCGGACGAGAATGCCCTGGATATACCTGGAGATATATTGGAAATACCTGGGGACACCTTGAGATACCTTGAGATACCCTGTAGATACCTTGAGATGCCCCGGGGATACCTGGAGATATATTGGAGATACCTGGAGATACACCCTGGAGATAGGGAGGAGCACGGAGGAGCACGGAGGAGGGGATGAGGCGGATGGGGGAGGAGGCGGATCCGAAAGAGGAGGATGAGGAGAAGGGGGAAGAAGGGAAGATGAGGAGGAGAGGGGACAAAGATGGAAGGGATGAGGATCGGGTGGCCAAAAGCACGATAAACTAAACCTTTTGGTGTCGATGTGGGGCCCAGGGGGGCCAAACAGTGCAAAAAACAAGACGTCCAGCCACAGGATTGTGGCCAACTTGTTTATGTGATTTTTCTTTCCCATTTTTTTGGCCCCCCTAGAGGAGGAGGAGGTGGTCGTGATGGGGGCCGCTGTGACCGAAAGAGCTACAGTCAACCCGCGGAGTAAGGATGAACGATAAGGATGCAAGGGCCTTGGCCAGCGAAAATTGCCAGGGATGGCCAGCGAAATTTGCCAGGGATGGGCCGAAGGGGCAAGGATGCAAGGGTAACCTAGGACAAGTTGCTCATCCGTACTCCGCGGGTTGACTGTACTCCCGACTGAGGGGCGTCGACGACGACGAGGGAGGTAACGCGACGACGGCGCAGCGGGGCGGGCGCGCGGCACCGGAGGATTGGGCCGTGCTCGACTTCGTCTCGTCCGCCTCCTCCGCAGCCTGCAGCGGCAAGCGGGGGGGGGGGGCTCCGCGCGCGCGGGAGGGCGACGGTGCCGCCGTCGCCGACGACGACGCCTTCGCGACGACGACGACGACGGCGACGACGGCGGCGGCGGTGGCGACGACGACGACGACGACGCCAACTCCTCCTCCTCCTCCCACGGGGCGCCCTTCTTTCAAGCGGGCGCTTCTGGCTGTGAAAAAAAGCTTGTGCGGATTTATGAGGAGGGAACGTGAGACGGGGGGGTGCATTGCGCCATCGTTGATGGATCCTGAGTTCACTCTGGTCCTCCTCCCCCCCCCCCCCCCCCCCCCCCTCATCCCACCCCCCCCCCCCCCTCCCCCTCCCACGAGACCAGCGCGGCAGCGGCGCGGCCGACGACGACGCGCGCAGCGGCGCGGCCGACGACGACGGCGGCGGGCCTGGGCAGGTACATCAGCGGCGGCACCGTCGGCAGCATCATCCTCGAGATGATGAGCTCCTGCGCAGGCGGCGGGGCCGTGCTGCTCCTCCTCCACACTCCCTCTCGACTCCCCGCACAGAGCAAATTGTTTACGCTTCGCGAATCCCCGCCAGCCCATCCTAAAACAGCCACTCTAGCGAAGTGCAGTAAGTATCGAGAGCTGGGAGCGTGTTGTAGGCCTCTTGGGGCCATCATAGGGCCCTCTTGAGGACATGTTGGAGGCCTCTTGGCCCCTCACGCGCCCCTCTTCGGGCCCATGGGGCGCTCCTGGGGCTCTCTTGGGCGCTCTTGGGGCTGTCTTGGGGCCCTCTGGAGGCCCTCTTGGGCCTCTCTTGGGCCATCTTGGAGGCCATCGATGAAAACATAAGGCGGTGCTTATTTCCCCCCACCCCCCTTCCTCGGTGCCTGAAAAATCGCCGATTGGGGCCCTCTTGGGGCCTTCTTGGGGCGCTCTCGGGCGCTCTTGGGGCCGTCTTGGGCCGCTCGTGTGCCTCTCTTGGGGCCGCCTTGGGCCATCTTGGAGCCATCTTGATGCTTCAAGAGCCCATCGGAAGCGAAAAGGCGAGAAGGCAAAACACATTGGTTGGTCCAAGGTTTTTGAATCTGTTTGGCCTCTCCAGGACTTCCTTGGGAGGCTCCTTGGCCTCTTGAAGCCGTCTTGAGGCGGTCTTGGCGCCTCTTGGAAGCATGTCGTTAGCTATCTTGGACCATGTTGGGCTATCTTGAGCGATCTTGGAGGCAATCTTGGGCTCTCTGAGGCCGTCTTGGGGCCATCTTGGGTCAAAAAGGACGCTCTGGCACCTCGCGACGGCCCCCTCCAGGTCCAGGGGAGGGGGTAGGGGGGGGTAAACCCCTCCCCAAAGGGGAAGAAGGGGGTGGTGGGATTTTCAGAAGGACTTCTGTTCTAGAGATTGCTTGAATGGGAAGTGTGAGAGAGAGAGAGAGGGAGAGAGAGAGATCCCTCTCGACACCCTCGTCATCCTCCATGTCCCTATCATCCCCGTCCCTCCTCTTCCTCCTCGCCCACCTCGCCCCCCCGCCTCCCTCCACCTCCCCTTATCCACCCTCCTCTTTTCCAATGGCTCTCTCATCACCCTACCATTCCAGGAACGAAAGGGTTGACCCCGCCCCCATCCCCCCGCCCGCGGCAGGGCTCCTTCGCGCAGGATGGTCACGGGCACGAGGGGGTCCCAGCGGTCGGTCATTTCCAAGTTCCCACCGTCGAAGTAGCTCTCCCACTCGAGGCCCGTGCCCAAGAAGGTGTCTGGCATTGGGACCGACCTGGGGGCAACCTTGGACACCTGAAAGTCGCGGACCTGCCTGCCACCAGCGGGCCCGTTTGAACTCACGAACTGGAGGCACTCATTGTACCCATACTGCAAGAGACTCGATCGGCCCGTGACCACAATCTCGCGCCCGCCCCCTCGGCCGCGATCTCTGACGCAAGCTTTGCACCAAGTCTGCCGCCAGATCCATTGCGCCTGCGCTGCCGTGATCGTCCCTACTGGGAGCGGGTGTCGCGTCACGGCGATCGGGCCGAACACGGGGGGGCCGAAACAGGATTCCCACCTCTCCATCCTCACCTGTTGGCGCGGCCTCGAGCACAATAGAGCCTACGGTAGGGAGCGGCAGTCACGCAACACCGACAGTTGAGCGGAAGAATGCCTTACACTTGGCACAATCAACCCGCGGAGTAAGAACGAACTATAAGGATGCAAGGGCCTTGGAAAGCCACATTGACGTTTTTTTCGGGCGGAGCGGCCAGCGAACGTTGCGCGGACGGGCCGAATGGGCAAGGATGCAAGGGTCACCTAGGAAAAAATGCGCATCCTTACTCCGCGGGTTGACTGTATTCGAATCTGGGTATTTGTGTCGAGTGGCTGCCATGCGCTACTCATGCTGTATTGTCTAACGTTCTACATCATGCATATCACATCCCCCGCGCGCGTGCGTTCTGAGTGTTGCAGCGCGTGGCAACCCCGAACAGATCCCACGGGCCAGAAGTATGTGGATGCGTATATCATGTTGGACCATTGCGGATGTGGAACGGGGGGGGGGATGAGAGGGGATGGGAGGATATGTAAGGGAGGAGAGGGGAGGGGGGATATGTGAGGGAGAAGAGGGGATGAGAGAGGAGGGATGATATGTGAGGGGGCCCCCCGCCCCTCTCGCCGACGCCGCTGCCGGGCGGCTGGCGGCGAGGGCGGCCGACAGCGAGAGTGGCAGCCATCTGCAGAGAAACAAATCGGCGCGCGATCTCTGGTGACGAGCCACAGTCAACCCGCGAAATAAGGATGAACGATAAGGAAGCAAGGGCCTTGGAAAGCCATATTGACGTTTTTTTTCGAGCGGAGCGGCCAGCGAAAGTTGCCAGGGATGGGCCGAAGGGGCAAGGATGCAAGGGTAACCCAGGAAAAAAAGGCTCATCCTTACTCCGCGGGTTGACTGCACATCCTGGTTTCCTTATTTCATCCCCCTCGCACCTCCACCAGTCCCCCAGTCGACGCTCTCCTCTTCCCCCTTAATACCCCTCGTCCTCCTATACTTCCCCCCCCCCCCCCCCCCCCCCCACCCCCCCCCCCCCCCCCCCCCGCCCATTCTCATCCTCATCATCCTCCACGCCGTCCTCCTCATCATCATGCCCCTCTATCCTCCTCGCCACCGCCCTTATCAGTGCTTCTGGTGGCCGCGGTGCGCCCTGGTGCTGACTGCGGCGAGGGTCGGAAGGCCGAGCGACGCGCGCACGCCAAACGCGTGCACTCGCAAGATGCAGCGAAGTTGCCGACGGTAGCAACAGCCAGGCCCAGGCCACCCGCCCATGATCACAACCAAGGCTCACTCGTTCGATCCCATTGGAAACCACCGAAACCCATGACGTCATCATCATCGGGCGCTGGGCCTTGGCCAGTGCTGCAGTCTGAATTCAAAAGTCTTGCAGTACTGGGCGAAAGTATTCGCCCGCCAGCAGAATCAAATGAACGTCATCAATGTGATCTGGTGAGACGAGATGCATGGGCCCATTGGCAATCCACAAATTCGGGTCGGACGCGTGCTGACTGCAACAGTCCGCGACAATCCAGCATTCTGGAACGTGCGGGTTGTCAGAAAACCTGAAATCCACAAACCCCGCAGCCCTGACATACCGACGGCTGCCGCCTGCGATGATCGACATCACGTCGCCTCGCCGCAGGGTGCCGCGCTCCCACCGCATCGACCTGGACACGGATGCCGAGGATGGGCGAGGCGACCCGCCGAAGATCCAAAACCTCGGGCGCGGGCTTCGAGACCCCACTCAGGCCTCTGGGAAAACACGGCGACTTCGATATCCTATCCGTCAAATCCAGCACCAACCTACCAATGATGGGCTTCGCAGGGTCGAAGCCCCTGACACCCTTGAAATGAACCAGCACTGCCTTCAGTAAACGATTCCGACGTTCGTTGCTGACGATGGGCCAATTTTTCATTACCACTACCATAAGTAGGAGGGGGAGGGGGAGGAGGAACGAGGGGGTCCTCCACATCCTCCTCCTCATCCTTCCCCTCATACTTACGGTAGTGGTAGTGGAAAACGGGCCCATCAGCTGAAGCAGCTTAAATTCACACCAAAGTCAACCAAGTTCTTCGGCATCCGCCGACCCCGTCGATGGGGCCGCCAGGCTGGGCGGAAGCGCTGTAAGCCCGCCTGCTGCCCTTGGCCTTGGCTCGCAGGTCGAATTTGGATGGGGGCGTGGGTTGGGGTGGGTGGGGGCGGCGGAACAGGAGCCGTAAGCCTTGGAGGTGATGGGCTAGATGCATCTTGATTTTGATGCACCCTCTGCCGTACAGCCTAAGGAACTGCGTGTGGTGTTGCGTCAGAAGGCCTTGCAATCGAGCAGAGTGCTGCACTGCCCTATCTCCAAGACTCAAGATGTTCAACCGCCGCCCGCCTCACGGCGCGCCCCAGGCTATCAGATAGCCACGCGACGGTCGAGTTCGCAACTGCGTTTGCCCACCAAGTGGCAGTGACGGACGGGGGTGGACGGCGGGCGCCGAGAAGCCACTCTATTATCTTGCGCAAGCTGGCAAGACATGCACAGTGCTCGGGCACCAGGTTTCTGGGCTCAAGGAACAGAGCGCAAAACTCCGCCATCCCGCTGGTCGGCGCAACAAGGCATGGCCATACATAATCTTGCATCCCTCCCACTCTCCCTCTCCTACCAGCCCCTCCCCCGCCCCATCGCTCCTTCCCTCTATCTCCCTCTTATCACTCCAGGCCATCCCTTTCCCCCATCCCCCACCCGCCCTCTCCCCCCACGCACCCCCTACCCCTGCGGGGTGGCCTTCGGCAGGGACCGCAGGTCTAATTATGTGATACCACTGTGATCGCAGTGATCGTCTCGGCCGCAAAGGCCTTCAGATGGCCCTGCCTACTGTCCTGGACCCGATCCTGGATGAACGTTCTAGGAAGCTTCTGATGACGGGACGTGTTGCAAGACATGACCTCCTGCGAAAACTCATCAAGTTTTTCCAGCGTTGTGATGTGGCAGTCGACGAGCACGCGCGCGAGTGCATTTATGTGGAACTGACCAATTCCGCCAGACGCGCATATGATGTGCATCCAATCCCAATAGCAAGTAGATATCGGCCCCACGTGGGCCCGCAACGCTACATCGTATATCAAGTTGTCGGGGTCATAGTTGAGCCCGTAGGCCTGCTGTAGCCTTCTGAACTCTCCCGCGGGTAGCCGCTCAGACTGATAAACGAGTTTGTCGCACATCTCCCAGGTACTCTGGTCACTATGAGGATCGAAGCTCCCAGGTAAAGCCGAAGAATAATGTACAATATCCACCACCGCGCCT
The DNA here is from genome assembly GCA_963575745.1 of Prorocentrum cordatum. Taxonomy (NCBI): domain Eukaryota; class Dinophyceae; order Prorocentrales; family Prorocentraceae; genus Prorocentrum; species Prorocentrum cordatum. The sequence continues at coordinate 19,300 of CAUYUJ010005166.1, forward strand.
CAATCACGGACAGAAGCGCGATCGGCAAAAGCGCCCTCCCCCAGAGGGCCCCCAACAGGCACTCAAGAGAGCCCAAGGTGCCCATAGGAGGCCCAACCAAGGCCCCAAGGGGTTTCAAAGCTGCCTCCCAGACGCAACGACGGGGTCTCCCACTATATCCCAAACGAACATCCAAGGAGCCTCTGGCCCACGACCCAGGCACGGCGGCGCGATGGGCCGAAGGCCCCTAGATAGCTGTCGTCGCGCACTTTAGCGGGGTCACCGTTGAAAAGCCGCCGCCCCCGCCGCAGGGGCGCACGGGCCCCCCCCTCGTCGCCCGCGCCCTCTTCCCCCTCATCCTCGCTCCTCGCCCAGCCCTCATCCTGACCATCATCATCCTCGTCCACACCCTCGTCCCTCAGCCTCCTCATCTTCGCCCCCATCTACCGCCCCTCATCAGTTTCCATCCTCATCCCCGTCCTCCCCCATCTCTCCCCCGCACCCCCTGCCTCGTCATCCTCCTGCTCTCCTCACCGCCATCCCTCCACCTCGTCGTCCTCATCACCATCATATTCCCCCTCCACCCCACTCTCCCGCGGGGTGGGCGGCGACCTAGGGACATTCTTGCAACTGCTGCAACAGCTGGAGCCTGCGGCCCCCTTGACCGCCTACGAGCAACGAGGGGCAATCAGCAACGTCTGGAGGCGGGGCCCGCGCTGCTCGAGGCGACGGCGCTGACGACGACGACGGCGACGGCGAAGACGACGACGACGACGGCGGCGGCAACGACGACGACGAAGAGCCCCGCCCAAAATCCAGCGGCATCGGGCCCCGCCACAGATGATGCCGATTGCCAATCACCCGCGCGCCTTGGCCTCCTTGCGGGCCTTCTCGTCTTGAATCATACACAGAAGCTTAGACTGCACCACGTGCGCATTGCCCCAACCGTCGGCCACGCGAAATCCACTTGAAAAGGAGCGACGACCTAAAAAGAACATGCGAAACACAGCTTTCAGCACGCCGCCGTACTTACCCCGTGCATTTTGCAACGTCGAATACGGCAGCACGCCGATGGGGAACCAGCCGTGCTCGGCAGATCGGAACCACTCAGGAAGGTCCACGAAACAAAAATAGATACTCAAATACTTGCCTACGCTGTCGGGCCTCAATTGGTTCCCACCCGTCGTTTCATCCCCCCAGAGTGCTAGTTTCGACATCCTCGGCCTGCCGCCTTGCGGCCCTATATGCAAGTGCAGGAAGCGCGCAAACAACGTGCTCTCAGAACAAAGGTGAGAAAGTAGAGCGAACGGACATGACACTGTCCATTGATAGAACGAACCGTCTGTCATCGGCAACTCTATCTGTTTGAACACCTTACCGTTTATTGTCGTCAAGTTGTCGAGGTAATGGTTAACAGCGTCTTGCACTTTAGAATCCGCCACCGCGCCTCAGGGCACGGCGACGACGCACGGGGGGGGGGGGCCTCAAGAGCCCAAGCATCCCAGGCACGGCGGCGCGCTGAGGCGGGTGGGGCGAGGAGGGCTGCCCCGTCGTCGTCGTCGTCGTCGTGGTCGTCGTCGTCGTCGTCGTCGTCGTCGTCGTTGTCGTGGTCGTGGTCGTCGTCGTCGTCGTCGTGGTCGTCGTCGTCACCGTCGTCGTCGTTGCGTCCCAGACCAGGCAGGGTGGCGGGATAGGCCGAAGGCCACTAGATACTCGCCCTCGGGAGCTTCGTCCGAGAGCCCGTCAAGAGTTCGAGAGAGCGCCGCATACGATTGCCGCAAGCCCGCATTCTGCACTAGTTGGGCCAGCCTGGGCTTTTTCGCAATCGGAGGAATCATGATGGAGGCTAGGGCCGAAGAGGCTGCGTAAGGGGGAGAAGGAGAAAGAGGGGGAGGGGATCGTAAGGATAGCCCAAGGCGGCTCAGGACGGCCCAATACATGGATCCCCGCTCAGGGCCGACGACGACGACCGACGACCGACCGACGACGACCGACGACCGATGACGACGACGAACGACGACCGACGAAGACTCGGCTGGATTCGTGGACAGATATCCTTCCCTCCCTCTTCCTTTCCTGCCCCTCTTCCGTGCTCCCAGATCTGGGGGCTAGACCTTGCATACAAACCGTACGCACGCACAACCAACGCACACACGCACACACACACACGGACCTAGCAATCGATATAAAACCACACACACATACACACAAGCGCGCAGACATTACAACATTGCGCTGGTCAACTTGGACAAACATACAAAGCACAAGTCCCACCAGCCTTTTAGGGCGTGAGTGCTTTAGATCCCACTATATTATCCTCTGTTCCTTTAATGGAAATAACGACATTTTCCTCCACGCCAGTCTGCAAAACATGTCCAGCCAGCACATCGAAAACCATGCAGACGTACCACACGAATAACGTAAGTGCTTCAATGTGTTTATGCGTGTCGGTGCGCGTTTGTGTCCAGTGTGCTGGTGGTGTGCCCGCTGTGTGCCTGCGGTGCGGCTTCCGCAAACAAAAACCAGCTCTCAAGGCCAAGGCCTTGAGAACGGGTGTTTGTTTTCCCAGGGCCGCCCAGAGCCGCGGCCCTCCCCCCCGTCCAGGCCCAGGGGAGGGCCCCCCCCCTCCCCCCTCCCCTGGGCCTGGACGGGGGGGAGGGCCGCGGCTCTGGGCGGCCCTGGGAAAACAAAAACCCGTTCTCAAGGCCTTGGCCTTGAGAGCTGGTTTTTGTGCAAGCCCCGCGGGCACACCCGAAACATGCAGACGTTTCGTCTAAATTCAAAAGTGGCTGCGCGTCTTCATGTATGTCGGTGCGCTTTTGTGCCCAGTGCGCTGGCGGTGTGCCCGTAGTGTGCTTGCGGCGTGGCGCGCGCGAGCGCGCATTTTCATTAGGGACGTCCTGGCAAAGTCTCGGGTCTGCAACACGACACGAACACCTTAAACCTAGGCGTATATATATATATATATATATATATATATATGGTGGTCCCCCGCGTCAATCTCCAGAACTTCAAACAACATCTTTTTGGAAAAAAATTGACAGCATTCCCCTTTCAAGAACACGAATTTTAAAGGCACGAGCAGTCTCCCTGGTTTACACTTTTTTCAATTACCTCAATTCAAATATTTTCGCTTTTCTATTCAAAGATATCTTCCCCAGAACTCTTGGTATTCGTGGTTTGAATTCTTGGTATTCTTGGTTTTCTTGTTTTTGTATTCTTGGAATTCTTGGTCGGGCCTCCAGCAATTGGAAGATCGGGCTATGCAGTTTTAGTTGGGATTCGCGAAGCGTGAACAATTTGGCACAAAAAGGTGGAACTCAAGAGTAAGTTGATACCATGTTACGAACAGGGGTTTAAAAGTTAGGAAAAAATAGGAACAGTTAGGAAAAGTTAGGAACAGTTAGGAACAGTTAGGAAAAGTTAGGAACAGTTACGGACAGCGTCCCGCGCACGCGCGCATAACTTCAGAAAACTTACAAAATTATAAGTCGCGGTCGCGGGGAGTTATACATCGGGCAAGTCAGTTGCATGCTAACTCACTTATAACTCAAACATAACTCAAGTATACAAGGTCTAACCCATAAATCTGCAAAGCGAAGTGGCCTACAGTTGGCTCCGGGCATCCAAAATGTGGCCCGGGAATGGCGTTCTGGGAACTCGAAGAGCACGAAGTGTGTGAATGTTGCATCCGGCCCTCCAGAATGTGGCCCGGGAATGGAGTTCTGGGAACTCGAAGAGCACGAGGTGTGTGACTGTTGCATCCGGTTATTCTAAAGGTGGCCCGGGAATGGCGTTCTGGGATGTCGAAGAGCACGAAGTGTGTGACTGTTGCATCCGGGTATTCAGAATGAGCCTGGGAATGGAGTTCTGGGAACTCGAAGAGCACGAAGTGTGTGACTGTTGGTGAAAAACGAGATGGGCACACTGCCGCCCGGCAACTCCCAACACCTGCCCGGACCCCCCTGTGGAGTGATCTGTGAGCTCTTTTGACACCACTAGAAACCTATCAGTCTTCGCTGTTAGGTAACAATTCAAAATCAACATGTTTCTTATTTTTTCCTCTCGACATGGACGTCCTGTCGTCCACGGCGATAATCCATTGCAAAAAATACCACAAAGAGCACACGCGCGCGTTCATGTCAGAATCCTACCGAACACCGTGTGTTTGCAAGCATTTCAACATAATTATCCCGGCAAAGCAACCTAACAGCGATGTGTAGAAACATATCTGAAAGCATTCCCCTTAAGACTCAGATGAAAATCCAGTTGTCGAATTCTGCTGTTCTCGCAGTCGTAGTCGCATTCGCGATGACAGTCGCAGCGGCAACGGCAGTCGCAGTCACAGCCTCAGCCTCAGCCTGCCTCCTCCTCCTCCTCCTCTTTCTCCTGCTCCTCCTCCTCCTCCTCCTCCTCCTCCTCCTCCTCCTCCCTCCTGCTCGTCCTGGTTCTCGTCCTCCTCGTCTTGCTCGTCCTCCTCCTCCTGGTGCTCTCTCCTCCTCCTCCTCCTCCTCCTCCTCCTCCTCCTCCTCCTGGTGGTCCTCGTTCTCCTCCTCCTGGTGCTCTCCCCCCCCCTCCTCCTCCTCGTCCTCCTCCTCCTCCTCCTCCTCCTCGTCCTCCTCCTCCTCTTCCTCCTCCTCCTCCTCCTCCTCCTCCTCCTCCTCCTGGTAGTCCTCCCCCTCCCCTCCTCCTCCTCCTCCTCCTCTTCCTGGTCGTCCTCGTTCTCGTCCTCCTCGTCTTGCTCGTCCTCCTCCTCCTGGTGTTCTCTCCTCCTCCTCCTCCTCCTCCTCCTCCTCCTCCTCCTCCTGGTGGTCCTCGTTCTCCTCCTCCTGGTACTCTCCCCCCCCCTCCTCCTCCTCCTCCTCGTCCTCGTCCTCCTCCTCCTCCTCCTCCTCTTCCTCCTCCTCCTCCTCCTCCTCCTCCTCCTCCTCCTCCTCCTGGTACTCCTCCCCCTCCCCTCCTCCTCCTCCTCCTCCTCTTCCTGGTCGTCCTCCTCCTCCTGGTCGTCCTCCTCCTCCTGCTCGTCCTCCTCCTCCTCCTGCTCGTCCTTCTTCTCCTGCTCCTCCTGCTCCTCGTCCTGCTCCTGCTCGTCCTCGTCCTCCTGGTCTTGCTCGTCCTCCTCCTCGTCGTGCTCTTGCCCCTGCTGAAAATGTTGCCCAGGAATGGGAGTTCTGGGAAGTCGAAGAGCACGAAGTTGCCTACAGTTAGCTACGGGCATTCAAAATGTGGCCCGGGAATGGAGTTCTGGGAACTCGAAGAGCACGAAGTGGCCTACAGTTGGCTCCGGGCATTCAAAATGTGGCCCGGGAATGGAGTTCTGGGACTCGAAGACCACGAAGTGGCCTACAGTTGGCTCCGGGCATCAAAATGTGGCCCGGGAATGGAGTTCTGGGAACTCGAAGAGCACGAAGTGGCCTACAGTTGGCTCCGGGCATCCAAAATGTGGCCCGGGAATGGAATTCTGGGAACTCGAAGAGCACGAAGTGTGTGACTGTTGCATCCGGCCCTCCAGAATGTGGCCCGGGAATGGCGTTCTGGGAACTCGAAGAGCACGAAGTGTGTGACTGTTGCATCCGGTTATTCAGAATGAGCCTGGGAATGGAGTTCTGGGAACTCGAAGAGCACGAAGTGTGTGACTGTTGGTGAAAAGCGAGGTGGGCACAACCCGCCCGGCAACTCCCAACACCTGCCCGGACCCCCCTGTGGAGTGATCTGTGAGCTCTTTTGACACCACTAGAAACCTATCAGTCTTCGCTGTTAGGTAAAAACATCAAAAACCCAATGTCTTTTCATAAAAATTATCCCGGCAAAGCAACCTAACAGCGATGTGTAGAAGCATATATGGAAGCATTCCCCTTAAGATTCAGATGAGAATCCAGTTGTAGAGTTCTGCTGTTCTCGCAGTCGCAGTCGCATTCGCGATGACAGTCGCAGTGGCAGCGGCAGTCGCAGTCACAGCCTGCCTCAGTATCAGCCTGCCTCAGCCTCAGCCTCAGCCTGCCTCAGCCTCAGCCTCAGCCTGCTTCAGCCTCAGCCTCAGTCTGCCTTCAGCCTCAGCCTCTGTGCCTCAGCCTGCCTCAGCATCAGCCTGCATCCGCCTCAGCCTCAGCCTCAGCCTCAGCCTCAGCCTCAGCCTGCCTCAGCATCAGCCTGCCTCAGCGTCTGCCTCAGCCTGCCTCAGCCTCAGTCTGCCTTCAGCCTCAGCCTCAGCCTCAGCCTGCCTCAGCATCAGCCTGCCTCAGCCTCAGCCTCAGCCTCAGCCTGCCTCAGCCTCAGCCTGCCTCAGCGTCTGCCTCAGCCTGCCTTCAGCCTCGGCCTCAGCCTCAGCCTGCCTCAGCCTCATCAGCCTCAGCCTGCCTGCCTCAGCCTCAGCCTCAGCATCAGCATCACCATTCTCAGCCTCTGCATCAGCATCAAAATGCGGCCCGGGAATGGAGTTCTGGGAAATCGAAGAGCACGAAGTGGCCTACAGTTGGCTCCGGGCATTCAAAATGTGGCCCAGGAATGGAGTTCTGGGCACTCGAAGAGCACGAAGTGGCCTACAGTTGGCTCCGGGCATCCAAAAAATGGAATGTGGCCCGTTGGAATGTGGCCCGGGAATGGAGTTCTGGGAACTCGAAGAGCACGAAGTGGCCTACAGTTGGCTCCGGGCATCCAAAATGTGGCCCGGGAATGGAGTTCTGGGAACTCGAAGAGCACGAAGTGTGTGACTGTTGCATCCGGTTATTCCAGAATGTGGCCCGGGAATGGCGTTCTGGGATCTCGATGGCGTTCTGGGATCTCGAAGAGCACGAAGTGTGTGACTGTTGCATCCGGTTATTCAGAATGAGCCTGGGAATGGAGTTCTGGGAACTCGAAGAGCACGAAGTGTGTGACTGTTGGTGAAAAACGAAATGGACTCAACCCGCCCGGCAACTCCCAACACCTGCCCGGACCCCCCTGTGGAGTGATCTGTGAGCTTTTTTAAGCCCATTAGAAACCTATCAGTCTTCGCTGTTAGGTAAATTGTACAAATTTCCCGCCCGGGCTCTCTTGTTGAAATCATAGGAAAACCATAGGAATCTTAAGAATTCTGTCAAATCCAGCGATTTCACGTCATCGCGCGGTGCACTCGCGATGCTCTGTCATGCACCCAGGCCGCGAATCCTGTGCAAAAAAAATTCAAAGAGCACACTCGCGCGTTCATGTTAGAATCCTACCGAATACCGTGTTTTTGCAAGCATTTCAACATAAAAACATCAAAAACCCAATGCTTTTTCACAAAAATGCTTTGGGGTGTCCTGTCAGACCGTCGGGCTTCCTCCGGCCACCTCTGGCTTCCTGCGGTGTACCGGGCCATTCTCGACTCGTCTGGCAATGCGTGCGCGGCATTCAACACGCGCTCGCCAGTTCCCGTCGGCAACCGCCATCGCGGCCGCATCAGCTGTACCAAACCGGCTGGCCGGTGTGACTTCGGCCCCCAGTTGTGCCAGCTTTGCTTCTTATGTTGTGGGAGGGCGGGTGGGACTGGGCATGCCATGCTTGACTCGCTCGAGCTGGCTAGCTTGACTCCTACTCCTACTCCTACTCCTCCTACTACTACTACTACTACTACTACCACCACCACCACCACCACCACCACCACCACCACCACCACCACCACCACCACCACCACCACCACCACCACCACCACCCCACCACCACCACCACTACTACTACTACTAACTACTACTACTACTACTACTACTACTACTTCTACTACAACTACTACTACTACTACTACTACTACTACTACTACTACTACTACTACTACTAACTAATACTACGACTACTACTACTACTACTACTACTACTACTACTACTACTAGTAGTAGTAGTAGTAGTAGTAGTTAGTAGTATATAGTAGTACTACTAGTATACTACTACTACTACTACCTACTACTACTACTACCTACCACTACCTACTACTACTACTACTACTACTACTACTACTACTACTACTACTACTACTACTACTACTACTACTACTACTACTACTACTACTACTACTACTACTACTACTGCTACTACACTGCTACTACTGCTGCTACTACTGGTACTGCCACTACCACTGATACTCGTACCACTGCTACTAGTACTACTGGGAATACTACTACTGCTACCACTGTTACTAGTACTACTGGGACTACTACTACTACTACTGCTGCTCTTAGTACAAGGAGGCGGGAAGAAGGAGGAACACGGGAGATATGCGGGGGCAGGCGGAAACACGCCTGAAAAACACGACTGTCGGCATGCTTCGCTAGAGTGGCTGTTTTGAGATGGGCTGGTGGGGATACGCGAAGCGTGAAGAATGTGGCTCTCGCCTTAACGCCCCGTACATTCGTTTTAAGCATTTGCAAGAGTTGCACGGTTTCCCATGGTCAACGTACCAGAAATGGTGTTGTGAGGGACTCCGGATAATGAGGGCGCAACAATTACGTTGATTCGCGGTGTTGGCGTCTTAATAATGGCGCTCGGGCGCGATTCAAGATTGTCAAGACGCAACAGTCAGGTTGATCCGTGACGTTGTACTCCAAAGAACAATGTTTCGGCACGCTTCTGGGTCTTCCAGCGAGGAAATTCCCTCAGTGGAACTGAACCGTTGTAGGGGCCTATGCAGAGGGAGATAGGAGGGAGGGTGATTCCAGCATCGTTGATGACTCTTGGTGTGCACTGGTCCTCCTCCTCTTCATCCTCCCCCGCCTCCTCCTCCTCCTCCTCCTCTTCGTCCCCGTCCTCCTCCTCCCTCCTCCTCCCTTCTTCCGCCTCGTCCTCCTCCTCCTCCTCCTCTTCCTCCTCCTTGCTCCATTCCTTCTCCTGGTGAGCAGCTTCTCCCTGCCTCACCCCGAGGCGGGTTTGTAGGGAGGGTCTGGCGTTTCGCCTGAGACGTCCTCGCCACTTATGGCTCTGATGCTTACACATGTGCAAAAACTTCACGGATCGAGGGCGGTTGCTTTTCAAACTGTGGTTCCCGCCTTAGCGCCGCGTGTATTCGTTCTGAAAATTTGCACGAGCTTCACGGATTGAGGGCGGGTCGTTTTCAACATGTGAATCTCGGTTTGATGCCGCGCGCACTCGTTAGAAACATTTGCAAGAATTTCACGGATTCTGGGCGGGTGGTTTTCAAAATGTGGTTCTCGCGCTTAGCGCCGCTCACATACGCTTCAAAACTGCAAGGATTTCACAGATTGAGGGCAGGTGGCTTTCAAAATGTGGCCGTCGCCTTAGCGCCGCGCGCACTCGTGTTAAAGTATTGCAAGAGTTTCACGAATCGAGGGTGGCTCCGTTTCAAAATGTTGCTCTCGTCGTAGCGCCCCGCGCCTTCGGATTTTATATAAAAACATGTGCAACAATTCCACGGTTTCCCATGGACAACGAAACGGACATGTTTGTGAGGAATTCAAGATCATGCGGGCGCAACACTTACGTCGATGCGCGGGGTTGGCGTCCTAAGGATGGCGTTCGGGCAAGATTCAGGGTCGCCAGTACGCAACAGCCAGGTTGATCCGTCACCTTGGACTCCAAAAAGCATTTTTCGGCACGCTTCGGGGTCTTCAAACGAGGCAGTTCCCTTAGTGGACTGAACCGCTGGATGGGGCCATGCAGAAGGAGCTAGGAGGGAGGGTTTATTCCAGCATCGTTGATGACTCTTGGGTTCGCACTGGTCCTCCTCCCCCTCCTCCTCTTCCCCCTCCTCCTCCTCCTCCTCCTCCTCCTCCTCCTCCTCCTCCTCCTCCTCCTCCTCCTCCTCCTCCCCTCTCCTCCCCTCGTCCTCCTCCTCGTCCTCCTCCTCCTCCCTGCTCCATGTTTTCCTGATAGAAAACTTCCCCCTGTCGCACCCCGGGGCGGGTTTTTAGGGCGGGCCGGGCGTTTCGCCTGAAAGACGCCCTCACCACGTTCCTTTTCAAACTGTGGTTCCCGCCTCAGCGCCGCGTGCATTCGTTTTGACATGGTGCAAGAGCTTCGCGGATTGATTGAGGGCGAATCATTTTCAACATGTGGATCTCGGTTTGGTGCCGCGCGCATTCGTTTGAAACCTTTGCAAGAATTTCACGGACTGAGGGCGGGTGGTTTTCAAAATGTGGTTCTCGCCTTCGCACCGCGCACAATCGTTTGAAAACTGCACGAGTTTCACGTATTGAGGGCGGGTGGCTTTCAAAATGTGGCTCTCGTCTTAGCGCCGCGGTTTACAACGCGTGGCTCTCGCCTTAGCGCCGCGTGCATTCGTTTAAAAATTGCAAGAGCTTCACGGACCGAGGACGGTTCAAACTGTGGCTCTCGCCTTAGCGCCGCGCACATTCGTTTCAAACATTTGCAGGAGTTCCACGCATTTCCAATGATCAGCACGCCAGAATCGGTATTTTTTAAAAGATTCCGGACCATGCGGGCGCAACAGTTATATTGATTCGCGGCGTTGTAGTCCCGACGTGGCGTTCTGTCACGGCTCCGGGTCGCCAAGACGCAGCTGCCAGGTTGATCCGTGGCGTTGAGTCCCGAGAACAATGTTTTAGCACGCTTCAGGGTCTTCGAACGGTTGTCTTCCAACGAGGCAGTTCCCTCAATGGAAGTGAAGCGTTGGACGGGCCTATGAGAGGGGAGCTTGGAGGGATTAGTTCCAACATCGTTGATGGATCTTGGGTTTAGACTGGTCCTCCTCCTCCTCGTCGTCCTCGTCGTCCTCCTCCTCCTCCTCCTCCTCCTCCTCCTCCTCCTCCTCCTCCTCCTCCTCCTCCTCCTCCTCCCACCACCCCAACGGAACAAAAAGACCTACGGGGGGGGAGACAAAGAACGCTTCGGGGGCACCGTCGATCGTCGGTCCGTTCTCGGTCGGTCGGTCCGTTCTCGGTCGGTCGGTCCGTCGGTCGGTCGGTCGGTCGGTCGGTCCAGTCCACGGCGCGCCAGTGCGCCGCGACCAATTCCTCCAGAGCCTCCGCCGTCATCGCCGACGCAGTGCGCAGCCGGGAATCCGCCGAAAGGGGAAACAAAAAAAAACGAAACCATCGCACCCCCCCCCCCCCGCTCTCCCACGGCGCCACCCTCGCCCCGCCTCTGCCTTCCCGCCCCCTGCCTCCCCCCACCGAGGAGGAACAAACAACAGGGGAACCAAACAAAAACATCGAGGAACAAACAACAGAGGGGGAACCCCCCAAAAAAACATCGAGGGGGGAACCAACAAAAAAACATCGAGGGGGGAGACAAAAAATCTGGGGGCCCGCCAAGCCGCCGACGGAAAGCACACACCGCCGATGGAAAACAAACAAGACTCCGAGGGACAAAAGACAACTCCGAGGGACAACAAGAAAAATACTCGCCCCCCTCCGAGGCACCCACCCCCGAGGGAAAACAAAAAGCTCCCCCCACCGCCGACACATCGAAGGGAAACAAGAAAACACTTGCGAAAGGGAAAAACGCGAGCCCGGACAGTCATCTCTTGTCCCTGGGCGCGTGGCTGAAGTGGGATTCCGTTGCCTGGACTCTTGTTGCTATATATTGTTGAATTATCGCTCCTAACGAACAAATATTGCTGATCTTCAAGACCGGTGACCAGTGTGTTTTTCAATTCAAGCGTTCCTCCCCGGTCTTGCACTTTACTTTCTACAACAGAACATGTGGGGCCACCGCATCGCATCGTTGCGATCCGAACTGCAACAACAACGGCTCCCGCCAAATACTCCCTCACCATGTACTGAGAAATCGCGCTCTCGCGCGGGACTGTCTCTCAATGTATGCAGGAATCGCGCTCTCGAGTGGAAGACTTCCTCGCAATTGGTTCAAACGCTGCATTTTCGATGCTCAGGAATCGCGCTTTCGCTCTGGTTTTTATCTCGCGATTTACTTGGGAATCGCGCAGTCGCTCGAGACCTCCTCACGATTTACGCAATACTCGCGTTTCAACAGCCCGCCTGCTCGACCTGGCCGCTTGGGCCCGCCTTCCCACCCGATCAGCCCGTCTGGTTCTGCCACGTGTTTTCTGCTCCTGGCCCCCCTCCTGCTAATCTCGTGATCCATCCTTCTCCATCCCCCTTCCGTCCGTTCTCCCTTCCTTTGTATGAGGGGCTGCACAAATTACACGCGGCAGGTAAGGAAGATATGCCCCGAAGGGGGCACGATCGAAGACGAAGATGGCGGGTATCGAGGGTTCGGGACAGACGTGTTGAATGGCACGCGAGCAGATATGAACGAACAGTCTGAAATCAGTGTTGTTGTCGTCCTCCTCCTCCTCCTCGCCTGCGGCCCCCCCCGCGACCCCCCAGCGACCCCCCCGCGGCCCACTCCGCGACCCACCCGCGACCCACCTGCGACCCACCCCGCGCCCGCCCCCTGATTTTGAACCTCGACTGCGGGGTGCTACGCACAACTATTGTTAGGCCGGGCATGTCCCCCTACAGGCGGCTCTTGGAAGAAACAAGAACCATAGTCAAACAGTGCTCAAACAGAAACAGAAACAGCCAAAAAATCGTCCCCACACGATCTCTGGACTATTTTTTGAATCTTCCTCCCGTGGAGGGACCTGCCCGACGCAAGACCCGCGGCGCGCCGCGCGAGGCCTCCGGGAGCTGCCCCGCAGGAGGCAGGCCCGGGCCACCCGCCGTGTTGCCCTGCTCTTGTCCACGGGCGGCCTCCCCAGAAGTATGCCGAACCCTTCCCCGGGTCGGGCTCTCCGTCCCGAGGTGTGGGCGGGGAGGGGCCCGGAGGGACTGCCTACCAGACCACCCCAGCCCAACCCGAAGACCCGACTTTGACCCGAATTTCGGGTTCGGGGGGGGGGGGGGGGGTACGGATTCCATGTGCTTTTGCAACGTGCCCCGACCCCCCCTCCCCACCGGAAATGGAGGGCCCCATCGAGGGCTTTGGGTTGGGTTGGGGCGGTTTGGTGGAAGGGGCCTGCGGGGGGGGGAGCGTGCGCCCTGCGTGCCGCGGTTGGGCCCCGGGGGGGCCCCTGCAGAGGACCTCTCTGGGGCACAGAGGATTAGACTTTTGCCACCACCAACATCACGGGTCCATCGTCGCGTTCCGCCTGGGAAGATAATCCCCTTGGCGTCGCAATTCAGATCTGCCTTGTGCGGCACTCTCTCCAAATACCCCTTGCCTTCCTCACGATTCATTCACAAATTTCACCCCCCCATGCATCGCCAACCCTAGTAAACAATGCCCAATGAATCGTTTTGCTGTGGTCTCTGGGTCCGGTGAGCGCCCGACG